>UESW01002284.1:81100-113404 GCA_900491605.1 Calamus simplicifolius
ATTGCATCGCTAATATATCTAAAATATATTATTAAATATTGTGATGCAAGACCTGGCATCGTAATATTTTAAAAAAAATTAATTAGCAACGCATAGCTACCGTCATTGCATCGCTAATATATCTAAAATATTATTAAAGCAATGACCTGGCATCGCAATATTTTTAAAAAAAAAATTTATTAGCGACGCATTAGCGACTCAAAATTGTGTCGCTACTTATCTAAAATATTATTATTAAATATTTTGATGTAACTAAATGCATCGCAATATTACGATGCAATTGAATGCATCGTAATATTTAATAATATTATTAAATATTAAAAATTAGTTTTAAAATTAGCGACGCATTTAGGATGCGTCGCAATATTGCGACGCATTGTTGCGTCGCAATATTGCGACGCATTGTTGCGTCGCAGAGAGTCACTGTGAAGTGACGCAATTATGACAAATTGAGATTGCGACGAATATCTAAGCGACGCCGTCATTGCATCGCTATTGCGTCGCAATAGCATGTTTAGCGATGCATTAGCGATGCATTTGGACGTCGCAATATTTTTGTTCTCTTGTAGTGAGTGTAGTGTACTAGCTTTCGTAGCTTTTTTTCCTTTGCATCGTGTTGGTGTCGACATCGATTAAAGGCTTGAGAGCTTTTTCTTTGAAGAAATTGGTCTCCTAAGTGCTGAAGTCCGACAGCTGTAACAGACTTCGTAGGAGGTCCTGGGCTCGATTGGCTCTTGGGTGCATCAGAGAGAGAGAGAGAGAGAGAGAGAGAGAGAGGAAGAGAGGGGGAAAGTGGAGTCAATGGTCAAAGCCCTTTGTTCCCATCTCCTACCTCGTATTAATAGCACTAGCACCTCCCAGCTTACCACCATCAGGAATTAAAACGCCCATACATGCTTGAGGTGACTGGATAATGACTCAAGTTCATCCATACTGGGAATTACTCTCCCACCATCAGGAATTAAAATGCTCATAAATCCTTGAGGTGACTGGATATGTCTCAAGTTTGTCCATACTGGGAATTACTCTTCCACCATGATGCCTTCATTTAGGGGGCTTCAAGATGCTTTTACTGCTTAATCCGTTGGGATGCCTTCCAACATAACTACATAATTGGTAGAAGTTGGAGCACCTGCCACCATGTGAAGCTTGCAATTTAGTGTCATAGGGCTATCTTTTCTTTAGTGCCATCCGTGTGAAGTCAGCTTCGTCGATGCGAATATATTTCTGCGCACGACTTAGGAGCTTGGCGTAGAAGCTAAAAGGCTTTTTTTTCTAGTGAATAAGTGAAGCGGGAGTGGCGAAGTCCCTGCCTCAGGGCCAAAATGGCCACAGCATCGTTGGGGTAATAAAACCTCTATGGCAGTTGTCCTAAAATGGGCCACAAAATCTTTTAGGGGTTCTCCCTCCTTCTGTCGGACGAAGAACAAGCTATCTGCCATTCGAAGAATCCTCCGATAGACATCAAAGTGCATCAGGAAAGTCCTTTCCAGCTGCCTGAAAGAGTCGATGCTATGTGGAGGTAGGCAAAAATACCAAGCGCACACAGCTTTCTGCAGGATGGCCGAAAAACCATACATAAAGGGTATCAGTTACCCATTGAATTGGCATTAGGGCCTTGTAGCTCTTGAGATGGTCAAGTGGATCCATGGTGCCATCAAATGGATCCAACTGAGGATTTGAAAGGAACATGCTCTTCCATAATACGGCGAGTGAGGGATGGATAAGTGTTGTAGTCCAACTCTAGCTGATTGTTGAGCCTCCGACTGAGCTCCTTCAATTATCAGTGTTGTTCGTCCAGACGCCTCTTCATCTTAAGATTAAGGTCCTCCCCAGATGACTCGAAAGATGAGTAATAAGAGGAGTGATGCCGCTGATAATGCTCCCACTCGGGTCCCTTCCCGTGCCACCATCGAGGAGAGGACTGCTCGAATGAAAGGCAAGAGACCGCAACCTCTTGAAGCTTCACGGTGGTGGTGCTTAGGTGAAGCATGATGGCGATGAGCCTCTCTCTGAGGAGATCTTCTATGGGTGGATTGTGGGCTAACTGGTGTAGCTATCACAGGCAAGATGAGAGGCTTGGGCTGCTGCTTAGTTGCCACCGAGCGTTGCTCCTGCAGCTCATGAACTACTGCAATCAAGGCTTGAACTTGTTGATTGAGGATGTCCAGTTGGTTAGGTAGATCAGCTAAAGCTGGTGGTGAAGGAGAAACAGAGAGGGTGGCCTTTTGCTGCTTAATGCGATGTGGATGGCCCCCGGTATGACTGACGGAGACCTCCCGCATGCGCATCACCACCATGGTTGTCTTAGAGGGGACAAAGGCTTATAGCTCAGGAAGACAGAGCTCTTTTTCCTTCAGTGCATCCCCCCTATCTAGCGCGCCATTCTGATGATGCTTGATCGCCTTGAGCTGACGTCCTTGAGCATCAATGGATGTGTCGAGGAAGCTTCACCTCCGCTCCAAGATCTGCAAGAAGTCTTGAGGACCAGAGATTCCAGCGAAAATCCTTTGACGCTCAAGTTAGTGATCAGAATCATAGCCGTGAGCTTGAGAAAGCTCGAAAGAGAACGATGCTTAGAGAGAAGCTCTCTGTGAGCATATGAGCGTGTGTTGTTGTGGTTACCTGGTCAGGAGTCCCTCTTACCCATTTTATTCATCTTTGGCCTCTGTGTGGCTTGCTTGGAAAGCTTGGAGCCTTGTCCTTAGTAAAGGAATAAGTCACGTGGAGCCTCATGATGATCATGACTTTTGGGGCTCATCTGGTTTGAGTGGTTGGGGTGTCATGATGACCGATGACTTTTGTGGATAAAATGTCAGGGCTAATGTCTATTAGACTTGAGGTGCTGCCACTTGTCAGAGCATTTATGGTGATGATAGCAACAGTGGGATTTGCTTTCTAGTGGCATATCAGAGTTGCAGGCCGTATCCCGTTAAGGTGGGTGGTCATTACGGCATTCGCCAAGTGTGTCGCACAAATCTGTTGTCTTGTATGGTCAATTATGGGGCCAAGCATGTGGGCTTCATGCATGTAGATTCCTATGCATGCAAGTCTACCCACCTCCCATGCCCGCCTAGAGCTGGGTTGCCAGGATGGCATGGAGCCATGGCTGTGACGGAGTTGGAATCGGGACGGAGACAAGTTCGAGGCTATGTTATCGGAAGGCATATGGGCCGGAGTCGGGCTGGTGCTGTGAGCCCGGGATAGTTGTTGGCGCTGGGGTTGGAGGCGACCGTCTAGGACGTTCGAAGCATAGAGTCGAAAGCTCCTTCCTGCTCCTCCTCGTCTCCCAAGCCACGTTACCACGAACACAAACACCTTTATTCACGCAAGAGAGGGGAGCCAACGTGGCTGCTAGAATGCAGAGCCATAAATGAGGGAGTCAACGTCCACAGTCAATGTCCTTTGAGAGAGAGGAGAAAGAGAGAGAGAGAGAGAGAGATGAGAATTGGCTAAAGGTGCATGTCATAAATGCCTTGGTATGGAGCCATCTGCTTCATCCTTTTTCCCCTTTTGTTCTCTCTCCTATGCTCGTTCTCAGAGGACGTTTGGATGCTTGCTTGAGGCCTGGACTAAAGGCGAGTCAATGGTCACCTTGGGGAGATCACCTAGGGAGTCAAAGGTCGACCTGGGAAACTGCCATGGGAAGGCCATCTAGAAAGTTCGTCCAGAAGTTGGGCCGCCTAGGAAGGCCGTCTAGAAAGTCCGTTCAGGAGTTGAGCCGCCTAAGAAGGCCGCCTAGAAAGTCCGTCCAAGAGTTGAGCTGCCTAAGAAGACCGCCTATAAAGTCCGTTCAGGAGTTGGGCCGCCTAGGAATATACTGTCATCATTGCCCATGGGGTTAACTGGCCCTATCAGGCTTCTAATAATACCTGCTTCAAATGATCCATGTGTGGTTTTTGTGTTCTTTATCTTCTCAGTTTGTTATTCCTATGAGTCCCTCCTCTATGAATGTATTTAACTTAATACTCGATTGGCTCAGTGGAATGGTGACTTTGGTGGCTCGTCGGTTGTCTTGCCTTTCGGAAGAGCACGCGGCATCACATCATCAAAGCGGTAGTTTAAGCGTGATTTTAAACGACTGCTCTCAAATGTAGTAAATGATATGAATCTATCTACCGAGCCGTGTTGAAGCATTTTCCTTTTCACAAACTCTTTCGATGCTACGACTTATTCTTCTATTTTTGTGGAACAACGGGAAAAAATGAGTAGCAGCAGCTTTTATCCTTCGTTTGTTCAAGATTTCAAGTCTATTTTCCAATTGACTTGTCAGGAAAAATTCTTGCGTAGCTTCTATCATAAATCTAAAGCCAGACAAGCACAAGAAAGATGATAATGATGATAACAATAGTAATATTAATAAATGATAAACACAAGAAAAGATAATAATAAGGGTTAAGGAGGCATTTTCATTCCTCAGATTTCAGTGACTTAGGGATAAGCATGCAGTTCTTACCCCCCAATTACATGTCAATAAGGCCCCCAATTACATGTCAATAAGGACAAGCAAGTAGTCAAGGCAGACGATAAGCAACGAATATGTATGAACTAGGTCATGTATCATGAGCATGTGCATGTTCAGGCTGATGGGTGAACTCATAATCAAGGTGAACAAAGGCTCGCTCTATCTCAGGAAGAAGTTCAAGCTTATCCTGTAAGGCCTCCCCGATGTCATGTGCCTCTCTCAAACGCATGGTTGATGGCAAGACAATATCGATCTCAACGAAGTAGTGTGAGCCGAATGTGTAGGCCCGCACAGTGTCGATATGTCTTACGGCCTCGTGATGGTTCCGGCAAAGGTAAGTCAATTTCTGTAGGAATTCTGGCTTCGCCGACCGGCCCACCAGGGAGTTAACCATTTCCAGCGCAGCCATCGACCACGTACGAATAGTATTTAGCGCCAGCTGTACATCAAAATATATTAAATACAAATGTGGTCAGTCATGTTGGTTTCAAGGACTGTAGATTTTCAAGAAATGTAAGAAACATAATGCACTCTTCTTCAATTTAAAGTTCAAAAGGAAAGCCTCCTCATAAGGGATCGTATCATATCACAAACAAATAGACAACATGCAGTACTGATGCAACTGGATTCTACAGATAATTAAATCAAACTTTTGGGCCAACACCTACAGTTTGCCTCACAGCCAAGTATCTGGTTCTGTTTCATATATCGGCCGGTGCCACCAGGTGGACGACCGTTGTAGGAGAGAGGTTTATATGGGACAGCGAAGTGGCATTACATCAGCTAAGCTTTTAAGTTTTCCAATAAGCTTTTCCATTCTTATATTAGTCTCCTCCTCTTGATGCAACAGCATGCAAATTCCAGTTGCAAACCAAAGCAATTGCTTATACAGTTCCTACTGAGGTGCAATGAAACGAGTGATAACAAGATTACAACTCACAATGATAGCTCCAACAGGATCAATCCAGTCCTTTATATAATTGGCGAGAAGTAAAGCCACCAGACCAATGACATTTGTAATGACATCAAAAAAGTGGTCCTGCATGTAGGCCGTGAGACCCCCTTTGGTGAATGAGCGGCAGCAGAAAACCAGAGCAAGCTTCACCAGTGTTACAGATGACATGATGCCCACAACCCATCTCTCTTGCTGCTTTGTCAAGCTGAACTCATCTTCCTGCATCAAACAATCAGACAACCATTTGTCTTAATTCACAGACACCACAACTATGATATTCCTAGAAGCCTAAATAAGTTGTCAGGCTTGAGCTAGCAGGATGGCTATCAGGAGATGATGTAAATAAGTCAATAGTACGGTAGCAAAATAAATAAGAACAAAATTAGTGGACATCAAACCACTATTATTGGATGGTTGAAGAGATTACAAATTGAAATCTTTGTAATGAAGTTTGTTAAAAATAATTGTGATGATGCCTGATCACCTTGAGCCGACGTCCTTCAGCGTCAATGGAAGTGTCGTCAGATTGCTGAAGAAGCTTCGCTTCGGCGCCGAGATCTGCAAGAAGTCTCGGGAACCGGATATTCCGGCGGGGACCCTTCGACGCTCAAATTAGTGATCAGACTCAGCCGTGAGCTTAGAAAAGCTTGAGAGAGAGAGAGAAAGAGAGAGAGAGAGAGTTAGGAAGAAGATGATCCTAACTTTCTTAAGTGCTTAAGTGTTCATACCTCTCTCGGGGGGTTCCTATTACCCGTTTATTGATACTTGGAGTTTGTGTAACTTGCTTCGGAAACTTTGGAATCTCATGATGATTCACGACTTTTGCCAATGGAATGTCAGAACTAGTGGGATTTGCCCCATCTGAACCGAGTGATTGGTACTTTTATGACAGATGATGACTATTTGGGCTTATCTTGATCAGAGTCATCAATGATTCATGATGGGTTGTAACTTCTTGGACTTGTGCCGGAATCGATAGAGTTTGTCTTATTAGACATATATGACTCAGAGTTGATCAGTGGGTCCAGTCTTATCAGAAATGAAGGCTTGCTAAGGAAGCTGAAGTTAGTCTTGAATATAAGACAAAATAAGAGCAGGGGCCGCTCAGGAACAGGGGCCAATTATGAACTGGGGCTGCCTAGGAACCGGGGCCGTCTTGGGGCCGTTCAAGGATAGGGGCCGCTTTAGGGTCGATTATGAACTAAGGCGGCCTAGGAGCCCGGGCCGTCTTGGGGCCGCTCAGGAATAGGGACCGCTTTAGGGTTAATTATGAACTGGGACCACTTGGAACCGGAGCCGCCTAGGAGCTGGGGCCGCCTTGGGGCCACTCAGGGACAGGGGCTGCTTCAGGGCTGATTATGAACTGGGGCCGCCTAGGAGCCGCTGTCATCCTAGCCATCCCCGCAGTTAGGTAATTTTGGCCGTTAACCCCCACATGGCTTTTATCAGCCACATTATATGCCCCCTCCGCTCCCGAGTCTTGGTGCTCACGCTCAAAGCGTGTGCCAAGAGAAAGGAGCGCAAACTCTTCCGCTCACCATAAATTAGCGGAGGCGGGCGCATGTCCTCGAGAAGGTAAAGTCTTTTCGAAGTCTTCTCATCATTTAAGAAGTGGCACCAGAGACGATATGGTCTGCGAGGGGATTGAGGAAAATGTCCCTCGAGCAACGAAAAAAGGGAGTGTCATTATTGAATTATTCTTATATGTGTCCCATCATCGAGTACGGATTGCACCATTTATGCATCATCGAGGCATCGTATCTCGAACGACGAAGGATTTGTGGACAGCTAAACGTATCTCCATTCATGAATCTCCACGTGGCACTATAGTGGGCGGGATATTTAAAAGTCACGTATAAAGACTGTCCCATCCATCCCTTCGGGCCTTTCACACCCCCATTACCTCCCCTGTGCTTTCTTCGCCTTATGAGCCTCGAGCTTTTGCCTTTGTCCCTTTGATCTCCAGGTTAGTCCCCTTTACTTTTTTTGCTTTTTCCTTTTATGGATTTCAATTCCCGTAGGAAAGGTAAGAGCCCCATGGTTGAACCCTCCAGGGAGGAGATCCTCCAGGCACGGCACCGAGCTCCTGGTGGTATCTCCATCCGTGGTCGCCCGGCGACCGCCGCCCAACCACCATCTAGGGCCTCTTCCCACCACCTAGGGCTTCTTCTCCTCCTCCTAGGGTTTCTTCTTCTCCTCCTAGGGCTTCTCCTCTGCCCCCTAGGGTTTCTTCCCGATCATCTAGCAGCGCGGCATCTTCTCCGGCTACCCTCTCTGAGTCCGCGGGTCCGGAGAGAATAGCCTCCACCATGACTACCCAAGACATAAGAAACCTTAGGGCTCAATATGGAATTCCTGATAGTGTCTACATCTCCGCTCCCTGCTCTGGTGACAAGGTGACCTCCAACCAGTCTGGTGGGATTGCCTTGTATGAAGAATTTTTTAAGAGCGGGCTTCGTCTTTCTCTTCATCCATTCTTTCTGAATCTCCTAGATAGGTATGACCTTGTCCCGGCGCAGCAACTCCAAATTCCATTCGGATTATCTGTGCCTTTATTGTTCTCTGTTATTTTCATGGCATCCATGCCCGAGTTTCTTTATTCCGGGCATTGTATAAACTTCGCAATCCCAATAAGGCCGGATGATGGAGCTTTGCCTCCAGACCCAAAAAACCCTTAAACTTGACCTATCCTCCAAAATCAAGGGATGAAAATCCTGATTTTTTTATATTCATTTGGAGGGGGTGAAGACGGGCTGGGGCATTCCCGATACCAGTCCTAATAAGAATGCAACTATAAATAAGGAAGACCGAAAGGTTTTTGATACACTGATTTCATCCAAACTTCCTTCCTGCCGGGACCTTCTGTCGGAGGGAATCTTCACGACGTTGGCATAGCACCAGTAGCCGGTGCAGTACCGGTGTCGCCCACACCGGCACCCGATGAGCGCCATATCTCCTTAGTTATCATTCATTCCTCCATTCATTCATTTTTTTTATTTTTCTCGTTTTTTTAACTCCGATCTCCGTTTCCTTATGCAGCAATGAAGTTTTTTTCTAACTTCTTGGTCTCCGCAAAAGAAAAGAGACTGCCGGCGACATGGCGAGCGCAAAGCCCAAGAAGGCTCATCGAGAAAAGCAGGGTGGGTCATCCCGGCCGCCCACGACTCCTTCCACGGCTCCCGAGGTCCCCCCATCGGAAGAGCCGAGAAGGGAGGATCCCCTGCTAAAGTACCAGCAGCAGGGGTTCCTCCCATCGAAGTTGAGGCAGGGCTGTCTGGGGAAGCGGCCCCACCGCCGCCAAGCTCGGAGGTGAAGCCGCACCGAAGGTGAGGGTTGGGAAGCCTCCGGTGGTGGAAGTTGAGGATGATGCCCCACTAACTGCCCAATCGATGCCAAAAGGAGGGACACCCCCTACCAGCACACCTAGGGATCGGCCATCCCAGGTGATGGCGATGAATCGTGGCCGGCTGACGAAGCGCATTCTGAGGCAGTCCAGCCTCCCAGGCTTCCAAGCCGAGCTCCACCGCTTGCCCATCGCTGATGCTCTTGACACTTTGTTCACCGCCGCCCTTCAGGTATGTCTGTTAATTTTATTTCCTTTTTTATATTGGATTTACTGGGAGTTTTTAACCGATCACTTCGCACAGATGTCCAACGACCTCTTTGTTCTTTGGGATGTCTGTGCCGGGGCTGCCAAAACCCTGGCCGACGCTTGGGCTAAGGAATTGGCCAAGGTGCGCACTCGGGAGGCAAAGGTGTCCAGCGAGCTCTGAGTCGAGCCGAGCTCCACCGCTTGCCCATCGCTGATGCTCTTGACACTTTGTTCACCGCCGCCCTTCAGGTATGTCTGTTAATTTTATTTCCTTTTTTATATTGGATTTACTGGGAGTTTTTAACCGATCACTTCGCACAGATGTCCAACGACCTCTTTGTTCTTTGGGATGTCTGTGCCGGGGCCGCCAAAACCCTGGCCGACGCTTGGGCTAAGGAATTGGCCAAGGTGCGCACTCGGGAGGCAAAGGTGTCCAGCGAGCTCTGAGTCGCCTAGGAGGGGAGTAGTTTTTTAAAGGCCCAAGCATAGGCAACCGAAAGCAAAGCCAGAGTCGCCAAGGCTAAGCTCGTGGATGCCATGTCGAGGCTTAGGCCGACCGAGGAGAGGCTGGAGGAGGCTCTCCTTAAGTTGGATCATGCTGAGGAGAGGGCCAACAAGGCCGAGTCAGAGGCTCGGGCCGCCTTGGAGAAGCTAGCAGTCGCTGAGGCGAATGCCCAGACCTTTTGGGAGAATAAGACCGCCGCCGAGGCTCAAGTCCACGAGGCAGTGGAAAAATTAGCTGCCATCGAAGCCCAAGCTGTGGAGATGGTGGCCGCCAACGAGGCTCAAGCCGCGGAGAAGGTGGCCGTCGCCAAGGCTCAAGCTCAGGAGGCCGTGGAGCAGTACAAAGGTTCCACTGCCTTTGCCGCAGAGTTGAATGAAGCGGCCATGGATGCCTTCTCCCACGGCTTTGAGAGGCGTAAAGAGAGGGTCTTGCGGACCTTTAAACTAAGTGGCCTGGAATGCCTTCGACCTGAGGATGAAGAGGAGGATCTAGAGAACAATGACACCAAAGACGGGCCGGGACCCTCTGAACCTTAGAATTTATTTCTTTTCTATTTTTCAAACACTTTGTAATCCGACTAATATCGATCTTTTGTACGACATTATCATTAAATTTAGTGAAAGAAAAATTTTGTTCAAACATAATGAACTTATCTCTTTGTAGTGCCTTAGTCTTTTGGTGATTATATCTTGGCTTTAACCTTCAGAATCGACAAGGTACACCTTCAGACTCTTGAGCACATTTGGAGAGTTGGCAACTTGATGCGCTTCATAAGAATGTTTTAGGTTTGCCTTAGTCTCCCAAGTTTTTGTTGGAGTGTTCCTTAGATGTTGATGGCAGCCATCGCTTCAGGGATTCGTTGGTGCCGTCTTAGGAGTTGACTCAGGGCCATCGAGACCATAGGAATTGAACCACCTTGAGGGTTTCTCGATGCCGGCCCGGAGGTTTCCTTACGGTCATGGGGCCGCCAAAGTCTTTTTGAAAACTACTATAGGGGTTTTTCGGTGCCGGTCCAGGAGTTTGACTCAGGACCGTCAAGACTGTAGGAATTGAACCACCTCAGGGGTTTCTCGGTGCCGGCCCGGGAGTTTTTTTATGATTACGGGGCCGTCGAGGTCCTTTTAAAAACTACCATGGGGTTTCTTGGTACCGGCCCAGGAGTTTGACTCGGGGCCACCGAGATCGTAGGAATTGAACCATCTCGGAGCTTTTTCGGTGCCCTGAGGGTTTCCTTACAATCATGGGGCCGTCGAGGTCCTTTTAAAAACTACCATAAGGGTTTCTCGGTGCCGGCCCGGAAGTTTGACTCAGGGCCACCGAGATAGTAGGAATTGAACCACCTCGGGGGTTTCTCGATGCCGGCCCGGGGGTTTCCTTATGATCACGAGGCCGCCGAGGTCCTTTTGAAAACTACAACAGGGGTTTCTCGGTGTCGGTCCGAGAATTTGACTCGGGGCTGTCGAGACTGTAGGAATTGAACCACCTCGGGGTTTCTCGGTGCTGGCCCGGGGGTTTCCTTATGATCACGAGACCACCGAGGTCCTTTTAAAAACTACCACGGGGGTTTCTTGGTGCCGGCCCAGGAGTTTGACTTGGGGCCGTCGAGACCGTAGGAATTGAACCACCTCGGGGGCTTTTCGGTGCCGGCCCGAAGGTTTCCTTACGATCATGGGGCTACCGAGGTCCATTTAAAAACTACCATGAGGGTTTCTCGGTGCCAGCCCGAGAGTTTGACTCGGGACCATAGAAACCGTAGGAATTGAACCACCTCGGGGGTTTCCTTACGATCATAGGGCCGCCGAAGTCCTTTTGAAAACTACCATAGGGATTTCTCGGTGCTGGCCTGGGAGTTTGACTTGGGACCACCGAGACCGTAGGAATTGAACCATCTCGAGACTTTCTCGATGCCGGCCCGAGGGTTTCCTTACGATCACGGGGCCGCCGATGTCCTTTGCATAATTTTCAAACTAAATAGAAGGATGGAATCGAAAACTTTTCTTATATTCATTGGCTAAGTACACTCACTATTGATAATACAGACGAAGGTTGTCCGCATTCCAAGTATGCGGAATTGTCCGCCCGTCGAGCTTCTCGAGTTGGTATGCTCCTTGGCGAAATGGTTTGATAACTCGATAGGGCCCTTCCCAATTTGGAGATAGCTTGCCTCCTTCGGTTGGCTTAAATACTTTGGCCTTTCTGAGGATCAAAACTCCTGGGCGGAACGTCTTGAGATGGACTCGGGCATTATAATATTTTGCTGCTCGCTAGTAAAAGATAGCCATCTTAAGTCGCTCCCGATCTCGGATCTCGTCGACGAAGTTGAAGTTGGCCTTTAGCTGATCAGGATTATCTTCTTCATTATATGATTCCATCCGGGGGCTTGGAAGACCAATCTCCACCGGAATGACTGCTTCGGATCCGAAGACAAGATTGAAAGGAGTCTCTTCTGTGAGATTCTTAGAGTCGTATGGTATGCCCATAATACACTTGAAAGTTCCTCCATCCATTTGCCTTTGAACTCATCCATTCGGGTTCTAAGCCCCCGAAGGATGGTCCGATTCGTGACTTCTGCTTCTCCATTGATCTGTGGATGTCCAATAGAAGTAAATCGATGGCAAATACCTAGTTCAGTGCAAAAGATCTTGAATGCAGCATTATCGAACTGGCAACCGTTATCGGTGATAATAGTATGAGGTAGGCCAAACCAGCAGATAACAGATTTTCAGAAGAATGCCTTTACCTTGCTCTCGGTGATTTTGGCTAACGCCTCAACTTTAACCCATTTGGTGAAATAGTCAATGGTGACAAGTAAGAACCTCCTTTGACCTGAAGCTGGAGGGAATGGTCTAAGGATATCCATTCTTCACTGAGCGAAAGGCCATGGAGTAGAGAGCGGACTTAGCTGAAAAGCCGGCTGTCGCTGGATATTGGAATATCGCTGACAGTTGTTACACTTCTGGACTAGCTCAATAGCATCTTTTCGCATGGTGAGCCAATAATACCCCTAGCGAAAAGCTTTGTGCGCCAGTGATCTGTCCCCCAGATGGTTTCCTCATATGCCCTTATGAATTTCTCTGAGTATATAGTTGGCATTTGTAGGGCCGACACATTTGAGAAGGGGATAAGAGAAAGACTTTTTGTATAACTACCCATTCAGCAATACAAATTTAGGGGCCCTCCACTTAAGTAGCCTGGCTTCTACAGGATCAGTGGGGAGAGTACCGTCAGTAAGATGGAGGATATAAGCATCCATCCATATTGACTCCTGAGTCACTGATAGAATTTCTTCCGCTGTGTCAATACTCGGAAGCTCCAGATGCTCAACATATGTTCTCCCCAATGCGTTATCCACCGAAGTAGCTAGTCGTGACAAGGAATCGGCTCTGATATTTTCGCCCCTGAAAATATAACTGATAGTGAAATAGGCCAATGAAGAGGTCAATGACTTGACCTTATTTAGATATCGAGATATAACTGGGTCTCGAGCTTCATATTCCACGGTAATTTGTCCAGAGATGAGCTGAGAGTCGGTGAAGGCCCTAAGGTGCTTCACTCTGAATTCCCGCGCAAGCTTAATTTCGGCCAATAAGGCCTCATACTCGTTTGATTATTTATAGCTTTAAAGAGAAATCGAAAAGCATACTCCAATACTATGCCCTCATTTGCAAAGATAAGACCAGCTCCACTTCCTTGAGAGTTGGAGACACCATCGACATGGAGGATCCAAGCCTCCACCGCATCTTCATCAGCGTTTGAACATATCATTGGGAAGTCCTTAGGCTGCTCTTCCATCCAGGTGCATTCCACTAGAAAATCGCCAGCACCTGGGACTTCACGGCAGATCGGGATTGAAATGAAAGATCGAATTCTTCCGATTTGATTGCCCATTTAGCCTGCTGACCTGAAGTATCAGGACGAGCCAGAACAGCTCTAAGAGGCTGGTCTGTGAGTACCACAATCGGATGGGCTTGAAAGTATGGCCTGAGATGCTGAGTGAAGATTATTAGAGCAAAAATAATTTTTTTGGTTCTGGAGTACCTGACCTTCGCATCATGGAGCACTTTGATGGTGTAGTAGACATGTTTCTGTGCTCCATCAGGGTCAAGGCATACCAAAACAAACTGACGACCTCTGGGAAGGCATCAAGATAGAGAAAGAGCTTTTCTCCTTCTTTTGGCTTTGATAGTAGTAGCGGTGTGGATAGAAATTATTTCAACTCTTCGAAGGTTTTCTAATAGCTCTCCGTCCACTCGAAACTGTTTGCTTTTCGTAGAAATTTGAAGAGGGACATACATCTCTCAGCTGACCTTGATAAGAACCGGCTTAAAGCGGCCACTCTTCCAGTGAGTCGTTGCACCTTCTTTTTATTGACTAGTTGCCTCATGTTAAGGATAGCTTGTATCTTCTTCAGATTTGTCTCAATCCCTCGCTAGGTTACCAAAAAGCTCAGGAATATTTCGGCGGTGACTCTAAATGTACACTTGCGATGGTTGAGCTTCATTTGGTGGCGCTGGAGGTTACTGAATGTTTCTTCTAAATTGGCAACATGGTTGGGGATGCAGGTGCTCTTAGTTAGCATATCATCCATATACACCTCCATGTTACGTTCGATCTGGTTTTTAAAGATCTTATTCATTAGTCTCTGGTAAGTAGCTCATGCATTCTTCAACCCGAAGGACATTACCTTATAACAATAGATGCATTTCTCGATGATGAAAGAGGTATTTTCTTCATCCGTCGGATCCATCTTTATTTGGTTATACCCAGAGAAGGCATCCATGAAGTTGAGGAGTTCATGGCCAGATGTAAAATCCACCAATTGGTCAATCCGCGGCAGTGGAAAGCTATCTTTAGGACATGCTTTATTGAGATCGGTAAAGTCGATGCAGATTCTCCAACTTTCGCTGACCTTTCGCACCATCACCACATTGGCTAACCAGTCCGGATATCATGCTTCCCAGATATGGCCGGCAGTAAGCAGCTTGTCAACCTCCTCATTGATGGCTCTCTGCCGTTCGAGGAAAAAACTTCTCTTCTTTTGGCGGATAGGCTGGTACTTCGGATCAACATTAAGCTTATGAGTGATTACCTTCGAAGGAATGCCGAGCATGTCCGCAGCTGACCAAACGAAGACATCTGAGTTTGCCTGCAAGAAAGTAATAAATTGATTCTTCATCTTCAGAAGAAGCTCGCCAATTTGTACAGTCTTCACAGGGTCGTCCCTCAGCGGGTAGGATAATAAGTGCTCGGCCGGGTCTCCCCTTCTTTCAGATTCTATGGGATTGAACAGCACTGAGGCCGATGGAATCGTCGCCTCCTGAGGGCTGAGAGCCATATGATAACATAGTTGCAGTGGATTTTGCCTCCCATGCATCTTGCCAATTCTTCCACCGATAGGGAATCTCACGAGCAGGATTTAGTATATATCACCACGTCTAAGAGGTTTAATCCAGGCCGACCAAGGATGGCGTTATAAGCCAAAGGCACTCGGGCCACTAGAAATCTCATTAGGACAGTGCTCTGGCACGATAGTGACCTTGCCATGATCGCAGAGTAATTTCACCCTCCACCTTCACTGAATTCCTATGAACCCGACGATGGATATAGTTACTGGTTGGAGAGAGCTAGAAGATAAGTTCATCCGAACAAAGGCATCATAAGTGAGGATGTCCACAGAGCTTCAACTATCCACCAGAATTCTTTTTATAGGATGCTTAACGATTGTCATGGAGACAACGACGCTATCATCATTCATATTACCTCCCCTTCCTCTAATTCTCCTTCGAAAAAAGAGATTACATTTTCTATTCCCTCCTCACTCCTCAGCCTTTTGAAAGGCGTAGCTGCCCCCCAGGAAAGCATGCCCACGGTGCGCTCCGTCGGAGCATTATCGACGTTGGCTTGAGCAGGCGGAGGTCCCATTAGAGTTGGGATAGTCGGAGGTCCCTTCTTCTGAATAAACTTCCCGAGGTAGCCCTACTGGATGAGCTCCTTAATGGCACGCTTCATATTACGACAATCTTCAATGTCATGGCGATAATCTCTGTGGAAGTAGCAGTAACGACTCCAATCGTGAGCGACGTCCGTTCTTAATGGAGGAGGACGCCGAAGATAGGGCTCGCTCTCAATCTCCATGAGTATATGACACCTGGAGGCAAGGAGAGGTGTGAAGTTTTCTTCTCTGGGGGTGAAGTTTCGATGCTAATTATCTGACTGGCGTGGGGGCTCAGCATTTTGGGAGGAGGTCCGCTTGGCTCCGCGCGGACTAGTTTCTTGCTGGACCCTCTTTCAATATCCCTGCGAGTGAAGACAGCTTCGTTGGCACGAATATATTTCTACGCACGACTTAGAAGCTCAGCATAAGAATTGGGAGGTCATTTGTCCAGTGAATAGGTAAAGTGAGAGGGACGGAGCCCTCGCTTCAAGGCCAGAATGGCCACAGCATCATCGAGGTAGTAGACCTCAAGGGCTGCCATCTTGAACCGAGCTACGAAATCCTTCAAAAGTTTTCCTTCTTTCCATTGAACGGAGAATAAACTATCTGCTACCTGGGGGATCTTTCGACGGGCATCAAAATGCACTAAGAAGGCTTTTTCCAATTGTTGGAAGGAGTCAATGCTGCGTGGGAGTAGGCAAGAATACCAAGCACGGGCAGCCTTTCGAAGAATAGCAGGGAAAGCAATACATAGAAGGGCGTCAGTTGCCCCTTGAACTTGCATGAAAGCCTTATAACTCTCCAGATGATCCAGTGGATCCGTAGTGCTATCATAAGGATCCAGCTAGGGAAGACGGAACCTGTGAGGAACAGGCTCTTCCATAATCCGACGGGTAAGGGTGGACGAGTATCATAATCCACCCCTGGTTGATTATTGAGCTTCTGACTGAGCTTCTCAACCGTCGGTCTTACTCCTCCAAACGCCTCTCTATCTAGTAATTAAGATCCTCACTTGTTGATTCAGAAGACGAACGGGGAGAGCAGTGGTGCTGACGCCAGTGTATTCGCCTGGGCTCCTTTCCCCGTTTATGTTTGGAGGAAGGGCTCCTCAAGCGGCTGATAGAAGACCATGACCTTTTAGAGGTTTCTTGGTGGGGATGCCTAGATGGAACATGGCGATGGCAATGCTCCTTCGGAGAGGGTTTTCTGTAGGTAGATTGTTGACTGGCTGGGGGAGCTATAGCAAGCGGTATGAAATGCCTGGATAGCTGTTGAACAGTCGCCGGCTGTTGCCCTTGCAACTCACGGACCGCCCTAACAAGAGCTTGGACTTGCTGGGTAAGAGTAGCTAGTTGTTCATGGGGAGTAGATAAGATTGATGGTGAAGAAAGAATTGGGGGATTAGCCTCCGGATGTTCAACATGGGAGGAATGCCCCCCCAGTATAACTGGCAAAAGCCTCCTGAATGTGTCAATACCATTGTTGTTCAAGAGGGGGCGAACTTGTTAGCTCAGAGTTACAGAGCTATCCTTCTACGTCCGTCCTCCCCTACCTGGCTTACCAATCTGATGATGCCTGATCACCTTGAGCTGACGTCCTTTAGCGTCAGTGGAAGTGTCGTCAGGTTGCGGAAGAAGCTTCGCTCCGGCATCGAGATCTGCAAGAAGTCACGAAAATTGGATATTCCGATGATGACCCTCGATGCTCAAGTTAGTGATCAGATTCATAGTCGTGAGCTTGGAAAAGCTCGAGAGAGAGTGAGTGTGTGAGAGTTAAGAAGAAGATGATCCTAACTTTCTTAAGTGCTTAAGTGTTCATACCTCTCTCGGGGGTCCCTATTATTCATTTTATTGATACTTGGAGTTTGTGTAACTTGCTTCGGAAGCTTTGGAATCTCATGATGATTCATGACTTTTGCCAATGGAATGTCAGAACTAGTGGAATTTTTCCCTTCTGAACTGAATGATTGGTACTTTTTATGGCAGATGACGACTATTTGGGCTTATCTTGATCAGAGTCATCAATGCTTCATGATGGGTTGTGACTTCTTGGACTTGTGCCGAAATCGATGGAGTTTGTCTTATTAGACATATATGACTCAGAGTTGATTGGTGGGTTCAGTCTTGTCAGAAGTGAAGGTTTGCTAAGGAAGCTGAAGTTAGTCTGGAAATAAGACAAAATAAGAGCAAGGGCCGCTCAGGAACAGGGGCCGATTATGAACTGGGGCCGTTTAGAAGCCGGAGCCATCTCGGGCCCACTCAGGAACAAGAGCCGCTTCAGGGCCGATTATGAACTAGGGCTGCCTAGGAGCCGGGCCGCCTTGAGGCCGCTCAGGGAAAGGGCCGCTTCAGGGCTGATTATGAACTGGGACCGCCTAGGAATCGGGGCCATTTAGGAGCCGGGGCCGCCTCAGGTCCGCTCAGGAACAGGAGCCGTTCAGGGCCGATTATGAACTGGGACCGCCTAGGAACCGAGGCTGCCTAGGAGCCGGGACTGCCTTGGCAGCTCAGGGATATAGGCCACTTCAGGGCTAATTATGAACTGGGGCCGCCTAGAAGCCGCTGTCATCCTAGCCATCCTCGCCGTTAGGTAATTTTGGCCGTTAATCCCCACATGGCTTTTATCAGCCACATCAACTGAAGCCTATGCTTGGTCACTCTGCAATTTACCATGCTGGTGAGGGATGCAGATTCAAATTCCTAATGCAAGCCTCATATGGGGCAAGTGTAAATAAATTCTAATGGTTAGCCAAGACTGTAGCATGGAGTCACTAATCTTCACTAAAATATTAGAAAAGAAATTGTGTCAATTAGAGAAAAATGAAAATAAGCTTATTCAGAAGTTAGAGAGATTTTTTAACTTACTCCAGATATTAGGGAGCGTATTGACACCAAAATGATTTGAAGGCCCAGCGTTGCCACAACAGATGCAAAGACAAGGATTCCCTGCAAAGTAAGTTACCTCTAATTGAATAAAATGTAAAGCAACACAGGTGCAAGATAACATATGGTCAACATATTTTACTCATTCCATGAAAGGATAACCAATAACTGAAAAGTATAAGTTCTGAAAGAATAACAACTTCTTATAAGCTAAAATTTAAATGAACTATATTAGTTAAAGGAATTATATTAGAAAAATAGGAAGAAAATTGTTATGGTTTGAAGAGGAAGCACATCTGCAGCAGCCTAAAACACAACTTATATTTCATTCCACTATATTTGGAAGAGAAGGATTGCATAAGATTTACCAAAAATAGAGAGCATGGAAGAGAAAAAAGTGGTCACATCATGAAACAATGATGTTTAAATGTCCTGTAGGTATGGAGCAGTGCAATAGCTGCGATACCAAGACACACTGTCAAGGATGCAGCCTGTGTTAATGTAGTACAGGATATGTAGCCATGCCATTATCTAGAGATCATATATTTAAAGAGTAGAACTATGTAGCATGTGATGAATTCAAGTTCATGGACAACTGAACCCATGGAAGTGAGAGATGAGAGTAAGAATATTACAGAAACTACTATTTTCAACTACTATTGTCAAGTCACATCCAGTGGTCTCATTAGAAACTACTAAACCAATGGTTACAAGACAACATGAACACTGATGGAAGATGATGTGGTAGTAACAAGTTGAATAGGTTTTGAAACATACATTAAAATTTACATTGTCAATATAATGTCTAAACTTATAGCAATCGACAGGCAGAATTACATGATACAAAACCAGCAGCAATTTCAAGATCATACGTATCTAATTCCCAGCAACTGGGAGGAGAAAGGCAAATGTCTTGCCATGCAATATATATACTCCAATTATTGTTATCATAAAAGGTGCACTTCCAAATAGCACGATGTGGAATTTTTGACCAAACTATAATCCGCATCAGTAGCCCTTTTTCTGGAAGTCAAGCTAGTGTATCCCAAAACCCCAGAGTCTACTGTTTAGTGAACAAAACAATACACCACAAGCAAGTACACAGAAAAGATGTCTAAAAGTTATGATTGTAATCTATATATTATGCAGGTAAGCATTTAGTGATAACTTCTGGTAACTCTAGAGATATAGCCATGCATCCTATTCTATTAAATCCAAATTAGCATAACCACAAACTAAGGAGCCATTTGTTCATTCGAGCAGCAATTCAAATTTTCAGAAGAAATAATAAATACAAATTGTTATGACCATATTCATATTTCGCGTGTTCGATCTAACTTACCAAAGGATAATTAGAAGAGAATAAAAATAAGGAAGTTGGAAAACTGACCAGTGGCTGCATGTGCCTTTTCCCAATAGGATACTGATAGGGATTTGGTGTTTGCATGGAGAATGCAGTAAACCATAAGATAAATCCTGATATCAGATCAAGGAAAGAATCTAGTGTGGATGCAATAATGACCAATGATCCACTCATTATTGAAGCATAGAGCTTGGCAGCAAAAAGGATCATGTTTGCAATGTTGGATAAGCGGATAGATTTCATCTCATTCTAGCATTTCTTTCATGCTCTTCCTGTACACATCAAAGTAATTTCAACTCAAAAACCATTCTGGAGATACCAGAAAGAATGATTCATCCCTGTATCAAATTATTCCCCATAATAATTATGACCTTTGTCATTCCAGGTAGAAAGCCATGATCAGCCAGCGCATCCATTTCATTAAAGCCCTCTAGCATTTCGACCTGTTGTTGATAATACTCAGCTACCTCATCTCCTGCACCCATGTGTCAAATAAACATCCTATTCTATACCCTTGATTTAATTCAATTGATTCTACAAGTTACAAGCAAGTCAGGAATGCAAATGAACAAATAACGAGCTTGGGCCAGTTGTACAAGCAAGAAAGAAGCAGAATAGAACAATAGAAAGATTGTTTCACAATTACATATATATACAAAAGCATTTCAGCCAATAGATGCTACGAGACTCTGCAGATGAAACTGTTTATTACTAAAGAAAATTCAGACAGATCTTGCAACAAGAGGAATAAAAGAAAAACTTAGTCTAATACTAACATGATTGACAATCGATGGTCCAAATGTCTTCCAGCACTCAAATTTTCACCTAGCAAAGAACATTGTAGGGTTGTGCAAACACGTGCTATACCCTATGCCATACCAAATATCTTTATGTCCTTCTTCACCAAATCTATGAATATTTATTTTGAATATCCCCCTCTATTTTGGACCCCCCAACCAGAGACCAGTCATCAATCAGCTCTTTATCATACAATCATCCAAAACTGTCAACTTAACTTGTAGTGTCGTTTCTTCATCTAAGTGTTGTGTTTTCGTTTTTAACATATACCAAAGAACAACTTCAGTCATCTAAACACTGATACTTCAAGAAAAAATTGAGGGAAACAAAAAATCAACTTTACACGATTAGCCCAAGCAATCGACCATGTAAATCATCACAATCCTCATGATCCGATCAGTCACCTGAGATTTACAACGACCGCTAACGAAATAAAGCTCCCATCACAAAAGCCATTACAAGGACCCAAGTTAGGCATCTACATTAATGAAAGAGGCGTGATGAATAAAGACCCAACTTAGGCATCTACATTGAAAGAGGCGTGAAGAATACCTTCAGATTTCTCGATGGGGAAGCACCAGTGGCTCATATTTCGTGCTCTCTTTCTCCCACTTAACATGTTCGTCCAGAAGGACAACAGCCTCTGGAAAGAGGGAAGAAGGGCCATCAAAGGAACGGAATGGATTCGCCCACTATAAAAGACAAGTGGAAAGAGATGAGGAATTTAGAAATGAAAAAGAGGAAGGAATTTCGACGGAAATTAAAAGGAGAAGTATCCAACAAGTAAAAAATCCAAAGAAATGCAAAAAAGGGTACGAGAGAGAATGAAAGACAGATAAAAAAAAGACACCTAAGATGCCGAGGCAGTCTTGGAGGCCACGAGGAGGCTTCTCTTTGTGCTCCGACGGCCGGAAACTGCCGAAGTTTAACCATCACGATCACTTTCGGACGCCGGAAAGAAGAGATCCGATCTGTCGGCGTCCACCTCAGTTCTCGCCGATTCCCATGTTGACGCCAAATCAACCTCCTCAAACATCCGTTCCATCGAGGATCCTCCGGCGGGCTTCGTTAGATCAAAAGCTTGTAAAAAGTTCTGAAAATCAAAGATTTCGACCAGAACTCTTTCACATTCAAGTTAGTGTTTGGTGGTAACAACCGCAAGCTTAAAATTTAAAAGAGAAGCAGAGAAGCTCTGTATAAGCGTATGAGCATGTAGGAGTTGTTGTTGGCTTAGTTTGACTTATCTGGTTGGGCATCCCTTATTGATGTTTATCGGGCTTTATGTGCAATCACTTGTCTGAGTATTTATAATAAGAGCAGCAATAATAGGACTCTCCTTCTTGTAAGACTGCATGCCATGTCTTGTTAGAAATGAAAGGTCATAGCAGAGTTGGTGGGTTCTTCTTGATTTGAACGATTACTGCAGGTTTGCAAGTTATGGACAGCTACCATGGCGTTCGTCAAATGTCCCCATATCATACGTCTATTATCCTGCGATTAGTAGCAACTGATGAAGCCAGGCACGTAAGTCCCATAATAAGCCTTATCCGGATGATCACTTGGGTTCTACCTGGATGGCTAGCTGGAGATGCCATCCGGATGACCAAGTCAGGCCCTACTTAGAAGGCCAGCTAGGGGTTGCGTCTGGATACATGTGGTGTATAGCTCTCAGACAACTTCTGAATCAATGCACATAGCCTCACACATGCATGTGAACTGTTAGCAACAAGAGAACAAAAGGTCTGAACAAACAAAAGCAACTCCTTTTCTTGAGAAGGGTCATGGATGGGGCAGCAGCCTGTCATATCAATGGAGGGTGCTCCAAGTACTCCACGTCCTCAAGGCTATAGCAAGCTGCCGCCTCAACGAACCAGACTCCATCTCTGGTACATGGCACCTGGAGCTCCCCCTGCTCCGACGCTATGAGTTGGCTGGCGAGAGGGTAGTAGGAAATGGGGGCAGAGCCAGGGCCGAGATGAAGCTGGAGGCGACTGGGAGCTGGGACTAAGGTTGAGAGCAGGGGTTGTGCTGTCGTGCTCCAAATGTCACTATGAATAAAGTCACACGAGTACAATTATCAATGAATGACACAAATCATCGCAACACAAAAATATTAAGAATAGTAGATGAACCCAAATGTCACTATGAATAAGGTAAAAAGGAACATAACTTCTTTTTATTACTAATTGAAAATGGTATGCATTTGTATTTAGCAAGTTCACACACTTCACAATGAAAATTCTTGACATCTAACCCTTTAAACAAAGAAGAAAACAGAATTTTAATAATCCAAAATGATGAATGTCCAAGTCGGCGATGATAAAATCAAACCTTTTCTTTATTGGATGAAAAACTCTCAGAAACAAATGAATGAGATAACTTGCTCTTGGTAGTGCTTAATTGGCTTGGTGCTTCAAGATAGTAAAGGCGATCATCACATTCTCTAGCAAGTCCAATCGTCCTTCTTGAATTCTTGTCTTGAAATATACAATAACTATGATGAAAACCATATTGCAACATAAATCCGAGTGAATTTTTGAACAGATACAAGGTTAGCAGTTAATTTGGGAACATGAAGGACATTTCTTAGGCTAAGTGATGGACTTATTCTAACATCTCCTACACCTACTACAGTGGTCAAGGAACCATCAGTTGTGGCTATTTTTCTACTGCTTGGGCATAGAGAATATGTGAAAAAAATATTTGATGAGTGGGCCATATAGTCGATAGCTCTTGAGTCTAAAATCCAAGAGTTGGCAAAGGTTCTATCCGAGGCATTTAATCCAACAGAGAAAGAAAACTCACCCGAATATGCCGATGAACTGGATCCTATGATGTTGCTTCATTCTTTTGAGTCGCAGCAATATGGGCTTGAACATTATTTCATATTTGTCCTCCTATTTAATAAGCTTGATAATCTTGTTGCTGAATTTTTTGATCACTCTGTTGACCCCATTCTTGACTTAAAGTAGGGAGTTTGTTTGATTTAAAAATCTCAAGCATCGCATTCTATGAAAAAAATACCAGCTATGAAGGCTGGCGCAACAGGAAGAAAAAGGAATATGGGCAATGAAAGCCAACAATAAGTCAATAATAAAGGCCGAGAAATAGCAGACAAAAACTTGACAATGAAGGCCAAAAAAATTTCAAAGGTGTGAAACCCTAAGGCTCTGATACCAGGTCAAAAATTGAAAAATAAAATTTTCTCACTTCATTTGTGTAATGCACAAAACGTTGGTTATATACAAAACCTAGCTACTAAAAAAACTAGCTAGGCTTATCCCATGATTTATGGAATATTTTAATTAGAAAAATCCCATGATTTATAGAATATTCTAATTAGATCAGCCTAATCTTAAAAATCAATCTGATCTTACAAGATCAGTCCGATCCTAGAAAATTAGCCTAATCTTAAAATATTCTAATTTGATCTGATTCTAGAAAACCAGTTTGATCCTAAAAATACAAACTGTCAAAATTATTACAAAATCTTTCACATAGGCAATTGTGAACCTGACCATCACTGGGAGGGCTACTCACTGAGTCTGATCTTTCTGGTCTCATCAAAAGTTTTATGATGGTCCATCATGATTTTCTTGAATCTTATGGTGTTACATCATGGTATATGCCTCTTGCATTGACAAAGGTTGAAAAACAGATCGTATTGCGGTACAATACTCCCATATTGAGGCATATCGAGGGTGCACTGAGATATTATTATACTGTGTACGGAGATATATTGTTAAATCATGAATAATTATGGCTGCATGCCACAGTACGTACCATAGTGGGACGTGACTGATACAATTTCGTGTTGGTATTTCAGACCTCAAATTTTGGCATGCCATGGAGGAGGTTGGTGTAATTCGACAAGAAGTAATAGCTTATCATATGCATCTATTCGACCTTTATGGGGCAGCTTTGCGCCTTAGAGTTGCAGTTGATAGCTCATCCCAGTTCTGTTATGCAAAGTCTTGTGATCTGATCAGTCTTATCAATGACTTTTGCAGTGATCAATTCCCATTATTTGTACGTTTAGTTTGTGTGGCTTTATTCTTATTTTCTTTAATGGAGTGTTTTAATGTGATGCTGCATGTTAGTTGTCTTCTTGTGTAAAAATTAAGCAACACTCTCCAGTGGCTTGGTTAGTTTGATGTTTACCCATGCTGGATAAATCCGTAGCGAGGACTGCTGATTATTGTGCTTGAGATGCGTGTGCATGTACGTGCGTGGTGTGTATTCATGTGCGTGTAGTGCGTGCTGACATTTTGTGTGGTGGTTATGGAATGATTCGCTTGCCTTCCCAGAAAGATGGTGTGATGGTACGATTTTAGTGTGCAGTGTTTAGTTGTAATGTTAAATTTGCAACGATTCACAATATAATTAATTTCAGTATTCTCAAACTAAAAAGTGGCTATTAATTAAAGGTTGACACCTTGTTTTTTTCTTCATTAGAGAATTTCTATTCTAATTAATATAAAAGAAAATGAAATATTTTCATCTGTGGATCAGTAAAAAAAAAATATCATGCAGCATTGAGCTTCAGGCAAGATGATGAGATTGCTTAAATGAAAGAACTGCTAGGTTATTTTCTTAAAAATCTAGTCATTACTAGAGTAGAGACAGACTAGTTTTATATGTCATTAGCTATAACTGCTATTAGAACAACTAGATAAGAAAGAAAATTGTATGTTTTTAAAATATTCTTATGAAGTTTGTGGATTTGTAATTGTTGCTAACTCAAAGAATATTGCCTGGATTCTTTGATTTCTGCTCATATTATTCTACATGTAATTATTTCTACCTTGCATTATTTTACAAGTAATTATTTGTGGAATCTATAGATAGTTATTATCAAGTTTTTAGGATTTAAAGTTCCCTTAATGAAGAATTGTGCTTGTTGAGTCCTACACAGGAGTTATTTTAGTAGTGTCAGATGCTAATTATATCATTGCTTATTAATTTTATGTCAAAGACTTAATATAACATTCTCATTTTGTGCAGCTGCTTTTCAATCGGGAATCCTTCATAAAGACCAAGCCAGCAAAGGAGCATCTGATCGCTGGATGGGCGCCGAAAGTCAATGCCTAATGCTTGAGTGTGGCGAAAATAGGTTAGGTTGGTGTCGTGCAGCATATAGCCTTTTGCTTTAACTGGCTTAGGGCATTTTCCATTGATATGCTTCTGGTAGTTTATATTAATAATAAGATTGCTGCTGGTAGTAGGACAATGACCTGTGACCGGACGTCAACATTGAACGTAGTCTTGGTCCTTATCTATCTAATCAAATAAATGTACAACACACGGAAGGAAGAATCAAAGCCCGCCACCTGGAATTGTTATATAGGGAGAAAGACTTTGATGTAACAAAAATGTTGATATTGAGCGGGCACCGAGTGCGTTATTGTATATATATTTATAGAGTGATAATTGTTCAGTCTCCCTCCCCTGGTGCCAATATATACAAGCTTTTTCCTCATATTTTAAACACAATTACCTGGTCTGCACCCAAGCAGCTATATATCTTATAGATCATGGAACATGTTCTTATTTGACAAGACAGAACTAGAAGAACCATATAAAACGAGAATCCTTGCCACTGGTTCACATTTACCTGGCCTCCAAATGGGAAGAAACGTACAGCAGTTAAACCTCCTTCTGTGAGAGGAGGAGGGGTTCCTCGTCAGCGCTGGATTCCTCTCCAACAACATCATTTTGTTTCCACTGCCACTGCAGGAAACCTGGTTGCCTGCTGCTCGGCGTCTGGTCTCCCATAACCATTCTTGGGGTGCTCCTAAGGAAGTTCTGCATGTGTTCTAGGCAAGCTTTAACAGCATCATGCACGCTTACAAAATACCATCTCTTGCCAATTAGTTCGATGAGGCCAGCCCTTGACAGTGTAATCAGAACTTTTCGGTTTGGGTTCGAAATTGCAATCTGCGCCAAGGGACCTAATTATAAGCCCCCTAAATATCATGTCGTATAGGACCTGAAACTAGCTAGGAGGAACCTGGGATCGAGGGATGCCGAACCTGGATTTCACGTGATTTATATTCTTGATGCAAGTCCTTGAGAGCTTGAACTGCACTGGAGTCTATGTACGGAACAGCTGCAACAATTAAAGATTAATGATTCATCATATGAATGAATGGTAACGTCCGAGGCTTAAAACAGAGGTACAAAATTTAAAATGTGATGATCGATCACGACACACATCCAGAACGAACGGTTTTTCTGAATATTATGAGAAGAAGTTATGATCTCAACAGCAAAATAACTCAATAAGTTGTGCATTTATGCTGCACAACTAAAGGCTTTCCTTATTGCTGCAAGCCAAAAGCAATCCACATTAAATGACTTTACAAAATCATCCGGATGATGCGATAGTGTCATAACCTCAAAATCTTGCAATCAATAATGAAAGCTTACTCATCACCGAAACAACTTGCTTGTATAAGAATCTCAGCAAGGTCAATGATGTAGAAAAAGAGAGATTTTAGTTTTCATGATATTGATTTGTATTTTCTGGTCAGCGTACTGTACTCTCTATAATAAAATTATAGTTCCTCAGCTTAATTGGTCCTATAAACTGAACATGGGAAATTAGAAGACTCACGTGCCATTTCAATGATCACAAAATAAATTCTTTCAGCTTCTGCTCCATGCTTCGTGCTACCTGAACAATTGAGTTCATATTTTCGTACCCTGATAACACCCATACGGTGAATGCCCGAAATGAATTCCAAATTTAATGAAGAAAGCTAAAGCATGCAAGATTTTTCAAACACATTTTTATGTTTTCATATGTAAAGAGCTAAAAGTCATCACCTGTCTTTAATGCAACTTATATTTGCAAAGTAAATGGGTGCATCAATTCGTACGACTACAATCCCGCAATATACATCTGCTTCAGGATACTGTTCGATGTTTCTGTAAACAGTAGTACCAGGAAGACGTCCCAAGACAGCTGCAACAAAAACATGAACGCGAACAAGAAAACTTAAGGAGCAGTAACAACCTGGAATGAAGAAGAGTACAAGCCAACAAAGATATGAAAAAATAAGCTGAAAAACAATAATTAGGATGATTTCTGTTGCCGCGGAAATCCGTTCTTCGATTTGGGTGCAGCTCGACTCCGGACCTGGATGCTGATCTTTCGCCCGGATGGAACCTGCAAGAAAATCCTCACGCAGAGGGTATCTGGGGTGGCCCTCTGCGGAAGACCTTCCGACCCAAGTCAGTGAAAATTCACAACAAGCAGATGTGAAAAGAAGGCTCTCGCAGAAGAGTTCCTCAAGATGAGTGGCCTCTCGAGAACTCAGAGCTCTGCTCGAGCTTCAATGGAGTTTTCAGTCTGAGTATCAGTGAGAGCATACCTGAGAGACTTCAGGACTAGGGTATTTATAAGCGATCACCTGATTCCTTGGCATATCATAGGGGGTCCGAAAATCGTTCAGATTCGAATCGGATTCGAATCAAGTTTATTACGGGGCCGGTGGGTTCAGTATCTAGTTAGTTAGAGAATCGACGGCTAGGAGAGTTGGTTGATGCTTTGAGATTCAGCGATTCTATAGGCCCTAGGCCGCTTCTGTAGGCCTTAGGCCACTTCCGGCATTATTTGCATAATTTTTTGCTCAAGATGTTGTTTAACCATCATGAATTTGAACTTTCCCGCGCTTGGCTCCGCAGGGCGCTCAAATGCCTCGGTCTGGTCGAGGCACGAGAATAGCTCGGTCTAGCCGAGACATAGAAATAACTTGGTTTGCCGAGGCATGAGGATAGCTCGGTTCGTCGAGGCGCGAGAATAGCTCGGTTCTGCCGTTGGCGGTTTGACTCTGCCGAAGACGATTCGGCTCCGTTATTTCCAGACGTGACAGCTGGCTGATCGGATATCGAGATTGATCTCGACCTTTTTGTTGTGTGCACGAGCGTTAGCGCAATGATAATTTTATCCCTCATCACATGCCCCCCACTCCCTAGTCCGAAGTATAAATTCGGATGTAGGGAGTATAGTCTAGAATAATTTCGTCCAGGGGGATTTGAAAAGATGCGTAATGATGGCCTCGTAAATGCCGGGCCACTGCTCCATTTCTTATCATCGCACAAGGAGGAAAACCCCTTGTTTCTCGTGGACGGCGATTGAGAAAGTCCCACGTGGCGAACCCCTGTGTTTACGGCGCCTGTAGCGGCAATTTCAGCGTTCAGGGTTTCTTCTGGAGATGCCGCACTTTTTCCCTGAAATATCTTTTTAAGGAGGGGAAAGGGTTAATGCGGTGTTCTTTCTGCAGCGCCTTCTCGTTTCTCCCTTAGAGATTTTGTTCCTCAAAACTCTTACGAGCTCATTTGTGGTTTGTTCTTCAACTCGACAACATGAAGGGTCCAAACAACGTGGCCTCTAAGATAACCCTTAAAGATCTGGATAGAATACGTCATCGATACAAGGTCCCTCAGGATGTTGCCCTATGGCTCCCGAAGGCCGAGCAGAGGGTCTCAATGCAGCCGGGGCGTGAGGTGTTTTTTTACGAGGAAAGCTTGAGAGCGGATCTCCGGTTTTCCTTCACCCGCTGGTGAGAGAAGTCATGAGATTCTACAATATATGCCCGACGATGGTGGCTCCGAACAGCTGGCGCAACCTCATCGGTTTATTTCGATGTGCAGCCGTGTTGAGGTAACGACAACACTTCCTATATTCGAGTCTGCTACAACTTAGTTTCCGGAAGGAACTCCAAGTGGCCCTATATTGGTTCCCGAAAATCATTCAAGATGATATCGGATAATCCGTCGTCGATAAAGGAGTGGATGTCCCGCTTTTTCATTGTTGAGGGAAATGTTGGCTCCGATTTTTCCTGGGTGTGAGCGAGTTATGTGAAAGATCCAGAAGCACGTTCGGAGCTATCCGAGCAAGAGAAGAAGGATTTGGTAACTCTCCACAGTGGTCGAGTGTTCTCGGCCAGTGCCCTTTTGTCGAGGACGCCCTTTTTGCCGCCGGACTTAGTTATTTTGATTCCCAGGGTAAGCTTTCTCCCCTCTTCCTACGGCTGATGTATTCAGATGATTTTATTATGATCTAAATGATTGTTTGTTGTACTTATAGCCGAAAGGTCGGCGTTCATGGGTCAAATAAAGAAGGAATTGGGCAAACGCCAGAGGGGGACTAGCTCTGGTGAAAAGCACAAATCCGAAAAGAAACCCCACTTTTCTAGGGAACACTCAAAGGGGCCAAAGCACGCCAAGGTCGGTCAACACTCCACACCGAAGAAGGAAGAAATGGGTGTCGGCCACGATTGGTGAGCCTTCCCTGTTGAAGGGAGGGGCGACAGAAGGGGGAACAAGTAATTGGGGAGAGCTTGGAGGAGGCCATTGAGGTTTCTCCTCTTCAAATAGTGGTTGTATCAGATGACCCAGAGGAGATATCACCGGTTTACCCGATAGTCTCTTCACTCGAGGGTAACCAGCCTTGTCCGATGGAGGTTGGCAGCCCTAGGACGCCTCATATGGGCGAGGGAGAGACCCTCGCTTTGATCGAGAGGGTGAAGGAAGTAGTTGTCATCACCGAGACTCAAAAGGAGTTGCCTAAGGAAAAATCGGCGGATGTTGAGGGGGAAATCAAATTGACAATTGAAGTTCGCGAAGGATTCTCCGCCGGGGAATTTTCTTCCGAGGTATTGGGGAGAGCCGGGAGGAGGCCGAGGCTCCAATGGAGCCCATTGGAGATGAGCAAATGCCTGCAGATCAAGAAGAGCCATTGAGTGAAGGGGATGCATGGACCGAAGTTTCTCCACCGAAGCATCAGAGGGGGAGGTCGAGCGAGCCGAAGTATCCGAGGCTTCGCAGGCTAAGGCTTTGATAGAGGAAGTTGAGCGGATGAAGGTTCCCCGGTCTGAAGCTCTCGGATTAATCCTTCGACTGTGAATTTTCTTTCAGATGATCCGGATATGGAAGACATGTTCGCCGCTTTAATGCGTTTGTGCTGCACACGAGGGAGGGTTCCTCGGTGGGTGAGTCCGCTGCAGAGGATCTTGTCAATGTGGCATTCGGGCAGCTTGGTATGCCGAAGGATACTTTTCTCCTTCCCAAGATTGACAGTCCCGCCCTCATGAAAATCGCCGCGAATTATGCCTTCCGGGTAAGTTATTACATCAAGGTAATAGGTTTTTGGCTAGCTGGTTCGATCGTGTTTGCTCACTTATATTTTGCTTGCAGAATGCTTTAATTGTGAGAGCGCTAAGTTGGCGCTTTAATCTGGCCATGGGGGCCTGTGCTCAAGCCAGAAGGGAGGCCACCGATCTTCGGGAGAGGACGGAATCATCCAATAAACTTTCTGGGGCTTTGGCGTCTGTTTAGGGGAACCTTGAGAAGATGGAGAGATCTTTGCTGCCGAAAGAGCATCTCAGCTCGAGATTAAAGTTAAGGAGCTCCACGGATTTCTTGAACAATCCGACAAGGCTTGTCTGGAGCTGTCACAAATTAAGTCAAGCATGCTGAAGAGATGAGGGCTATGCAGCAGCGTTTTAACGAAAGGTGGGGCGAATTGAAGAAGAGTTTCGCCGAGGAGAAAAGCAGTTTAAATAAGAGGCTCGATGAGGAGCGTAGGTATCGGCGGCAACAAGATCAGCTCGCCGGTTTGAGCAGGAAGCTTGCCGAGAAAGAGAGCCGAACTAAATGGTAGCAAGATCATATTGCCAAGCTTACCGCCGACCTTGCTCAATCTCAGCGGAAGACCGAAGAGAGAATCAAGAATTAACGATCTCAAGGACAGGTTCTAGCAAAGTAAAGATGATAAATTGAAAGCTCTCGACAAAATCCATGAGCTGAGTGCGAAGATGGCTTGGCGAGAAGAGGTATAATGTCTCCTTATCTCTTTTGTGTCTTTACTCTTGGTTATGGCTTTAACTGATTTCGTGTCTGTAGATGGGCAAAATTGGGCTCGAGGTTCATAATCACCTGAAAATCTTAAGGAAGGAGTTGGCCTCGAGCCGCCAGATGAATTCCGAACTGGAAGGTCAGGTAGCCGAGGCTACCAGACGAACTGCTCTGGCCGTGGAAGAATACAAAAATTCTACCCAGTTTTGGATGAGCATAAGGCACCTGCGCCAAAGCATTTCGGTATGGTGAAAAGGAAACGCGGGCAAAGATCTCTCGGGCATACCAGGAGTTAGACCTGTCTTTTCCTAGAGGCCGAGTATTATGACACTCGGACCCCGGGAACCGAAGTATCTGCCGAGGCCGAATATGAAAAAATTTCATTTCAGACGTCGACCTTGACACCATTTTGGGTAACAACGGAGCCGTGGGTCCAGAAGGATGTCCTCAGCCTGATGTAGAAGAACCCGAGGCCCCTCATTCGGGTACGTTCGAAGTGGGTGAACCGAGCCAATCTCTTTCGAACGTCGCCGAAGGAGCCCCCGAAGCTAAACTTGAACCCTGATTTCTGGGTTGTTTTTGTATTTTTGTTTCTTCTACTTGTAACTTGGTCAAAATTCACTTAATGAATGAATTTTTTTCGTTTTCCTCTACGTGTTCTGTCGTTTTGGGCATCGCTTTTCAAACAATCTTTTTGTTTGTTTATTGCTTCCTTGCACTTATAGCTCATTGCGGATGAGCCATATTTTAAGACGGGATAACTTTTAGTAGTTCCGAACAGATCGCCCGGCTTGACCAAGGCTGATTCGATTAGATTCGCCGAAGTATGGGGCTATTTGACTTCGCTAGGTTATTGTTTTGGCTTTGACCGAAGTAAAATGGATGGTTCGGGATGGCCGAAACAAAGGAAACACTTTGATTGTGGCCGAAGCAAGGTGGATAGCTC
>UESW01002284.1:113890-144061 GCA_900491605.1 Calamus simplicifolius
GAGATTTTCATGGCTCCTGTCTTATCGAAGTCAAGGGTGGTGAGATCAAATTTCCCTTTTGAAAGTTGGCTTGACCACGATAGTTGGGACGATGGAGAAGTTGCTGAGGAGCAAGTAGTCCTTAGAGGAGTCTTGGAGGTCATACGGAGAGCACACGGGGATGGATACAAGGGTCATACGGGGAGCGCACGCATGTGCTCTCTATGTGGCTCCTTTCACTTGCCATGGGGCCCTTCAGACCACTGGAAAGCAAACATCTATGGGCCCCTGGCTTCCATGAACTTCCCTTCATCCTCAGTCCATCTTGGCTGAACGCCATGTTGGGTCCCTTAGTTCATCCGTCCAGGGATCCATCATCCGGCTCTTAATGAGGAGGAAGGTAAGTGGCGCTGGGTTGCTGTCTATGTTCTTGGGAAGTGACTAGCAACTCAGCGCACTGATCGGGGGCAGCCTCGGCATCGGCATCCACGGGCTTTTAGTTCAGTTTGGATCCCTTAGTTCGTCCAATGGGGGGCCCGTGGAATGGCTTCCTTTGTTCTTTGGATGCCAAACCAGCAACTCAACGGAGCTGCCTGGTTTCTCTGATTTCTTGGATCGAAAGCGGAAGCGATGTCATCAATCGGAGCTGCTCACCCAAGCTTTTTATCTTATTTTATTTTCTGTGCTATAGTGCACTTATAATGCCTCTCAAAAGGTTGTAATCCCTCATTAGCAATAAAGAAAGGCTTCTTTTGTACCTTTATCTTTTAATAACATAAGAATCATTTTGTGTATGCCTCGCCTTTCTGTATCGGTGTCAGTTCATAACTGTCAGTAGCGTTTTAAGTATTTCGACTTAAGTAGGTGTTCTAACGATATGGTCTCGCTTAGTCCTCTACGGAGAGGATATTTGCCTTTATTTAGTTTAGGAGGAGGCCTGAGCGGCTCTGCCTGTTTCCAATATATGCTCGGTCATGCCGAGAAGGGAAACGAACCTTGCCTTAGTAAGGAATGACTTGTCTGATTTTTTAGGGGATCACTCAATTATGCCGAGGTTCGAGAGATTGAATTTTACTTGGCGTTGCCGAGGTATAGAGATCACTCGGCCCTGTTGAGGCTTGAAAGATTATATTTTACTTTACTGCCAAGGTACAGAGATCACTCGGCCCTACCGAGGCTTGAAAGATTATATTTACTTGGCGCTGCCAAGGTGCGAGATCACTCAGCCCTGCCGAGACTTGAAAGATTATATTTTACTTGGCGCTGCCAAGGTATGGAGATCACTCGGCCCTGCCGAGGCTTGAAAGATTATATTTTACTTGGCGCTGCCAAAGTACGAGATCACTCGGCCTTGCCGAGGTTTGAGAACCACTCGGTCATGCCGAGGCTTGAAAGATTATATTTCACTTGGCGCTGCCAAGGTACGGAGATCACTCGGCCCTGCCGAGGCTTGAAAGATTATATTTTACTTGGCGCTGCCAAGGTACGAAGATCAATCGGCCCTGCCGAGGCTTGAAAGATTATATTTTACTTGGCGCTGCCAAGGTACGAGATCACTCGACCCTGCCGAGGCTTGAAAGATTATATTTTACTTGGCGCTGCCAAGGTACGAAGATCACTCGGCCCTGCCGAGGCTTGAAAGATTATATTTTACTTGGCGCTGCCAAGGTACGAAGATTCTCGGCCCTGCGCGGCTTGAAAGATTATATTTTACTTGGCGCTGCCAAGGTACGAAGATCACTCGGCCCTGCCGCGACTTGAAAGATTATATTTTACTTAGCGCTGCCAAGGTATGGAGATCACTCGGCCCTGCCGAGGCTTGAAAGATTATATTTTACTTGGCGCTGCCAAGGTACGGAGATCACTCGGCCCTGCCGAGGCTTGAAAGATTATATTTTACTTGGCGCTGCCAAGGTACGAAGATCACTCGGCCCTGTCGTGGCTTCAAAGATTATATTTTACTTGGCGCTGCCAAGGTACGGAGATCACTCGGCCCTGTCGTGGCTTGAAAGATTATATTTTACTTGGCACTGCCAAGGTACGGAGATCACTCGACCCTTCCGAGACTTGAAAGATTATATTTTACTTGGCGCTGCCAAGGTACGAAGATCACTCGGCCCTACCAAGGCTTGAAAGATTATAGGGCAAAACTTGCTTCTCATCATAGTCTTCGGAAAAAGCAATTGAAACAAGAACATTGTAAATTTTGAAAATGAGGTTTCGCTATCGTAAATAAAGTGGGTTTAGTGGAGGCGTACTTCATTGGTGATATATACGAAGATTGTCCGAGCTCCATGTCCTAGGGATGGATTTTCCATCTAGATCTTGGAGCTTGTAAGTGCTGGGTCTGATCACTTCAGTGACTTGATATGGGCCTTCCCAATTTGGAGACAACTTCCCTTGTTCCAATGGCTTTGAAACTGATGCCTTCCAGAGTACTAAATCGCCGGGAGGAAGGATTTTCCTTTTACTCTGGTGGAGTGGTAACGAGCTACCCTCTGCTGATAGGTTGCCATTCGGATTCGTGCTTTCTCCCTGATTTCTTCTATTAAATCCAGATTGGTTCGAAGTTGCTCGTCATTGGATTCCTCCGAATAACTTTCCACTCGAGGTAAAGGGAGTCCAATCTCCATATGGATGACAGCTTCCGTGCCAAAAGCCATTCTGAATGGAGTCTGGCCTGTGGGGATCCTTTCAGTGGTTCGATAATCCCATAGCACATAATGAAGCTCCTCCGCTCATCTACCCCGCGCTCTATTGAGCCGAGCCTTAATGCCTTGCAGAAGGGTTCGGTTGGTTACCTCGGCCTCTCCATTGGCTTGAGGATGTCCCACCGAAGTGAGGCGGTGAGAGATGGTCTTCGCAGAACTCTCGGAACTTAGGATTGTCGAACTGTCTCCCGTTGTTGGTGATGATGGTATAAGGAAGGCCGAATCGACAAATGATAGATCTTCACACGAAGTCTTAGCCCGGGCCTCAGTTATCTGAGCGACTGCCTCGGCCTCGACCCACTTGGTGAAATAGTCAATGGCTACAAACAAGAACTTTCTCTGTCCAGTGGCAAGGGGAAAAGGACCAAGTATGTCCACTCTCCACTTGGCAAAGGGCCAGACAGATGATATAGGCGTTAGGTGAGCGAAGGGGAATCTCTGAACATTTGAATGTCGCTGGCATGAGTCACAAGCTCAGACCAAGTTGTCAGCATCCCTTTGCATGATGGGCCAATAATATCCTTGGCGTAGTACTTTGTGGCACAGAGCTCGACTGCCAAGGTGACTACCACAAATGCCTTCATGAACTTTTCGAAGAGCATAATCAGCCTCTGACGGATGGAGGCATTAAGCAATGGCATGGAGAAGGATCGTTTATATAGCCGATCATCAAGTAGAACATAATGAGACGATTGCATCTTTAGCTTCCTTGCTTCTTTTCTGTTAACAAGGAGCAGCCCCTCCTTGAGATACTTGAATATGGGTCTAGCCAGGATGGTTCGGCATCAATCTGCATTATTTGATCAGCATCGGCAATGCTGGACTTCTCCAGGACTTCCAAGTGAAACTTCCGCTCAAGATCCATGGTGTCATGGTTGTCAGGCGGGATAAAAGGTCGGCACGCACATTTCCAGTTCTTGGGATTTGAATAACTTTAAATTCAGTAAAGTAGGTAGATAAATCGCGCACCTTTTGAAGATACCGAACCATATTCGGCTCCTTAGCTTCAAATTCTCCCTGCACTTGGCCAGCCATCAATCAAGAGTCGGTGTAGGCGTTCAGCTTTTCAACCTTGAGTTCGCGGGCGATGTGAAGTCCAGCGAGCAGGGCCTCATATTCTGTTTCATTATTGGAGGCTGGGAATGAGAAGCGGATGTCGTACTCAAAGGTTGTCCCCTCCGGGCTAGTGAGGACCAAACCAGTACCAGAACCGCTTGCGCTGGAGGATCCGTCGCATGGAGCAGCCACAGGGCGCAGGGCCTCGGCTGCTCGGGAGTGCCCGGAGTGGAGCCATCTTCGGGTATGGTGCATTCAAGAAGAAAATCCGCCAGGACCTGCGCCTTGATGGCCGGACGAGGCTGATATTGGACATCATGCTCGCTCAATTCAACAGCCCATTTGGTTATTCTTTCCGACGTCTCTAACGATGGATAATTGACTTAATGGGTTGGTCAGTCAAAATCGTCACAGTGTGTGCTGGAAATATGCCGCAGCTTTCGGACTGATGTTATCAGGGCTAACACCATCTTCTCGATCCGGGTATACCTCGTCTCAGTGTCTCAGAGCAATTTGCTAACATAATAGACTGGCTTTTGAACTTTGTTTTCTTCTCTGATCAAAACAGAGCCAATAGCGTCCTCAGAGACCGCCAGGTATAGATACAGCATTTCTTCCAGCTTCGGACTACTGAGGAGAAGTGGTGAGCCTAGGTATTTTTTAAGATCTTCGAAGGATTTCTGACAGTCCAGGTCCATTAAAAGTTCTTGGCCGACCTGAGCACTTTGAAAAAGGACAAGCACCTTTCGGCCGACCGGGCAACAAAACGATTGAGAGCCGCTATCCTCCCGGTGAGACGCTACTTCTTTGATTGACCCTGAAGGTGCCATTTGTTGCAGGGCTTGGATCTTCTATGGGTTCGCCTCGATACCTCGTTGAGAGACCAAGAAACCCAGGAACTTCCCAGAGTTAACTCCGAAAGCACATTTAGTTGGATTAAGCTTTATCTTCGGAGTGTTGCAAAACTCTATGCAAGATCTTCAATGTGCCGAGATGCCCCTTTGCTTTTCACCATGTCATCAACATACACCTCCATATTCTGACCGATCTGCTCCTTGAAAACTTTGTTCATATCCTTTGGTAGGTTACGCCTGCATTTTTCAAACCAAAAGGCATAACCCGGTACAATAGATATCTCGGTCGGTGATGAAGGCAGTCTTTTCTTCATCCTCGGGCGCCATCCGAATTTGGTTGTAGCCCGAGTAAGCATCCATAAAAGTCAGCATCTAGTGGTCCGAAGTTGAATCCACAAGCTGATCGATCCGAGGGAGAGGGAAGCTATCCTTCGGGCAAGCTTTGTTGAGGTCAGTGAAATCGATGCAGATCCTCCACTTGCCGTTGGATTTCTTCACCATAACCACATTCGCCAACCAGTCGAGATAATTGACCTCCCGGATGAAGTTGGCTTTAATGAACTTGTCTACCTCTTCCTCGATAGCCTCTTGACGCTCGGGGCGAAGCTTCTCTTCTTTTGCTTGATCGGCCGAAATGCTTCGTCCACATTGAGGCAATGGACCAGGACATCCGAGTTAATTCCAGGCATGTCCGATGCGAACCAGGCGAAAACATCAGCATTCTTCCGAAGAAAATCGACCAAATCTTGCCGAGGCCTTCCCTTCAGCTGTGACCCGACCTTTATGGTTCGGTCGAGCCGAGCTTCATCGAGCGGTACTTCTTCCAATTCTTCGACCGGCTCCCCTCGCTGCTCGGCAAAGTCCTCCCGTGCATCCAACCCGTCCACTTCGGGTTTCTTGGACTGAAGGCCAGCTACAAAGCAGTGTCGTGCCACAATTTGACTTCCTTGAACAACCCCCACCCCCCATTCGGTGGAAAACTTCATGGTGAGATGAGAAATGAAAATGATAGCTTTAAGAGATACTTGTCCTGGTCTGCCGAGGATAGCATTGCAAGGGGACCGGAGCTTGGTCACGAAAAATCCATGAGTATAGTGGCTACACTGGCCAAGTGTCTGCTCAAACTATTAAAGTAATAATTCCCTCGGATTATAACGTCGCATGTAAAACCTACTAGGGTGGATTCTATGGCCCGAGGCTCTCCATCCGCAATTTCAATCTCACAAAGGCATCAAAATACAAAACATTAACAGAGCTTCCACTATCAATTAAAATGCGGTGTACATCATAACCGTTCATGTTCATGGACACAACCAAGGCATCATCATGGGGGTACTGTACCTTTCGAGATCCTCATCAGAAAAAGAAAGCTCGTCAACTCGGACCCTCTTTGATAGATTCTCCTTGCCCGGCTAGGATGACGAAGAGCCGACCGCCGCTATCATATTAACATTGCCAATGACCGAGGGGTTCGGCGAAGGAAGCTGGCGAGGTTCAGGCTGACGATCTCCTCCATTGTTCGGCTCAGGGCTCTCCGGAACCGGTCCAGTCTGCCCCGAATGAGCTGCTCAATCTCGTTCCGAAGCTGTCAACATTCCTCAGTGTCGTGCCCATGATCTCGATGGAAGCGGCAAGTATTTAGTTATATCCCTCGAGCCGCATTGCCTCGGAGAGGAGGTCGGGGAATTTGGCGCTTGATTTCCATCAAGATTTGCGCCCTTGACACAGTTAGAGTGTAGCAGTCGAACCTTCAGCCGGGCTCCAGGTTCGATCTCGATGCGGTGGTGGAGGAGCTCTTTGGCGACGAGGTGGGCTTGCATGGCGATAGGATCGATGTTTCTCCGAGCCTTTTGCCTTCTTTGATTGCTCGGCTCGAGCCATCCTTCGTGACTCCTCGACCCTAGCGTACTTGTCCGCCAGGGCCATCATATTAGAGAGGCTTTTCGGATAATTGACTTCCAAGATAAGTAGAAATCCCCTTCCTTCGACACTCCCCGCCAGAGCCGACATGGCCACCTCGTGATTAAGATGGTCGATCTCCAACAGGGCCGCGTTGAAACAGCTGAGATAGTTCTTCAAGGATTTTCCCTCTCGCTGCTTGACTTTGGAGAGGGAATCAGATCTCCATCGTTGGTGACGACTGCTAACGAACAGGCTGATGAATAAGCGGCTCAGCTCATCAAAAGAATCAATGAAACCTGGCTTCAGGCTATTAAACCAGGTTCTAGCAATCCTGTAAGAGTAGAGGGGAAGGCTCGGCACAGGATCGCATCTGATGCTCCATGGAACATCATGATGGATCTGAAACTGCTCAGGTGGTTGTCGGGATCAGTAGATCCATGATATGGTTCGATGGTGAGAAGCTTGACATGAGGGGGATCACCTCCCGCATGATCCCCTCGAAGAAAGGGATGCCCTGCTCTGCTTTCGGCTGGGACGGAGGGGCTTGCCGGCGGCGTCCAGCTCCTCACGCCACTCTCGACGCATCTCCTGCATCTGGTGCCTAATCCCTTCATCCTGAGTGGTAGGAGGGATTGGGCGATGGGAAGATGGCAGCGGTGTCGAATCTTGAGAAGACACCGGAGGGAGAACAAGCTCATCGAGTTCTGAGCAGGCTCTTCTTCCCAGCCCACTGCGGCGCTGGCTTGGCCCTCGCGGGTCGGTGAAGATGATCCGCAACCTTAGGCAGATTGGAAGAAGAAATTGCTGGCGAAACGGGAGCGGCTGCCTTCTCATAAAGCTGCGAAATAGGAGCAGCTGGACGGGAAACCCCCTGGAGTCCCTGGACCAGCTGGGTCAGTGCCTGGACTTGCCAACCAGGGTAGCAAACTGGTCTAGCATCACTGCTATCACTGATGGTGAAGGGGTCTCCGCCGGCGGTGGGGTAGCGGAGGCGCTACACTATTGATTGGATCAGGCCTTTGAGAGGCGACCTGATATTGAGCATCAGATGTGGCTCTCTTCCGATTGGCCATTAGAGGATTCTTCTCCTGATTTTGAACCTTGTCTCCTGAATTACAAGTTTATGGGACTTGAGACCCTTCCTCTAGCGCCAATCTGTTGCCGCGGAAATCCGTTCTCCGACTCGGATGCAGCTTGACTCCGGACCCGGACGCTGATCTCTCGCTCGAGTGGAACCTGCAAGATAGTCCTCACGCAAAGGGTATCTGGGGTGGCCCTCTGCAGAAGACCCTCGACGCCCAAGTTAGTGAAATTCACAGCAAGCAGATGTGAGAAGAAGGCTCTCGCAGAAGAGTTTCAAGATGAGTGGCCTCTCGAGAACTCAGAGCTCTGCTCGAGCTTCAATGGAGTTTCAATCTGAGTGTCAGTGAGAGCATACCTGAGAGACTTCAGGACTAGGGTATTTATAGGCGATCACCTGATTCCTTGGGCACGTCATAGGGGATCCGAAAACCGTTCAGATTCGAATCGGATTCGAATCAAGTTTGTTATGGGGCCGGTGGGTTCAGTATCTAGTTAGTTAGAGAATCGACGGCTAGGAAGTTAGTTGATGCTTTGAGATTCAGCGATTCTATAGGCCCTAGGCCGCTTCTGTAGACCTTAGGCCACTTTCGGCATTATTTGCATAATTTTTCGCTCAAGATGTTGTTTAACCATCATGAATTTGAACTCTTCTACGCTTGGCTCCACAGAGGCGCTCAAATGCCTCGGTCTGGTCGAGGCACAAAAATAGCTCGGTTTGGCCGAGGCATAGAAATAACTCGGTTTGCCGAGACGTGAGAATAACTCGATTTGCCGAGGTATAGGATAGCTCGGTTCGTCGAGGTGCGAGAATAGCTCGGTTCTGCCGTTGGCGTTTGACTTGGCGAAGACGATTCGACTCCGTTATTTCAGACGTGACAGCTGGCTGATCGGATATCGAGATTGGTCTCGACCTTTTTATCATGTGCATGAGCGTTAACAATGATAATTTTACCCCTCATCACATGCCCCCCACTCCCTAGTCCGAAGTATAAATTCGGATGTAGGAAGTAGAGTCTAGAATAATTTCGTCCAGGGAGATTTGAAAAGATGCGCAATGATGGCCTCGTAAATGCCGGCCGCTGCTCCTCATTTCTTATCATCGCATGAGGAAAAACCCCTCGTTTCTCATGGACGGCGATTGAGGAAGTCCCACGTGGCGAACCCCTGTGTTTACGGCGCTGTAGCGGCAATTTCAGCGTTCAGGGTTTCTTTGAAGACGCCGCACTTTTTCCTTGAAATGTCTTTTTAAGGAGGGAAAAGGGTTAGGCGGTGTTCTTTCTGCAGTGCCTTCTCGTTTCTCCCTTGGAGATATTGTTCCTCAAAACTCTTGCAAGCTCATTTGTGGTTTGTTCTTCAACTCGACAACATGAAGGGTCCAAACAACGTGGCCTCTGAGATAACCCTTGAAGATCTGGATAGAATATGTCATCGATACAAGGTTCCTCAGGATGTTGCCCTATGGCCCCCGAAGGCCGAGCAGAGGGTCTCAATGCAGCGGGGCATTGGGTGTTTTTCTACGAGGAAAGCTTGAGAGCGGGTCTCCGGTTTCCCCTTCACCCGCTGGTCCGTGAGCATCACGATCGGATAGGCTTGGAAGTAGGCCTGAGATGCTGAGCGAAGACTATTAGTGCAAAAATAATTTTATCTTGGAATACCTGGTCTCCGCGTCATGAAGCACTTTGCTAGTGTAGTAAATTGGTTTTTGCATCCCATCGGGGTCAAGACGGATGAGGACCGAGCCAACTACCTCTTGGGAGGCAGCGAGGTACAAGAAAAGGTCTTCTCCTTTCATCGGCTTCGATAGTAATGGCGGGGTCAACAGGAACTCCTTCAGCCCTTCGAAAGCTCTTTAGCACTCCTTCGTCCATTCGAAGTCGTTGATCTTCTGTAATGCTCTGAAGAAAGGCAGACACCGCTCGGCAGACCTCGACAGAAATCGACTCAGGGCTGCACTTTCCCGGTCAGGCGTTGCACCTCCTTGTTGGCCAAAGGTCTCATGTGAGGATGGCGCAGATCTTGTCGAGGTTTGCCTCGATCCCTCGCTGGGTCACCAAGAACCCAGGAACTTGCCCGCCATGACCTCAAAAATACACTTGCGGGGTTCAGCCTCATCTAAATCGACGGAGGTTGCAAGGTCTCCGCCAGGTCAGCAACATGATCGTCGGTGCGGATACTTTTGGTCAGCATGTCATCCACGTATACCTCAATGTTGCGCCCACTTGGTCCTCGAAGACCTTGTTCATCAGCCTTTGGTATATGGCCCCTGCATTCTTCAGTCCGAAGGGCATTACCTTGTAGCAGTAGATGCCCTTTTCGGTCATAAATAAAGTAGCTTCCTCGTCCGCCGGGTCCATCCTAATCTGGTTGTACCCTAAAAGGCATCCATGAAGCTGAGAGTCTCGTGGCCAAACGTGGCATCCACCAACTGATCGATTCTGGGCAGCGGTAAGCTATCGTTGGAGCATGCCTTGTTGAGGTCGGTAAAGTCGACGCACATCCTTCAGCTCCTACTAGCCTTGCGGACCATCACCACGTTGGCCAGCCAGTCTAGATAATGCACCTTCCGGATGTGGCCAGCGGCAATCAGCTTGCGGACCTCCTCATCAATGGCCTTCTACCGCTCGGGAGCGAAACTCCTCTTTTTTCGGATTGGCCGACACTGTGGGTTGATGCTGAGCTTGTGAGTGATCACCTCTAGTGGTATACCCGGCATGTCTAACTGACCAAACGAAGACATCGAGTTGGCTCGCAGAAAGGCGAGGAGTCGGTCTCTCGCCTCCTCAGGGAGAAGTGCTTCGACTCAACCGTCCTTGTTGGGTCCTCCCCCAGCGAGAAGGTCAACAAGCGCTCGACTGGCTCTTCCCTCCTCTCCAAGTCTCTGGGATCGAGTGGCTTGGGCACTGGCGGGGCGACGCCTCCTATGGACTGGAAGCCGCATGATAACAGAGCGGCACTGGGTTCCGCTCTCCACATCTCTCCAATTTCTTTACTAGTGGGGAATCTTACAAGCAACCTCTTGGTGGAGAAGATGGCATCTAAGAGATTCAGGCCGAGTCTTCCGAGGATGGCGTTGTAAGCCATAGGGACTCGAACGATCAGGAACTTCATGAAGATCGTGCTCTGGCACGGCGACGTCTCGGCTATGACCGGAAGGGTGATCTCTCCCTCCACCCTCACAGAGTCTCCAGTGAAGCCCATTAGGGGCGTGATCACAGGCCGAAGGGAGCCGAGGGACAAGTTCATCCGAACAAAAGCGTCGTAACTCAGAATGTCGACCGAACTTCCACTGTCAACTAAAATTCTCTTTACAGGGTGTTTTGCGATCGTCATGGACACGACGATGCTGTCATCATTATGATTATCTACTCTCTCTAAATCCCCTTTAGAAAAGAAAATTACAGAATCTACCCCATCCCCCTCGTGGCCTCTTGGAAGTGCTGCCTGCCCCCCAGGAAATCATGGCCACCGTCTTCTCAGTCGAGGCGTTGTCAATACGGACCTGAGTAGGCGAGGGTGCCGATGGACCCGAGGCAGCTGGGTTCCCTCTCTGGATGAATTTGCCGAGGTAGCCCTGCTGGATGAGGTCCTCGATCGCCTTTTTCAGCTAGCGGCAATCATCTGTGTCGTGGTCGTGATCCCGGTGAAAGCCGTAGTAAAGATTTTTGTTGCCGGGGCTCCTGGAGCAGGGCGCTGAAGATACAACTCGCCCTTGATTTCCATCAAGATATGGGATATTGAGGCGAACAGGGGGATGAAGGGCCCCTCTCTGGGGGCAAGGGTCCATGGTCGGTTGTCCGATTGTCGAGGGGGCTCAGGTCTTCCGGACGAGGTTTGTCAGGTTCCAGACGGCCTGCTTTTTGCTAGGACCTCCGTCTGCCTCGTGTCGAGAGGAGTCGGGCGCGGATGTATTTCTGCGCTCGGCTCAGCACTCGGATAGGAACCGAAGGGTTTCTTATCGAGGGAGTAAGCAAAGCGAGAAGGACGGAGCCCTCGCTTCAAGGCTAGGGTGGCCATGGAGTCGTCGAGGTTGTAGACTTCAAGTGCGGCTTCCTTGAACCGAGCCACGAAGTCTCTCAGTGACTCGCCGCTCTTCTGCTGGACGGCGAATAGGCTGTTGGCCACCCGCAGGATCTTCCGGCACGCATCGAAGTGCGCCAGAAAAGCCCTCTCCAACTGCCTGAAGGAATTAATGCTGCATAGCGATAGACGAAAGTACCATGCATGTGCGGCCTTCGAAGAGTGGCCGGAAGGCGATGCAGAGGAGAGAGTCGGTTGCTCCTTGGACTTGCATGAGGACCTTGTAGCTCTCCAAATGGTTCAAGGGGTCAGTGGTGCCATCGTAGGGGTCCAGCTGAGAGAGCTAGAATCGGTTTGAAATTGGTTCCTCCATGATACGACGAGATAGTGGGGGACGGCTATCATAGTCCCCCTCCGGTTGGTTGGTGATTCTGCAGCTAAACTCCTCCAACCGCTGGTTGTACTTGTCTAGTTGTCGCTCGGCCCGAGTGATCCAACCGTCGAAGGACCCCTCCATGAAGATCCCAAAGACGAGGAAGGGGTGGCGCCGATGATGATGTCCTTGCTCGGTCTTCTTCCCGTGCCACCGCTTAGGGAAGCACTAGCATGGCGAGAGGGAGACCTAGGCCTCTTAGAGGCCTCCCGACGGTGATGCCTGGGCGAGGCACGACGGTGGCGAGCCTTCCGCTGAGGGGATCTCCCACGAGTGTATTGTTGACTGGGTTAAACCATCCCGCGCCTAGCGAGGGTGGCCTTGGGTGCTGCTGCGTGGCCGCCGGTTGCTGCTGCGCGGCCACTGACTGTTGTTACAGCTCTTGGACCACCGCCACAAGTGATTGGACTTGCAAGGGCAGCGATCCAGTTGTCCTGAGGTGGTGGTGAAGGCAGAGCAGGGAGGCTAGCCTCCTACTGCTCAACCCCTTGGCGATGCCCCTCAGCGCGGCTGGTGAAAATCTCCTGGGCGCGCATCACCATCTTCTTCTTGTTTTCTTAATGGGAGTTAAGGTCTGTAGCTGGCTATTCCGAAGCTTTCTATCTCCTCGTCCCCCCTTTCTGGCACGCCAATCTGTTGCCGCCAAGTCACGTTCCTCGAACGTCGTGTAACGGCGAGGACTCGGAGGATGGTGAGGACGGTTGAGGTATCTCCTAACGCCTCCTCCTCGGACAGGATTCCTGCAAGAAAGTTCCGGGGATCGTTGCACCGGTAGGGACCCTCCGATGCTCAAGTGAACAACTTGGAAAACAGTAATGAATGGTGGACTAAAAGACTTAGTCGAATCACTTGGAATTCAGATCCCCTCTCTCGTTATGAACGAAAGTTCTTATACCTGTCCGAAAGTCCCTCTTACCCCCTTTTTGGAAGGTTGCCGCATCTGAGACGTCATTGCCTAGCGGAAGACAGGCGGCAAGGCTGATAGGGATAGGTCGTAACCACCCTGAGCTTGTCAGAGGTAGCCCTGCCTGCCAGCTCCCTACCAAGCACGGCGCCACAGATGGTAGGTGGGCCTGGTCACGTCAGGCATGCGCCATAACTGGTAGTGGCCACGCATGGTCATAGGTGGTTGATGGGCCACGTGGCATTTGCAGGTGCCGAAGCCGAGGAAGACTCTAGGGTCCGAGGTCGAGGGGAACCTGGGAATCCAAGGCCGGAGACTCTAGAGTCCGAGGCCGAGGGGGATCTGGGAGTCCGAGGCCGAGGGGCACTCTGGAGTTCGAGGCCGAGAAAGACTCTGGGGTCCGAGGCCGAGGAGAATCAGGGAGTCCGAGGCCGAGGGGAACCCTGGGGTCCAAGGCCGAGGCTCCGTCAGCTACTTGATCCGTTAGCCCTAACGTGACTTGATCAGCCACATCAACGATCATTAATATCACCTCCATCATTACCACCACCATCGTCGCCACCATTGCCACTATCATCACCACCACTATTATTTACACCACTGTTACTATCATTACCCTCATTGTTGTTTTCTTCACAACCATCGCCATTATCATCACCATCGTTATCATCTTTGCTACCACCACCATCACTCCTATGACCTTCGTTACCAGTTACAACTATCACATCTTCTACTACACCACCACCACCATCATCACCATCGTTATCATCTTTGCTACTACCATTATTATTCCTATGACCTTCATTACCTGTTACTACTATCACAGCTTCTGCTATACCATCACTGACATCATTGTCGTCACTATCATATCGTTGGTGTCACTATCATCATTGTCAGCCACTATAACCTCCATTATCTTTGCTATTATTATTTCTCGTTTAGCTCCCATCATTGTGTTTATATTTTATATAATAATTGACTGCACCAATCATATTACATTTTTTTAAAGTTAGAAATAAAATGGAAATGATATTTTTAATTTATTTCTCAAGATAAAAAATGAAAGTGATGCCAAACGATACCTAAGCTATCTAACAAACAAAATGGGAAATGGACTATTTGCCATTCTAAATTCTATAGTTTTTCCCTATTTTGACATATTTGTATAAAATTCTATTAGCATCAAGCGAGCTACCCCAAGGGATTTTATGTTAAAGGTTCCAAAGTGGGGTTTGCATGTGTTTGTCTTCTTATAGGGATTTATGTAATAAGATAAAATTATGGTCCACATGTAAATTCAAAAAAAAATGTTATATAATACTACTTTTCTGTCCGTAATATGTAGAGAAATAAATGTAATTTAATGTTATTTATATATTTATGAGACTGCAAGTTATCCTCTTAGCTTCAACTTTCAGAAGATCTTTCATCATGTTAAGCATTTCTTTCATTTTCCATTCTACCTACAAAGGAGCAAAGTACAGTAATCTTTTCTAGAAAGAGAGTCTAACTTGAATAACATGAAAATTTAACATTGCAGAATTATACCTGAGGTATATCTCTAAATAATGGAGTCAGAAAAAAAAGAGCACATCCCATTGTAAATCCTGTTGTAATTCCAGATAATCCAGTTTTTGCCCCACTCTCATGATTGACAGCTGACCTAGAAAAAGATCCTGCACAACAACTATCAAGTTACCATCCCTTCATTACATGTCAAACCTACCATGCTAATCCAAACATGAAGAATACAGGCTTGCGTGAGACAAAACACCTCATAGTTATGAATATAATGTTGTTAAATTGAGAAAGCTAATGTATTTCAACAAGCTTGTAAGAAGAAAAGCATGATTCATATATGCACCTGTTGCTGGATATGTAGAGAAGAACGAACCACAGATATTTGCCATTCCTAGACCAAATAACTGCAACAGAAATATTGCAGATATCACTTAAATTTTGATGGTAATATATTAGTATGTGTTCAGCTTTACAAGGTTGAAAATTGGTGATACATGTGGTACAAAGTAGCAAGTTTTATGCCATACTTTTTCTTATGTTAATAGAAATGTCACATTTTCAATATCTTAATTTCATGCTTTCCAAAAACACCAGATCCGATGTCTATAATCATGATTTGGATTATCATATTATATGTGCAAGCAATTTCAAGCGGATTTTTTTTTAAAAAATATCATAGGAAAATAACAGGCAAAATACAGATATATGAGGGTAGTGGGTTGAGCTGTTCCAAGAAGACAGGCTACAGAGATATTATCCACTGGCTGATCACAAATCCTCTAGAAAGTTTTCTAATATAGGAAGCAGTTATTGCTGTAGCTATTGCCAATCATAGCGACTACTTACAAGGAAAGGGAGACAAAGTGTAAATAAATTAACAGGGGATGAAAAAAATAAAAAAGATCGTCTAAACTCTAGGTTTCTTCCATCCGAAACAAACTTAAAATCCAGTTGATGATGGAATGGCACATAAGACTATCAAATATTTAAAAAGATTGCTCAAATCTCATTATTCAGTTACTAGTTTTGATTGACCCATCTAATCTAATATCAGCTGTAGAAGGAGGAGTGGGAATGCAAAGTCGAAGTAGAGAAGGGAAGGAAATATAAGTGATTAAAGAACGTAAAAGGGAGAAAGAGGGAGAGGTTAGTGAGGGCAGGAAATAGGTGAGTGCTGGAGGTGAAGGGAGGAAGGATCAAGCAGGTAAAAGTTTAGCATAATATATCAGATGAGTTGGAAGCTTCTCTCTCTCTCCCCACCCGCCACCCCTCCAGACGCAAATTTCACAAATACCAATTAAAACATTAAAGCGGCTATATATGAAATCACGATGATCTGAAACAATAAAGTTTTGTAGTTCTTACCTCCTGATTTGAGTCCAATTCATACCCATTTTTCGCCGCCAATGCTTTGGCAATCCCCACAGATTCCTAAGGTTAAATAGGTATTCGTGACTATCTACTTAATAAAACTAGAGAAAACAAATAATTTGGACAATAAATAAAACTTGGTTTTACCAAAATGGCCACTCCGGTAATGAGAACTGCTGTTGAAATCAGAGATTCTGCATACTGGAATTCTCTAGGTATGTGGAACTTTGGAAGGCCTTGTGGAATTTCACCTACCTAAAAGCAATGACACAAAACTTCAATGAGAAATATTAATGGAAAAAGGATTACAGCGTGAGGTAACATATCTACTAGTTCAGATTCCAATCATGCAAACAGAGACTACTCTCACCACTGATATTGAAGACGGATGAAATATTTTCACAAAAGTTGTACCCAGCATGACTGCAGTAAGTGGTCCTGATGCTCTCAGGAATCTCAAACTCTTCTTTGCTTTTCCCTGAACATTTTTAAATAACGACAGCTCAACAAGTTTGCTCGAACACAGAGTCGAACTTCACCAAAAGGCAAGCAATAAATCCTACCAGGTACTTTATGAGAAGAATAATTGCAAGAATAATAGATCCCATCACAAAGGGCGGCCATGAGAACTACAAAAAGAAACTACCACATAGAATTAGTAAACATTGATGCTTTCAAAAGATAACAGGACTAAACAGAAATATATAAAACAATTTGTCCTAAACAGATATGTTCACATATCAAACTTAACAATTACTGAAATCAAGACATGTTGTCAAGAATTGACCAACAACTTTTGGCATTACAAATGAAACACAAAAAACAAAAAAAAAAGGTTAACTACTAGTTAGAGTTAGCAAAGAAAAACTTAGTGGCCATCATAAATTACCATACCTTTTTCTGGAGAAAATAGGTTATACATAGATTAGTTTTATTTGCCCACATTATAGGGTATTTCTGGATGGATCGTCCTATCACTGAATGAGTATTATCTTATTAGCCTGTCAATGACTCGTTTTTCATCCTATGCTTAAGCACACAAGCAAACAAAGCATCCATGAACATGCAGTGCTTTCTTTTCTTATTTGTGTTGAAACTTAATATAAAATTGTACATATTTTGACCGCCATGATTACTTTAATTCGCCCATTTTTCTTTTGATGCTTGACAAACTTAAAATACTTATAATAATCTAATGTGGCACTGTCAATTGGAAACACACAACACTTTTTGCTGTATAGGTGGGGTATGTATATCTAAATTATGATCTGTGTCATCTTCTAATGTTATCTGCTTGCAGCTGAAACCTAGCTACTCTCAGTTGTCACTCAACTCATCCCACATTTTACCCACAGCTTAAAACGTTCAGATATTAATGTGCATCAATAGTTTCCAAAAACGAACAGTACAACCCACAGTTCTGAACTTCTAATTCAATATAGATCATTAGTGTTTGTATGTATTAATGTGTTGAGTTGGACTTATATTCACTCACCCAATATGTTTGACAAGTTCACCATTGATTCTTATGCATTTTTAGGTTTCTAGCTCATGCAAAAAAGATGGGCATTTTTATATTCTAAATTTTGAAGTTGCGGAAAATACTTTGAACCTTGGTTCCAAAATCTTGGGTATAGTATGAGGAGCAACTATTTGTTAGTTCAAAATCCAAATTGTTATGTCCAAATGCATAAGTGAAAACCTAAAAGACAGTTCTTGAGCAATTATTTGAAAGGTGTTTCATTATTAAACCACCATCAGGTGGATATCTGCCAAACAGTTTCTCGTAATATTTAAGTTGATAAAGAGGGCAACTAAACGAAAATGAAACTTTAGACTCTTTGGTTAAGGGAGGGAATTTTCTTACTGAAAGTGAACCTCACTTTGATGGCAGGTTGCGAAGTGAATAATCCCCAGGAGTTTATGTTTATTGCCAAACTAAATAAATAATTTCTCTTTTTCTGGGCAAGTACAGTTATAAAATTTAGAAGTTAAAAACCCCAAAATTTTTGTTTGATGAAAATCAGCATATAGAAAAGCTAAAGTGCAAAAGCATGCATGAAGGAAAAACATGGAATTAGAAATGACCTCCACATATAATGATTGCTAGAAGAGAGAGAGAGAGAGAGAGAGAGAGAGAGAGAGAGAGAGAGAGAGAGAGAGAGTTTACATCTCCAACTCCAGCAATAATACTTTTGGCAAGTGGTACAATTTTGCTGCTCCTTTCTACATTGTATCCCAAGAAGTATTTGGCTTGAGACAGAGAAATTACAATAGCTGAAGAAGTAACAAAGCCAGATATGACAGAATGGCTGATGAATCGGAGAAGCCAACCAAGCCTGTAGCAACATGTACTTCAAATTGCGCATAAATGATTTTAAAAGGGGACATGATCTAAGATCACCACTTTAACACTACATGGTAAACCAATACCTCCATTAATGTTAAGCACAACCAATAATTGCCTACAAACTTTCAGAGCTTGCCAGAGTACCTAAGGTTCTACAAGATATATGACAAATACTCTTATTGTTAAAGCATTGTTATGTTCAATATTACAATTCAGGCTGAGGGTCTATTAATCATATCATTAGAAAGCCTTAAACATGAACATGCTTCCGGTTATTTCTTAATCAACATCAATCTTCTCGTGACTATCAAGCATGGATGTGGAATCTTGATGGAATCCAAATTTGATCCGACAGCTACTTCAAGGTTGTTGCCAAATTCAAAAGTTGTTCATAGGCATGAAGGCTCCCCACATGTCATGCAAACAAAATGAGAAGATCAACATATTCACCGTAGCAACAACCACTTATGACAATAACCCAAACTCAGAATTCAAAAATCCTTTGTCATTCATGGCCATGAAGGGCTATATACTCTTTTGAGACAATCCTTTTCCAAATATTTTTCCATAATTTGCATTTCACCTCTAATGGACCGATAACCTTTGCTATGGAAGTTAGTATCTAGCAGTAATGCAGTGTATATGCATCATAACATTTACATGTGAAGCAGTTGCACATTAATAGAAACTTTTATTCATCGTGAGTCCTTATGAGCTATATATGTAGCATGTACACAGCCCTATACAAAATATAGTATAGAGCCACAGCGTGTGAGCCACTGAACGCTTTGTAAGGCTTTATGACATTACAATATTATGCATTTAGTCATGAATTTGCTCCTTTAGGTTCAAAATATTATTTCCTTCCAAAGACCTTCCATATGAAACTTATTAGTCTCTTGCCAATCTGCATTATTGGATAAAGATACTAGTCTACAATCATGTAGTTGACACACAAACCATACAACAACAAAGCCTAATCTTAAATTAGTTAGGGTCGGTTATATGAATCTTTTTTCTCCACTCAGCTCAATTTTGAGCCATATTTTTTGTAAGATGCAAAAATTTTAAGTCTCTCTTTATCACTTTTTTCATGTAATTTTCAATCTGCCTCTATCTTTTTTTCTTTCTACATATATCAGATCACTTATCCATTTAAATGCATCTCTAAGTTTACGTTGCATACATCCAAGCCATTTAAATCGTTCTTTTCTTAATTTGTCCTTATTTAGTATTACCTATGATTTCATTTCTTATTCTATCTTTCCTTATATTACCACACATCCATCTCAATATTCTTATTTTACCCACGTTCATCTTGTATCCGTGTAATTTTCTAACTGCGTAACATTTTATACTATAATGCATACTTGAGTTTATGGTTGTCCAATAAATTTTTTCTTCCAACTTAGTAGGTACTTTACGATTACATAATATTCCAATTGCACTTCTTCATTTCTCCAACATACTTTAATCATGTGAATGACACCATTCATAATCTCTCCTTCCTGTAAATACATAGATTATAACCGATCTAATTGATGGAGTAACAAAAGAATCAATTAACTTGCCAATAGCCGGTTCAGAAACTTATGAGAAGTTCTCATCCTCTAGGGCTTCTTATTCACAGCTCAGGTGTATCCTAAACAATTGACGTGGGTACTAGGTATCCATGACTACTTTTTCCTAATACTTTGGACTCCAAAATATCAAGCATAGTAGTACAATAACACAATTCAGAGCTCACCCTAACTATACACAATTATGTTGACTATTAGACTAAGCTAAATATTCAAAATGTCAAATTAAAACTGAAATACATGGATATTGCTCATTAAAAAAAATGATTATATTAAAATTTTAGCAACCTTAAGTGTCCTTGAAATTGTAGGAATTAGGTAGTCATTAGCCATAGCAAAGTATCTTTGACTAGTTTTTTCTTACACACCAAAAGTGCCAAATATTGTTGTTCTCAACTAACTTAGATGGTACGGTCCAATTTTTAATTGTCAAGGGGCGTCATGTTGTGTCCTCTCCAACTACCCAAGATTTTCACAGTCCAAATATTCTGGAAGTCAAATATTCTAGTCACAATGCTATATACCAATAAATGAACCAACCTCCTTACAGATGGATTTGATTGGATTTTGTTTCCATTAAGTGAAAAGTGAAGTGTTATTTTTTATCTTCTTTTGTCAATGAACTACCATAGGAGTTAAAGGTAGGTTCTTCAGCTTGTATTGGCTCCTCTCACATCAAAGTTTGTTTCATATTTAAGAGAACATCACTAATTCTATAGATCAGCCTCTTACTAATCCAATTTAACTCAATTGGATTTCCCTATCTTGAACTTTGTTTTGACACCAAAACATCTAATAACACTCTTACATAACCTTCAATTCAGAGTTAAATATATATTTTTTTACTGGGAAATTTAGGTCTTCTAGTTCTAGATGTTGAATTTGATTCTCTTTGGATCCTTGTAGGCTCATATTTATTTCTCAAGCCCCAGCTCATTTCTAAGGACCGCTTAATGGGCCAGAGTTAGAAGCTTCATACGTGACTATGACAGTTACAGAAATGGCAAAAAAAAAAAATGATTAGTTACCTCAGCAGCCCCAATGCACATTCCAGTGCACCAACCATAAAAGCCAACAGTATAGCAAGCTCTGTGTACAGCTCATCCGAAGGATCGACAATGTTACTCAACACATTGGAAACTAAGAGAGATACCAGTGTCACCGGTCCAATTGCAAGTTGACGCGATGATCCAAACACAGCGTATACAAATATTGGAACAAAACCAGAATCTGCATTCAATAAATAAATGGGAAGACGTAAGTCTCAGAGACTGCAGTAGACAAAGGTAAAGAGATAACAAAGGAAGTCTTAAAAAGAAAGGAACAGAGGAACCAGTGACAAATGCAGTAGCGAACTCACAGAGTCCATAAATCGGGTGAAGCCCTGCTAGCTTTGCATAAGACATTGCCTGACCAATTTGCAGTAAATAATCAATAAAAAGGCAAAGAGAAGGGCTACTTCAAGAGTTACTTTAATGATGATTTGAACTGATACAAATTATTCCTAATTATGAATAATGGGAATCAACATAGCCACTGAAAAATCAGAAACAATTGGTTAGCAATTTGACGATCCAAATCTTGATACTAAAAGAGCTTCGGATTGCCAATGATACTGTGATAGCACTGGAATGTCAAAGAGAACAAAAGAATGGAAAAAAAAAAAAAGTGTCATTAGATCCACTCTGGGCTTCACCTGGGGAACGAGCATGACACCGACTGTGATGCCAGCCATGAAGTCCACCTGGAGGTACTCGCTCCACTGATATGTTCGCATCCACCGGGTGCACGGAAACAGGAGCTCCATCCATTCGACAAACGACATGCTCTGGAGCTTCAGACGCCATTGTGCAAGGAGTGAGGTTGAAGGTAGTGACGGAGATGAGGGCGTCGGGCGCTCCAGAGGAGCCACTCTGACCTGCCTCGCTAAACCGCTCACAATATCACTGTCGGCAATGTCGAGATTGCTTGAAGTGGCGTAGGATATCTCCATTGGTGCCCGTGCCTCCCCTGCCCTCCCTCGGTCGCCTGTAAACTGTTAAAGCTGGCGGCAGAAAGAAATATTTGTAGGGGTGGCATGGTTACGTACAGGCAACGCTTCCCTCGCGGAACCAGTTCATGAAATGTGGAACATGCCATGAGTGTGAAGCGACAGCCCAAACACGGATTCGATGGGCGAGTAATGCTACAGTAACTCAAAAAATTCGCTAGTTGGTTGCCTTGCACCAATACCTTTGCTTCGTTTTAATGGCGCTTTCAGGATGCCAATCCAAAGGAGCAACGGCAGTACATCAGTGAGTGACTTTTTTTTTTTTTTTTTCATGAAAAGTCTTTATACATGTCTTCGGTACAGCATGACCTACATAGACTGCACCATCTCTTCTGATTGGTCACGTGATCCTACGTGGATGACATACCGGGCGGTATGGCTCTGCTACGATGTTACGTTCTGAACGTGACGGCCATTTAAAGCGCTTCGTTTTTTTTTAAAATTAGCGTGCAAACGAAAATGTCCTTTTCCTCCATTCTATCGTCATTTTATGTTGAATTTCATCTGTGCAAGAAAAACTCTTTCTTCCCCCTCGTTCTGGCTTTCGGATGCTAAGGAATCAGTCCAAGGCTTGAGCACGATCCTACGCCCTTGCTCTGAGAGTCCGGTCGAAAGAAAATATTTCAGCTTCGAGGCTGGAATACCTGGCTACTGAGTCTTTGTACAAAAACTTTTGGAGAAAATGTCGTCCACAGCACGAAACATTCTTTCGTTATGAGGTTGTTGTGGTTTATGAGCTTGACGATAAAAAACTAGGGTGTCGTGGGTTTTGAACTAGGGTGTCGTGGGTTTTGAACTAATGCTTTGTCTTAACGTTTTGAACTAGGGTGTCGTGGTTTTGAACTAGGGTATCGTGGGTTTTGAACTAGGGTGTCATGGGTTTCAACAAGATAAGAGCGAATGGCAGCAAATACCCAGGAGGAATTCGCCCCCCTCGTGAACAGAAACCATTAATGAAGAGAGTATGGGGAAGCCAAATACTGCGACACCCTAGTACCAATGCTGCGATACCCATGCTTAAAACTGACCACGAGAGAATCCCCGCGACACCCCTGGTGGAAATCGGCCAAAAATCCTTCGCGACACCCCAGTTGAAACCTTACGACACCCTAGCTTTAAGGCGACGACCCGTGCTTAAATGACCACGGAGAGAATCCCAGCGATACCCTTGGTCGAATTCGGCCGAAAATCCTTCGCGACACCCCAGTTGAAATCTCACGACACCCTAGCTTTAAGGCGACGACACCCGTGCTTAAAACTGACCACAGAGAGAATCCCCGCGACACCCTAGTTCGAATTCGGCAAAAAATCCTTTGCGACACCCCAGTTGAAATCTCACGATACCCTAACTTTAAGGCGACGACGCCCATGCTTAAAACTGACCACAGAGAGAATCCCCGACACCTAGTTCAAATTTGGCCGAAAATCCTTCGCGACACCCCAGTTGAAATCTCATAACACCCTAGCTTTAAGGCGACGACACCCGTGCTTAAAACTGACCACGGAGAGAATCCCCGCGACACCCTAGTTTGAATTCGACCGAAAATCCTTTGCGACACCCCAGTTGAAATCTCACGACACCCTAGCTTTAAGGAGACAACACCAGTGCTTAAAACTGACCACGAGAGAATCCCCGCGATACCCTAGTTCGAATTCGGCCGAAAATCCTTCGCGACACCCCAGTTGAAATCTCACGACACCCTAGCTTTAAGGAGCGACACCATGCTTAAAACTGACCACGAAAAGAATCCCCGCGACACCCTAGTTCGAATTCGCCGAAAATCCTTCGCGACACCCCAGTTGAAATCTCATGACACCCTAGCTTTAAGGAGACAACACCCGTACTTAAAACTGACTACGGAGAGAATCCCGCGACACCCTAGTTCGAATTCGGCCGAAAATCCTTCGCGACACCCTAGTTAAAATCTCACGACACCCTAGCTCTAAGGCGACGACACCCGTGCTTAAAACTGACCACTGAGAGAATCCCAGCGACACCCTAGTTCGAATTCGGCCGAAAATCCTTCGCGACACCCCAGTTGAAATCTCACGACACTCTAGCTTTAAGGAGATGACACCCATGCTTAAAACTGACCACGGAGAGAATCCCCGTGACACCCTAGTTCGAATTCGGCCGAAAATCCTTCGCGACACCCCAGTTGAAATCTCATGACACCCTAGCTCTAAGGCGACAACACCGTGCTTAAAACTGACCACGGAGAGAATCCCAGCGACACCCTAGTTCAAATTCGCCAAAATCCTTCGCAACACCCCAGTTGAAATCTCACGACACCCTAGCTTTAAGGAGACGACACCCATGCTTAAAACTGACCACGAAGAGAATCCCCGTGACACCCTAGTTTGAATTCGGCCAAAATCCTTCGCGACACCCCAGTTAAAATCTCACGACACCCTAGCTTTAAGGCGATGACACCCATGCTTGAACAAGGTGGAATTTTGACGTCACCCTAGTACTAATTCGACGACACCCTAGTAACTCAGTTATGCCATCTTTTCGAGAAAAGTTGCAAAACGTGGCCAGTTCTATGGGTTTGCGTGTCAATGTGATGTGATCGTGGCATCCTGGTGTCCTTTCGTATTTCTCTGAGGTCGGCATAAACCCTAGAGATCCTTCGTCTGTTGCTCGAGAAGCCATCATTTTGCTCGAGAAGCCATCCTTCGTTTCTTGCTCGAGAAGCCACTGGTCTCCTAAATTTCTTCCATAGTTCTTTCTTCCATATACTTCATTCATGGAGATGATTGCTTTCGTTTGTGGACGAAGACCGCGAACAAGGAAGAACCAGACGGAGAAAATGGCGGAACAATGCAAGGACATCGTTCTTCATTCAAATGAGGATGCGGCTCCTTCAGGTATATTTATCACTATGTTAAAATATTATGACATCCTCTCTTAAAATTTCATGACAAGTATGTCTTATGTCTTACCCCCTATTTCAGTTGACATGAAAATTATTCCAATCCCCCCAGTGAAGGCTTCCCAGCTGTTTAAGAATAGTTGCAGGCCGGCCGTATACGTTCAGAAGGTTTGGAGGATGGGGTTCACTAGACGGCATACAAAACTTATTCGAAGGACCCCATTTGGTGCCTTCGTCGACATGTAGACGTTCACAATCGACGGGCGACTGCTAGCAGATATCATAAGATGTCATAATGGAGGCGATGAGTTCATTTTCTGTGGAAAGCCAGTTTTATTCAGTGCCGATGAAGTCGCACTCATTCTGGGTCTTCCAGCTCATGGGAAGAAGATCGACACGTCCAGCCAATTGTTCAATGGAAGGTTGTTCAGACGGTTTGGCCAGGGTTTAGATCTTCGCCAAGAAGGTTTGGAGAAGTTAATATTTCAACTCCGATCATCTAAGGCACAGGAGGATGTCGAGGACACCGTCCGACTTTGGATCGCATACATGTTGGCCATGTTTTTGGCTCCAAAGTCTAATCAGAGATGTCACGGTATCTCATCCAGCACTTGGATGACTTAAGTCAACTGGATAGCATCGACTGGGCTTCGGCATTGAAGGAGTTGATTGTTCTGGCTCTCCCAGAAATAGCTGCTTGCTTGCGTTCCGAGGAGCCGGTCCACTCAAAGAATGCAAAAAAAGTTAGGAGGCAGCCTACCCTGTTCGGATGCTCGGCAGCACTTGTGGTAAGGATTATTGAGACGCAGAAATAGTGTTCTTAGTATAATTTCTTTGTTAATATTACATTATTTAATATCCAAAAATATCATGTTCAGGCATGGTTCCTCGAGCATACATCAATGCGAGCACCAGCATATCCTGATAAACTGCCCCGGCTGTTGAAGTGGTATGACCACCAAATGAAGATCCAGTCGGTTCGGGTTGCCGACTTGCAGCCTCACGACTTGGTAAGCTAGTACATTGCTCCATTGCTCTGACCATATTTTTCAACTTAATGTGTCAATATGTTCACTTAATATTAATTTGTTATCATCTTGCGTTGCAGATGGAGGGAGCTACTGTACCACTGTCAAAAGAGCGCTGGCTTCTCACTCAGCAGAATGTAGCATCCCCTCAACCAACAGATAGCTGCGCCCCTCAACCAATGGATAGCTGTGCAGGATGTGCCGAGTTGAGGACTGAATTGGAGTGCGTTAAGGATCAACTCGATGATGTCAGGCATAGGTTGTCCATTGCTGAGAGCCTCCTCAGTTCACTGCTCAGAAAGGAAAGTAATGCAAGAAATGAGGAGGACAAGAGACGGAAAAATAGAGAAGGTGCATTCCCTGGAGTTGGTCCTCCGCAAGCCTGGTAATGAAAATAGTGAGGAGAAGAAGATGGAGGAGGACCATTCATCCGAGTGTCCAACTGAGATGGGGAATGCAAAAGCAGAGGAGAAGAGATTGGGGGGATTCATTGGATGATAAAACAGAGCATGGAATGAAAATAAAGAGGAGTCCAAATCCAATAAACTTGGCACCCCTGCGCCAAAGGGTGATATATGGACATAGAAATCGTTGGAGTGCCTTCGCTTGTTAGGAGGGTTAAAAAAGAGCCGAGGAAGCGTAAGGCATCCAAGGTCGTCGGAGATTGTTATGAGACAACCGTCCTAAAAAGTCGGCGAAGACAGTAGGCACGTCAAAGCCCAACACAACGGTCGAAGATGACCAAATTATTATTCAAATTTTTTGAGCGAACGACTAACCGACGAGATCGTCTACACCAATATGTTTTTTGGTGTTGTAACAAGAAAAAATCTTCAAGATCTCATTAACAATGAAATGATAATAGATGATGTAAGTATATCAAGAAACCAGTTCTAGTTGTTGATTTTAGAATTATATTAATCGGTTTACATTGCATTGGCAGATAATTGATGCCGGCCAGAGTTTTTGATGCGCAACTGGACAGAGCATCTAAGCCGATACCATAAGTGCATATTTGCATCAGTTTTCGTATCCGCTCTGTGTCTGACTTCTTCATCACCTGCTCATGAACTCGCTGGAACATCAGGGGCCTCGATATTTGACAATGTATCCGATGAAGATAAGGCCCAATTCCGGTTTCTTTTCACCATAATAAACTCCGATAACTCGCACTGGCATTTGGTTGCTGTCGACATGGAAAGAAAGGTGTTCATGCACCTGAATTCAATAAAACGCAACCCAAGTACAAGGCCAATGCAAAGAAATGGCATATAATTCTTGGCCACATATTCCATATCTACTGCGATAAGAAGGAAGCGATGACTTGGCCGATGGAAGAGATTTCGGATTGCCCAAGCCAACCGACCGGATCGCTGGATTGCGGCCTATACTGTCTGAGATACATGGAATGTCTTGCTCGACGGGACAATCCTGATATGAAGATGGATTTCACGGATGAGGAAGTCAGAGATTACCGGCGACAATTAGCTACGACGATATTGAGAGAGGGCCTGAACAAAAAGACAGCGACATTGTCGAAAAATGTTCTTAATTTTTTAATTCTTCTTTGAATGAAAATTGAATGTAATTTATTCATATTAACACTAATTCAGATTTAATGCAAATGCACAAATTTTATATTGAGAACAGGGTGTCCTCGATTTATTCATATTTTGCCTTTTTACTTCACAATTTCTTAAGTTTTCATATATGATGTCGTAAATTGAACACTATAGTGTCGTAAATTGAGCACTGGATGTCGTAGGATTTTGCCTTTCGGGTGTCGCCGCGCTAGATCTAGGGAGTCATTAGCCCAGAGCTGGGGTGTTGTCGCGCTAAAAGCTTTGGTATCCTTTCGTGAGTACTGGATGTCGTAGGATTTCACCTTTCGGGTGTCGCCGCGCTAGAGCTAGGGAGTCGTTATCCCAGAGCTGGGGTGTCGTCGCGCTAAAAGCTTCCGTGTCTTTTCGTTACTACTGGATGTCGTTGGATTTCGCCTTTCGGGTGTGCCGCGCTAGATCTAGGGAGTTGTTAGCCCGGAGCTGGGGTGTCGTCGTGCTAAAAGCTTCGATCCTTTCGTGAGTACTGGGATGTCGTAGGATTTTGCCTTTCGGGTGTTGCCGCGCTAGAGCTAGGGAGTCGTTATCCTAGAGCTGGGGTGTCATCGCGCTAAAAGCTTCCGTGTCTTTTCGTTACTACTGGGATGTCGTTGGATTTCGCCTTTCGGGTGTCACCACGCTAGATCTAGGGAGTCGTTAGCCCGAGCTGGGGTGTCGTCGCGCTAAAAGCTTCGGTGTCCTTTTGTGAGTACTAGGATGTCGTAGGATTTCCCTTTCGGGTGTCGCCGCGCTAGAGCTAGGGAGTCGTTAGCCAAGAGCTGGGGTGTCATCGCGCTAAAAGCTTCGATGTCTTTTCGTTACTACTGGGATGTCGTTGGATTTCGCCTTTCGGGTGTCGCCGTGCTAGATCTAGGGAGTCATTAGCCCAGAGCTGGGGTATCGTCGCGCTAAAAGCTTCGTGTCCTTTCGTGAGTACTGGGATGTCGTAGGATTTCGCCTTTCGGGTGTCGCCGCGCTGAGCTAGGGAGTCGTTATCCCAGAGCTGGGGTGTCGTCGCGCTAAAAGCTTCAGTGTCTTTTCGTTACTACTGGGATGTCGTTGGATTTTTCGTTTCGGGTGTCGCCGCGCTAGATCTAGGGAGTCATTAGCCTGGAGCTGGGTGTTGTCGCGCTAAAAGCTTCGGTGTCCTTTCGTGACTACTGGGATGTCATAGGATTTCGCCTTTCGGGTGTCGCCGCGCTAGAGCTAGGGAGTCGTTAGCCAAGAGCTGGGGTGTCGTTGCGCTAAAAGCTTTGGTGTCTTTTCGTTACTACTGGGATGTCGTAGGATTTCGCCTTTCGGGTGTCGCCGCGCTAGAGCTAGGGAGTCGTTAGCAAGAGCTGGGTGTCGTTGCGCTAAAAACTTTGGTGTCTTTTCGTTACTACTGGGATGTCGTAGGATTTCGCCTTTCGGGTGTCGCCGCGCTAGATCTAGGGAGTCGTTAGCCCAAAGCTGGGTGTCGTCGCACTAAAGCTTCGGTGTCCTTTCGTGAGTACTGGGATGTCATAGGATTTCGCCTTTCGGGTGTCGCCGCGCTAGATCTAGGGAGTCATTAGCCCAGAGCTGGGGTGTCGTCGTGCTAAAAGCTTCGGTGTCCTTTTGTGAGTACTGGGATGTCGTAGGATTTCGCCTTTCGGGTGTCGCTGCTAGAGCTAGGGAGTCGTTATCCCAGAGCTGGGGTGTCGTCGTAAAAGCTTCAGTGTCTTTTTGTTACTACTGGGATGTCGTTGGATTTTGCCTTTCGGGTGTCGCCGCGCTAGATCTAGGGAGTCGTTAGCCCAGAGCTGGGGTGTCATCGCGCTAAAAGCTTCGGTGTCCTTTCGTGAGTACTGGGATGTCGTAGGATTTTGCCTTTCGGGTGTTGCCCGCTAGAGCTAGGGAGTCGTTAGCCCAGAGCTGGGGTGTCGTCGCACTAAAACTTCCATGTCTTTTCGTTACTACTGGGATGTCGTTGGATTTCGCCTTTCGGGTTTCGCCGCGCTAGATCTAGGGAGTCGTTAGCCCGGAGCTGGGGTGTCGTCGCGTTAAAAGCTTCGGTGTCCTTTCGTGAGTACTGGGATGTCGTAGGATTTCGCCTTTCGGGTGTCGCGCGCAAGAGCTAGGGAGTCGTTAGCCAAGAGCTGAGGTGTCGTCGCGCTAAAAGCTTCCGTGTCTTTTCGTTACTACTGGGATGTCGTTGGATTTCGCCTTTCGGTGTCGTCGCGCTAGATCTAGGGAGTCGTTAGCCCGGAGCTGGGGTGTCGTCGCGCTAAAAGCACTTCATTTGACTGAAATAGACACCCTTGTTTGAAAGCACTTCATTTGCGACCAAGATACCCTAGTTAGAAAGTTACGACACCCGTGTTTTATATATGCTCCTGTGTAAGTTGACTCAATACATAAGCATCAAATTCGTCCATCAAAGCTTCGGAAGGCGGTACAATTCTTTCCTTGTCCTCTCCGGTATTAATTGACTGCAAACAATGCCTGTTGCTTGAAGCAGCTCTTCCTTGACCAGATTTTTCCTTGATCTTTTTGACTTCTTCTCTACTCCACTCTTTAATCTGTTCTCTTGGGCGACCTTTCGTCCTAAATTGTTCAGGATCTTGAATTACAAGCTCTGTACCTGGCTTAGCTGCGCAGTTGGCATCCACGACAATTTTGAATATAGGTGTTAGACCATCCATCACTACATTAAATGCATCTTCAGACATGGAGGCTATCTCTGCGAGCTTCATCATCCGATGACTCAGCAAACTATATCTACAATCATTAACATAATATTAACGAAAACATATTAAGACATTTCAATTAAAAAATTATCAATGCGTACCATGATTTTCGTGTGCTTTTATCATAACCTTCAGTATTGCAGTCGA
>UESW01002284.1:144656-183836 GCA_900491605.1 Calamus simplicifolius
GCCACCTACACGTCTAGAGGACGTGTTCTGCTTGTTTATGCCATCACACATCTAGAGGATGTGTTCTGCTTGGGTTCGAGATGGCGAGGTGGCATCCACATCTAGAGGATGTGTTCTGCTTGGTTCGATGTGGCATCACACATATAGAGTATGTGTTCTGGTGGATTATGACATGGCGTGACCCTGGTATCTGGACCCTTTCAGTAGGGGATGCTTGTTGGTGCACTATTGAGATATTGCAGGGCCGTGGGTCACATTTACAGTTACCATTGAGAGTATAAACAGTGGGTTTACTTACATTGCATGTTTGAGTATTTGTGGAATGTTTAAGCATGCAAATTATTATGTGCTTATTGATGTTTGCTATGATTTGACTGTATAACGTGGTTTACTTACTGAGTGTAAACTCATAAAAATCTTACAATGTTTTTGTCAGAGCCACGAGGTTGAAGATGGATTGGTGGGGTGATGGATCTTCTATTAAATAAAAAAGACCATTATTTTGTTGTAACCCCAGTATTACATATGTGTAGGGCTTGATGCCCAGACTTTATTATTGTGGTGTGTAAGGGTGTTAGCCCAAAACTTTTAGTATTGTATTTGACTTGGTTTTTATATATAATGGTGTTATATGTTAAAATTTTGTGACGCCTTGCGTGCCCGGCACGGCGGGTTGTCACCCTAGCCCGATATTTGGGTCTGGGGCGTGACAGCTTTAGTGGTATCAGAGCCTAGGTTATGACATTAGGGACACATGATGACACTTTAGGCAAAATACTAGGATGACATAGACAATTATAAATTTAAAGAAATTTTTGATGACATTATACTTTGAAACCTGACATTTAGTTTATCATGATATTAATTACATCTAATTTAACAGGAAATAGGAATGGCTCGCCGTACTAGGAGCCAACAAAATGATGAGGACTCCCAGGTTGGTAATGCTGATCAGCCAGGTAGGTCAGGAACTACCGAGGTTTGGCCCCTGCCAACCCAGTCGGGGCTGATCATCAGCGACTCCAGACCGAGATGCTTCAGGTTCTCTCGGGTATGGCGCAGTCGATGCGGGACATGCAGCATCAGATCCAGCAGCTTTGTCGCTCAGCCCCCCACTGCTCCGCAACTCAGCCTACCCCTCCTGTTCCGCAGCTCAGCCACCTTACCCACTCCATCAGCACCCGACCCAGCTACTCCATCTCAATCCTGGGTAGGGGTTGGCCGCAGCTTTGCAGATTTCAAGAAGTTTGCCTCTGCCCCTTTCTCTGGATCCACCAACCTGTTGATGCTGAGCGGTGGATGCAAGACATGGAGAAGGCTTTTACGGCCCATGGTAGTCAGGAGATGGAGCGGATCGGATTTGCCACCTATCTTCTCCAGGGGGAGGCTTATGACTGGTGGTTAGTTGAGGAGCAGCGTCAGGATGGACAGTTATCTCTTAGGGAGAGTTTCGGAGGCTTCTTTTGACAAATAGTTTCCCAGGAGTGTACAGAGAGGATGGAATCAGAGTTTATCAAATTGGAGCAAAGGAATCTTTCTGTGGCCCAGTATGAAGCTGAATTCACCAGGTTGGCCCGATTTGCTCCAAATATTGTACCAATGAAATGGCCAAGATCACCAGATTCACTGAGGGACTGCGACCCAGACTGAGGCAAGCAGTCAACGCATTTGAGCTTCTCACTTACAGTGCTGTGGTAAATAAGGCCTTGGTGATTGAGAGAGATATGAATGCTGTTCAGAGAGATTGGGAGCAGCGAAGAAGAGGAAAGGGCCTACTTCTGGCCAATCCCCAGCTCAGGCCAAGAAGAAGGTGCACATCAGGCCCCAGGAGGACCACCAAATAGGAGACTCGCATTCATTGTGTGGAACTTCCACCCTGGGAAGGCCTTGCCGCAAATTGACTGGTGCCTACTTTCTCTGTGGAAAACTGATCACAAGATTGCCACATGTCCCTTCGAAGGATCAACAGCCTTCTTCAAGTCAAGGAGCGAATCAGCAGCAGCAGCAGCCACCGAGGACCCAGGGAAGGGTCTTCAACTCACACCAGCAGGATGCTGCCGCCTCTAATTCTGTGGTGACAGGTATATCAATAATTTATATCTAGTATTACATTCTTATCTAGTGCAATGCATTGATATAATTAGTTAGGTTAATTCTTGTAATGTTAAAATAAATTACACTTATGTCCAGGAATGATTAAAGTAGGTACTGATTATGCTCAAACTTTAATTGATCCGGGTGCCATGCATTCTTTCATATCTGACATCTATCTTGATAAGAATGCATCATTGACACCTATTCCTCTGGAGCAGAGTTGCATATTGCTTTTTCAAATGGAGATGTATGAAAGTTGACACAGTATGCAAATCCTGCTCAATTGTCTTGGAGGATAGGAGGTTGAATGTTGATCTATTGTCCTTCCACTGAAGTTCTTTGATGTTATCCTTGGAATGGATTGGTTGGCCTCCTATCATGCTTCTAGACTGCTTCAGGAAGATTGTCAACTTCAAAATTCCAAATCAGCCTGAATTCAGTTTTACTGGTGGTCAGAAACACTAGCCTCGTGTTCATATCAGCGCTGCAGGCTGGAAGGTATCTGATGAATGGTGGTCAAGGATTTCTTGCTGTAGTCAAGGACCTTCAGTAGGAAGAGACCAAGTTGGAGGATATTCCTATAGCTTGAGAATTCCCTGATGTCTTTCCCTGATGAATTATCTGATTTGCCCCCAGACCGGAAGTCAGTTCTCCATTGATTTGTTCCTGGAACTGGACCTATATCCAAGGCCCCTTATCGCATGGCCCCGGCTGAGCTAAAGGAACTGAAGGATCAATTGCAGGAGCTCCTAGATCGGGGATTTATCAGACCCAGTGCTTCTCCTTGGGGTGCTCCAGTTCTATTTGTTAAGAAGAAGGATGGCAGTCTTCGACTATGCATTGATTACAGGAAATCAATAAGGTAACAGTGCGAATAAGTACCCTCTGCCGAGGATTGATGACTTGTTTGATCAACTCCAAGGAGCCCATATTCTCAAAGATTGATCTCAGGTCAGGGTATCATCAACTCAAAGTCAAGGAGGGGATGTGCCTAAGACAACATTTCAGAACCAGATATGGCCACTATGAGTTCTTGGTGATGCCATTTGGGTTACTAATGCCCTAGCAGCATTCATGGACTTGATGAACAGAATTTTTAAACCATATTGGATCAGTTTGTGGTGGTTTTCATTGATGATATTTTGATATATTCCAAGAGCCATAGGGAGCATGAGGATCACTTGAGGATTGTGCTACGATTCTTCGGGAGAAGAAGCTTTATGCCAAGCTGCAGAAGTGTAGTTTTGATTGGATCAAGTATCTTTCTTGGGTCACGTAATCTCTAAAGATGACGTATCTGTGGACCCGAAAAGATTGAAGTATTACTGGAGCCGACCTCCAATGTGGCAGAAGTCAGAAGCTTCTTGGGGCTAGCCGGGTATTACCGTAAATTTGTGGAGGATTTCTCTCGCATCGCTCTACCCCTAACTCGCCTAACCCAGAAACGAGTGAAGTTTGACTAGTCAGAGGAGTGTGAGGAAAGTTTTCAGGAGCTAAAGCAGCGTTTGGTGTCAGCTCCCATCCTTGTTCTTCCACAGGATCTGAAGGTTTCACACTTTATACTGATGCCTCTCGGAAAGGATTGGGATGTTTTGATGCAGAATGGAAAGGTGATAGCCTATGCCTTCCAGACAGCTGAAACCTTATGAGCAGAATATCCTACTCATGATTTGGAATTGGCTGCTGTGGTTTTTGCTCTGAAGATTTGGCGGCATTATCTATATGGAGTGTCGTGTGATGTGTATACAGATCATAAGAGTTTAAAATACATCTTCACACAGAAAGGAGCTAATTTGAGGCAGAGGAGGTGGTTGGAACTACTGAAGGATTATGACCTGAATCTACAATATCATCCAGGGAAGGCCAATGTAGTGGCTGATGCTTTGAGCATAAAACCTCTTTCGAGTTAGCTGCTATGATTACTCCCAGCCTCACATATTGGAGATCTTGAGAGGTTGGAGGTTGGAGTGAGAGTACAGCAGTCTGATGGGCTTGTTGCAGCACTTGTACTTCAGCCGACCCTAGTTGACAGAATCAAGTCTTCCCAGATAGAAGATCCAGATCTTCAAAGAATTAAAGAAGCAGTTCAGTCAGGAGTTTAGAATGAATTTTATGTAATGGAGGATGGATCCTTGAAATTTGAAGGAAGACTTTGTGTGCCAAATTGAGGAGTTGAAAGCCAAATTTTGAGGGAGGCTCACTACTCTCCCTATACTGTGCATCCTGGTGGTACTAAAATGTATAGAGACTTAAAGGAGAATTTTTGGTGGAAAGGGATGAAGAGGGATATTGCTCAGTTTGTGGCCAAGTGCTTAGTATGTCAGCGGGTGAAGGCCGAGCATCAAAAACCTGCGGACCTCTTCAATCTTTGATGATTCCACAGTGGAAATGGGAAAAGATTACTATGGATTTTGTGACTGGTCTGCCCAAAACTCCCAGGAGTAATGATGCAGTTTGGGTTATTGTGGACAGACTGACAAAGTCAGCTCATTTCCTACCTTTCAGAGTTGGAGTCTCGAGTGACAGATTGGCTAGCTTTATATTTGGAGCAGATTGTGAGACTCCATGGTGTTCCTGTTTCTATTGTATCTGACCGGGATACCAGATTTGTATCACAGTTTTGGAAGAGTCTTCATAAAGCCTGGGGACCAAATTGAACTTTAGTACGGCATATCATCCCCAGTCTGATGGGCAGTCAGAGAGGACCATTCAGATTCTAGAAGATATGTTGCGTGCCTGTGTAATGGACTTGGTGGGGCTTGGGATAACCACTTATCTTTGGTGGAGTTTGCTTATAACAATAGTTATCAAGCCAGTATCCAGATGGCCCAATTTGAGGCTTTGTACGGTAGGAGGTGCAGATCTCCTTTGTGTTGGGATGACGTGGGGAAAGGAAATTGCTAGGCCCTGAGCTGATCCAGCAGACAGTTGACAAGGTGCATTTGATCAGGGAGCGTCTTCGTACAGCTCAGAGCAGGCAGAAGAGTTATGCTGACGTCAGAAGGAGAGAGTTAGATTTCCAGGTTGGGGATCATGTTTTCTTAAGGATATCACCAACCAAGGATGTGATGAGATTCGGGGTCAGAGGAAAGCTTAGTCCACGCTATATTGGACCCTTTGAGATCTTGAGCAGAGTTGGAGAGGTTGCTTACAGCTTAGCACTGCCTCCGATCTTATCTGGTGTTCACAATGTATTCCATGTATCCATGCTGAGGAAATATGTTTCAGACCCCAGTCATGTCATAGCTTATGAGCCTATTCAGTTGAGGAAGGATTTATCATATGAGGATCCTGTGCGTATCGTGGACCGCAAGGATCAGATTCTGAGGTGGCGTACCATCCCTTATGTCAAAGTTCAGTGGAATAATCACTCTGAGAGGGAGGCTACTTGGGAGCTGGAGGAAGAAATTAAAAAGAAGTATCCACAATTATTTGAAGGTAATTTATCTATCTAAGATTGTTAACTTTTGATTAACTTGATTGATCCGTAGTTATGAGGTCATGTATCAATTTCGAGGCCGAAATTTTTATAAGGAGGGGAGGATGTAGTACCCGGTTCCCGGTTCATGTGAACCAGGTTCAGGCCGGATACTGTGCAGTGCAACGCTTCATTTTTAACTGAACGCTTCGTTTGCCCGGACCCTTAAACCGAAGCGTTGCACTGGGGGTTTAAATACGTGATGGAGGGGGGACTCCCTCCATCATTCTGGCATCCGTTTCCCATCAGGTAAACTCCCAGATCCACATAGAGAGAGAGAGAGCGTGAGGAAGAGACACAGAGGGAGACAGAGAGAGCTCGGGAGGCACAGAGATGCAGCCGGTCGATCCCTTGGTTAGGCCCGGCGGCGTGCTCGCCGCCTCGCCGGGCCTGAGCCTTGGCCGGTGACCCCGCCGGCACCGGGGAGGCGTCCGCGGGGTGGTGGTGGAGAGAGAGAAGAGAGAGAGGGCCAATTGGCCCTTCTCTCGCGCGTGGCGGAAGCCAACGGCTTCTGCCGGTTGGTTCGGGCCCTGGTGGTGTGCTCGCCGCCTCGCCGGGCCCGAGCTTTGGCCTGTCACCTCCACCGGCGCCGGGCGTGCGTTCGGTGGAGGTCCGGCCGGCCATGGTGGCCGGCCGTGCCGCCGGCACAGTGCTATGCCGCACGGATGCGTTAGAGAGAATGAGAGAAATTGAGGGAGAGAGGGGGGATTTGGCGGCCGGCCGCGCGGCGGCTGGCTCTGGCCTGGCCACCAGCGGCCGAGCCGCCCTCAATTTGGCCAGCGGCGGCCCCGGCCGCCGGCTAGATTCCCATCCCTTGTTCGGTGAAACAGGGGATCGGGAGGGATGGGTTGAACCGGGCCGGCTGGCCGGCCGGTTCAGGCCTTTTGGGCCGTGCATTGAGCCATTTTTGGGCTGGATTTTGGGCCCCGTAACAGGTCGGGATTAGAAAAATAATTATATGTCTAGAATCTGGGTGAATTCTAGTTTCTTGGGTATTTTTACTTCCCCAATTGGGTATGTATAGTGGGAGATATTCGAGCCCAAAGTAGGGCCCGTGAACTAGTTTGGGTAGAAATTCTAAGGGTCATTTTAATATTCTTTGCTAATAAATTAATTGTGTAAAATGATCCTGTAGGTGCTCAGACATCTGACTAGCTGCATATATACCTGTGGGATAGCGTACTGAGGTAAGTAAGCCAGTTATCAGTATTTAATAATTATTCATTATATAAATGTTTAAATTGTGAATTGTGGTATGAAGAATTGTCATTGGCTAAATTGTAAGTAGATGTATATTATGAATACATGGCTGTTTATGTGCTATGATGTCATATGTGGACGCTATGCATGAGAGATGCAGTTATTATGACATTGATGTGATATATTACATGCAATTGTTCAGTAGGTATAATCCACTGTTTATGCAATATTGTGTTGTTATTGATATGATGAGTGCATGTGATGTGAGGTACTGTTATGTGTCGCCGCGGTTCTCCTTATCATGTCATACCACACACACGTCTAGAGGACGTGTTCTGCTTGTTTATGCCACCTACATGTCTAGAGGATGTGTTCTGCTTGTTTATGCCACCTACACATCTAGAGGACGTGTTCTGCTTGTTTATGCCATCACACATCTAGTGGATGTGTTCTGCTTGGGTTCGAGATGGCGAGGTGGCATCACACATCTAGAGGATGTGTTCTGCTTGGTTCGATGTGGCATCACACATAAGTATGTGTTCTGGTTGATTATGACATGGCGTGACCCTGGTATCTGGACCCTTTCAGTAGGGGGATGCTTGTTGGTGCACTATTAGATATTGCAGGGCCGTGGGTCACATTTACAGTTACCATTGGGAGTATAATAGTGGATTTACTTACATTGCATGTTTGAGTATTGTGGAATGTTTAAGCATGCAAATATTATGCTTATTGACTGTTATGCTATGATTTGACTGTATAACGTGGTTTACTTACTGAGTGTAAACTCATAAAATCTTACAATGTTTTTGTCAGAGCCACGAGGTTGAAGATGGATTGGTGGGGTGATGGATCTTCTATTAAATAAAACAAGACCATTATTTGTTGTAACCCCAGTATTACATATGTGTAGGGCTTGATGCCCAGACTTTATTATTGTGGTGTGTAAGGGTGTTAGCCCAAAACTTTTAGTATTGTATTTGACTTGGTTTTTATATATAATGGTGTTATATGTTAAATTTTGTGACGCCTTGCGTGCCCGGCACGCGGCGGGTTGTCACCCTAGCCCGATATTTGGGTCTGGGGCGTGACAGCATTCAAGGAGCTGATTGTTTCTGGCTCTCCCATAAGTAGCTGCTTGCTTGCGTTCCGAGGAGCCGATCCACTCAAAGAGAGCACAAAAGGTTAGAAGGTAGCCTACCCTGTTCGGATGCTCAGCAGCGCTGGTGGTAAGGATTATGAGATGCAGAAATAGTGTCTTTAGTATAATTTTCTTTGTTAATATTATATTTTTTTTATCCAAAAATATCATGTTCAGGCATGGTTCCTCGAGCATACATCAATGAGAGCACTAGCATATCCCGATAAACTGCCCCGGCTGTTGAAGTGGTATGATAACCAAATGAAGATCCAGTCGGTTCGGGTTGCCAACATGCAGCCTCACAACTTGGTAAGCTAATACATTGCTTCATTGATCTGACCATATTTTTTCACTTAATGTGTTAATATTTTCACTTAATTAATTTGTTTATCATCTTACTTTGCAGTTGAAGGAGCTACTGTACCACTGTCAGAGAAGCGCTGGCTTCTCAGTCAACAGACAGTAGCATCGCCTGAACCAACAGAGCGCTGCGAAAGCTATGCCGAGTTGAGGATTGAATTGGCCTGCGTTAAGGATCAACTCAACAAGCTTAGGCACAGGCTATCCATTGTTGAGAGCCTCCTCAGTTCCATGCTCAGAAAGGAAAGTAATGCAATAATGAGGAGGACAAGGGAGACGGAAAGATAGAGGAGGGGCATTCCCTAGACTGTCTTCTTGAGCCTGTTAAAGGAAATACTGAGGAGAATAAGATGGAGGAGGAGAATAAGATGAATGAGGACCAAGAGGAGAAGAGATTGGAGGGGAATCCCTGGACGATAAAACAGAGCATGGGATTGAAAATAAAGAGGAGGAGAAGAGTGGGAGGGGCATTCTACGGAGGGCCAAGAGGAGTCCAAATCTAATAAGAAACTTGGCACCCCTGCTCCAAAGGGTGATGATGTTGACATAGAAATCGTTGGAATGCCTTCTCTTGTTAGGAGGGTTAAAAAAGAGCCGAGGAAGCGAAAGGCATCCAAGGTCAGAGGAGATTCTTATGAGACAACCCATCCTAGAAAGTCGTCGAAGACAGTAGGCACATCAAAGCCCAGCACAACGGTCGAAGATGACCAAATTATTATAAAAATTTTTTTTGAGCGAACGACTGACCGATGAGACCGTGTACACCAATAAGTTAGGTGGCGTTGTAACAAGGAAAGGTCTTCGGGATCTCATTAACAATGATATGATAATAGATGATGCAAGTATCTCAAGAAACATTTTCTAGTTGTTGATTTTAGAATTATATTAATCGGTTTACATTCCATTGGCAGATAATTGATGCCGGCCAGGAGTTTTTAATGTGCAACTGGATAGAGCATCCGGACCGATACCATAAGTGCATCTTTGCATCAGTTTTCATAGCCGCTATGTGTTTGAATTCTCCATTAACTCCTCATGAACTCGCTGCATCATTAGGGGCTTCGATATTTGATGATGTATCCGATGAAGATAAGGCCCAATTCCGGTTTCTATTCATGATAATAACTCCGATAACTTGCTTTGGCATCTTGTTGTTGTCGACATGGAAAGAAAGGTGTTCATGCACCTGAATTCATTAAAACACAATGCAAGGTACAAGGCCAATGCGAAGAAATGGCATACAATTCTTGGCCACATATTCATATCTACTGCGATAAGGAGGAGGTGATGACTTGGCCGATGGAAGAGATTTTGGATTGCCCAAGTCAACTGGCCGATCGCTGGATTGCGGCATATACTGTCTGAGATACATGGAATCTTGCTCGATGGGACAATCCTGATATGAAGATGGATTTCACGGTTGAGGAAGTAAGAGAATACCGGTGATAATTAGCTGCGACGATATTGAGAGAGGGCCTCAACCAAAAGATCAACGACCTTGTCGCAAACTGTTCTTAATTTTTTCATTCTTCTTTCATTGAAAATTTAATATAATTTATTCATATTAACATTGTTTCATATTGAATGAAAATGCAAATATTTTATATTGAGAACATGGTTGTCCTCGATTTATTCATATTTATGCCTTTTCTACTTCACAATTTCTTGAGTTTTCATATATTATGTCGTAAATTGAAAACTAGAAGTCGTAAATTAAGAACAGGGGTGTCGTAGGATTTTTGCCTTTTGGGTGTCGTCAAGCTAAAGCTAGGGTGTCGTTAGCCCAGAGCTGGGGTGCCGTCGCGCTAAAAAGCATTGGTGTCCTTTGTGAGAACAGGGGTGTCGTAGGATTTTTGCCTTTCGAGTGTCGTCGAGCTAAAGCTAGGGTGTCGTTAGCCCAGAGCTGGGGTATCGTCGCGCTAAAAGCATTAGTGTCCTTTGTGAGAACAGGGGTGTCATAGGATTTTTTCCTTTCAGGTGTCGTCGAGCTAAAGCTAGGGTGTCGTTAGCCCAGAGCTGGGGTGTCGTCGCGCTAAAAGCATTGGTGTCCTTTCGTGAGAACAGGGGTGTCGTAGGATTTTTGCCTTTCGAGTGTCGTCGAGCTAAAGCTAGGGTGTCGTTAGCCCAGAGCTGGGGTATCGTCGCGCTAAAAGCATTAGTGTCCTTTGTGAGAACAGGGGTGTCATAGGATTTTTGCCTTTCAGGTGTCGTCGAGCTAAAGCTAGGGTGTCATTAGCCCAGAGCTGGGATGTCTTCGTGCTAAAAGCATTGGTGTCCTTTCGTGAGAACAGGGGTATCGTAGGATTTTTGCCTTTCGGGTGTCGTCGAGCTAAAGCTAGGATGTCGTTAGTCCAGAGCTGGGGGGTCGTCGCACTAAAATCATTGGTGTCCTTTCGTGAGAACAGGGGTGTCGTAAGATTTTTGTCTTTCGGGTGTCGTCGAGTTAAAGCTAGGGTATCGTTAGCCCAGAGCTGGGGTGTCATCGCGCTAAAAGCATTGGTGTCCTTTCATGAGAACAGGGGTGTCGTAGGATTTTTGCCTTTCGGTGTCGTCGAGCTAAAGCTAGGGTGTTGTTAGCCTAGAGCTGGGGTGTTGTCACGCTAAAAGCATTGGTATCCTTTCGTGAGAATAGGGTGTCGTCGCTTTAAAGCGAGGGTGTCGTTAGGCTAGAGTTGGGGTGTCGTAACAGTGCAAGCATATTTGTAAATATCAAATCCTCTTGGCAGACGAGATGAGCACTTCATTTGGCTGAAAAAGACACCCTAGTTACAAAGCACTTAATTTGCGACCAAGACACCCTAGTTACAAGTTACGACACCCGTGTTTATATGTGCTACTGTGTTAGTTGACTCAATACATAAGCATCAAACTAGTCCATCAAAGTTTCGAAAGGTGGTGCAATTATTTTCATGTCCTCTCCGGTGTTAATTGACTGCATACAAGTCTGCCTGTTGCTTGAAGCAGCTCTTACTTCATTTTGCATTGGTGGAGCATCAACGGTTGCCTTGACCAGATTTTTCCTTGATCTTTTTGACTTCTTCTCGACTCCACTCTTTAATCTGTTCTCTCTTGGGCGGCCTTTCATCCACGACAATTTTGAATATAGGTGTTAGACCATCCATCACTAAATTAAATGCATCTTCAGACATGGAGGCTATCTCTGCGAGCTTCATCATCCGATGACTCAGCAAACTATATCTACAATCAATAACATAATGTTATCAAAAATATATTAAGACATTTCAAATAAAAAATTATCACTGCGTACCATAATTTTTGTGTGCTTATCACAACCTTTAGTATTGCAGTCGAAATCGCCGAATTGGTATTTCATGTCCTTGCACCATCTCTTCAAGAAGTATTTATCTGGTAAACAAAATACGTCGCTTTGATGAAGAACCAACAAGGCATGCCTACACAGGTAACCCTTAAACTGAAAGGATCAACACTGGCATTGGACATCCTCAATATTTCTATCGTATGACACGATATATTCTTTGATCATCTCCTTGTCGATTCCATCGACTTCAATCCTTTCATATGACTTTACAGAATATACACAATAGTCATCAGCTTCCTTGATCAATTTAGTATATGATGCAGCCATTTCAAGGATCTCATTCTGAAATTTTTTGAAAATGCACCTTGTATACCTTCCTGCAGCTTGTCTCTCAAAAGATGATGATGTCTTTAGGAAAGTAATTATTTGCAATGTCCTATTATCTTCCTCATTTTTGGCCTCATACCTTTTCTCCAAGGCATCTTCATACTTACCAATGAACTCCGTTAGTGTAGTCTTTGAATTTATAAACGCATCGAAGAAGTGATTTATGCCCTCACTCCTTTGTGAAGATGACATCCCTGTACATAATTTTATCAAAAAAAGAAGCGTTCAAGGCGAACATGAACCAAAGACAATGACATACAAACCTGCGAAGAATGTATCCTTTAGGTAAACTGGGACCCATTTATCCCGACATTCGTAAAGGACATTGAACCAATCTATAGCCTTGCATTCTTTATATTTCTCTATAATATGTGCCCAACTTTCCTCGAATGACTGTATGGTCAATGAATCATATATCGCCTCATCGAAATCAACCATAATTTGGGATTTGCTGTGCAATGTGGCCATCTTTTCAGGTATCTTCTTCAATATATGCCAAAGACAAAATCAATGTCGTGTGTTAGGAAAAACTTCTTTAACAGTAGCCTCGATTGCCTTATCTTGGTCAATTATTATGGCAATAGGTGCTTGACCACCATTTGCATCCAGCCATGACTGAAAAACCCATTTATATGTCTCAGTACTCTCATCAGACAATGATGCGCAACCAAGCAAGGTGGACTGTCCATGATAGTTGACCCCGATGAATAGACAAAAAGGCATTTGATATCTATTTGTCAAGTAGGTCGAGTCAAAGCTTAGAACATCACTGAAGAATGTGCATGCCAATCTTGACCTTGGATGAATCCAGAAGATAGACCTGAGATGACCATTATCATTGAGGTCTAAGGTATAGAAGAAATTGGGATTTCTGAGTTGCATTTCGGTGAAATGGATTAACATCGACTGAGCATCTCCTTCTTTCAGCTTAGACTGACGTTCGTGACAAATGAAATTACGAGCATCCTTCTTGGTGAAATCCAATTGTCTTCTGCCCCCTTTTCTTCTTGCTATGGCAGAGTATATCTGAGTTGTCGGAACATTCATGGCATGTAAATTACTGATCTCTGCCTTCTCTGATGTGCTGATCCTCCTATGCGACCGTAGATAACCAGTTGATGTTATGGACATCCCATGGTTATGTTCTAGAGAAACCTCAACCAATATTCACTTACCACTTGTAGCATTCAGTCTTACTTTTATGGATGCCATGCAATTAACTTTCCCAGTATCTCAATGATTCATGCTCTTCTCTATTTTTCTAGATTTTCCTTGCCTCCAATACGCCAAGTGCTTGAAGCAAAGTTGTTGTTGTTGTTGGCCTTGCTACACACTGTTGTGATTCCAAAACCAACTCCTTTTGCATATCCATTGTAGAAAGTATATACTTTATCTGCTAAATTGAATTCCATTCTAGTTTGAGGAACTACAGTATCAACCCCTGCTTTTGGAGCGATGGGTGAAGGTGCACGGCCGGGAGTGTGCTCGATTTCTTTCCGATCTATAATTTCAGCATCGTCTGTGGAAATATAGGCACACAGTCATGAACAATGATATTCATAGATTTAGTTGTCAATATATCCTAACAAAGCATTAGGACACCAAGGTTAAAAAAATACGACACCTCACTTGAAGAAATACGACAACACAATTAGGCTGTTACGACACCCCAGCTCTCATCGGACGACACCCTAGCTTTAAGGCGATGACATCTCCGACTTAGGCTCTTACGACACCCCAGCTTTAGCATGACGACACCCTAGCTTTAAGGTGACGACACCCATTCCGGGACTATTAAGGCATGGACCGACGACTTAGGCTCTTACGACACCCCAGCTTTAGCGCGACGACACCCTAGCTTTAAGGCGATGACACCCGTGCGGGGACTGTTAAGGCAGGGACCGACGGCTTAGGCTCTTACGACACCCTAGCTTTAAGGCAACGAAACCCGTGCCAGGACTGTTAAGGCGGGGACCGACGACTTAGGCTCTTACGACACCCCAGCTTTAGAGCGACGACACCTTAGCTTTAAGGCGACGACACCCGTGCAGGAACTGTTAAGGCAGGGACCGACGACTTAGGCTCTTACGACACCCCAGCTTTAGCGCGATGATACCCTAGCATTAAGGCGACGACACCCATGCCGGGACTGTTAAGGCGGGGACCGACGACTTAGGCTCTTACGATACCCCAGCTTTAGAGCGACGACACCCTAGCTTTAAGGCGACGACAACCATGCGGGGACTATTAAGGCGTAGACCAATGACTAAGGCTCTTACGATACCCCAGCTTTAGCGCGATGACACCCTAGCTTTAAGGTGACGACACCCGTGCCGGGACTGTTAAGGCTATCAACGACTTAGACTCTTACGATACCCCAGCTTTAAAGTGACGACACCCTAGCTTTAAGGCGATGACACCCGTGCGGGGACTGTTAAGGCATGGACCGACGACTTAGGCTCTTACGATACCCCAGCTTTAGCGCGACGACACCCTAGCTTTAAGGCAACGACACCCGTGCCGAGACTGTTAAGGCAGGGACCGATGACTTAGGCTCTTACGATACCCCAGCTTTAGCGCGATGACACCCTAGCTTTAAGGCGACGACACCCGTGCAGGAACTGTTAAGGTGGGGACCGATGACATCCCCGAATTAGGCTGTTACGATACCCTAGCTCTCATTCGACGATACCCTAGCTTTAGCGCGATGACCCCGTGTGGGGACTGTTAAAGCGGGGACCGACGACATCCCCAACTTAGGCTCTTATGACACCCCAGCTTTAGCGTGATGACACCCTACCTTTAAGGCGATGACACCCGTTCCGGGACTGTTAAAAGGTGGGGACCGACGACATCCCCGACTTAGGCTCTTACGACACCCCAGCTCTCATCTGACAACACCCCAGCTCTCATCTAACGACACCCTATCTTTAAGGCGACAACACCCATTCCGGGACTCTTAAGGTTTAAACTGGGGAGTCGCTCCCCCCTCTTCTCCTCTTGGCCCTCCGTAGAATGCCCCTCCCCCCTCTTCTCCTCTTCTTTATATCCATTCCCATTCTCTCTCCATGGTCAGTTATAAACACGGGTGTCGTAGGCTTATAACTACGGTCTCTTAACAGTAAATCTGGGGTGTCGTAGCTTTTATGATGACACTCCGGAGCACGGGTGTCGTAGGTTTGTAACTAGAGCTATATGGAAAGGAAATAACGGGGAATATAGGCCGCCGAAACACTCTAACGACACCCCAGTTCATAAGTTATACAGTATGACATTCGTGCTACAAAACAGTAAACTCTAAACAGTTATGACTCCCGGAATGTCATAACTATTTTGGTCTAAGGAAGTTACATGCGCATTAAATGGTTTGGTCACACATTAACTTCCTCTAACGACAAAAAACTATTGGTGTAATAAAGGAGCTTTACAAAGAAGTGGAAACAAGGACTTTTTACTTCCTGCTGCGGATGACATTTTCTCCAGAAGTTTTCTTTCGACCAAACTCCTCAGAGCGAGGGCTCAGGATCTTGCTCAAACCTTGGACTGATTCCTTAGCATCCGAAAGCCAGAGCGAGGGGGAAGAAAGAGTTTTTCTTGCATAGATGTAATCCAAGAAAAAATGGCGGTAGAAGTAGGTTGGAGGGAAAGGGCATTTTCATCTGCACAATAATTTTAAAATAAAGGTGAAGTGCTTTTAATGGCCGTCATGATCAGAACGTAACATCGTAGCAGAGCCATACCGTTCTGCATCGTCAGCCACGTAGGATCCACATGGATCAATCAGGAGAGGCAGTGCTGCCACGTAGGACTTGCTGCACCGGGGGCGGTGTACAAAGACTTTTCCAAAAAATAAAAGTGCTCAGGGCTCGGTCGGCGTTGGATCATTGTTGGTGGAAGTTTCCTCTTTGTCTGGTTCCAGATTGTCGATTCCCTTGAGACCGTAGATTCTTCTCACGTTAGCTTTGCAATCCTGGAGGCCCTCGTTATATGCAAAGGTAGTGGCCTCGACCAGCTCCTCGTCATAAATATCGGACTTCCTAAAGTTCTCTACGGCCTCGGCGGCCTTCTTCTCGGGCACAGCAACTTTTTCTTTAGCCACTGCCACAGCTGCCTTCAAGTTGATTATTTCGGCGTCGGATCGGTGGGTGATCTCCTCAACGTTTTCTGGCCGCCCCTCAGCCGCTTTTATTTCAATGATGGCGGAGTGTAGTCGATTCTTCAATATGAACACTTCTGACTCCGCCACCTTTTGCTTCTCCTCCGCCACTCGAGCATTGTCGAGCTCGTGGGCCGCTCGGCATTGAGCTTCCTCAAGCGCCCCTTCTGCCCATTCTGCCTTGGCTAAACCCTCGGATCGGGCGCCTTCGGCCTCGGCTTGGACCCTTTGTGCTTGGGCCAATTCGGCTTGGGCCGCCTCCAAAGCTGCCTCGGCCTTTTCTGCTCTGGCCTGGCTTGGTTGGCATCTTCCTATGACTGGTCGAGGGTGGCCTCGGCCTGGGATAGGATGCTTCTAATGGTAGCCAAGGAATTCATCGCCTGCACAAGAAAATTACTTGGGTTAAGTGAAGAAAAATTCTTAATAAAGATTATTGACAGTTGGGAACACTTACCCAGAGGTGAGCCACAGAGGCTTCGCGAAAGAAAACAGAGGTCCCTTGGTTCTGGAGGACCCTCTGAAGCTCAGGTACACAGACCTGAGCCATTGTCCGCTCGGCCCAATGCCGTGGTGCTCAAGGATTGACCGAAAAGAAGGCACGTCGGCTTCGTCTTCCTCCGTGGCACTGGCAGGTGCTGGAGCTGCTGGTGTTGGTTTAGAGGCCAGCGGTGCCTCTTCCGTTGGCGCCACCGCCTGTGGAGGCTCTTCGGTTGCAGCCTCTTCGGTTGGTGGAACGGCCTCTGGAGTTGGTCCTATGGCCGGGGTGGTTGGCTCCACCTCGGGAGTAGCAAGCGGTGACGTTGGAATTTTGGCCCTTTGCTCCTCCGAAGGCGTGTTGGTGAGATCAATGGGGGATCGGGACGGTGCTGGTGAAGGTGATTGGGGCCACCTCCTTTCTTCGGCCTCTTCATTTCTTTTCGAGGCCCCTCCGGCCTTGGCTTTCTTACTGAACTTAATTTTGGCCCTCTTCTCGGTGAGGGCTCCATCCGCCCGGGCTCTTCTTTCCTTGGCGGCGGCCTTCCTCACTGCTTGGAGTGATGGCGTCATATCTGCATAAGTCAAAGGACTTGGTAAAAAAAAAAGAAGGGGAAAAAGAAGAGTAAATGATGGGGGGAAAGGACGTGACTGCTCACCGCTACTTGGAATAAGGCCAGCTAGCTGAATGTTCTCCTGGGCCAGCAAGAGGTTGCGTGGGGACATCGGCAGTTATCAGCTGCTCGAACGCCACTTGGTATCTTGGGAGTATAGTCGGATCTTTGTTCGGCTTGGTGTTTGGGGTCCCCCACACTATCCTCACCCCCTCAACTTGAGCAAAGAAAAACCTATCTTTCCACCCCTTAATGGACGTAGGAAAATATAGCTTGAGGGTTCTGGTTAGTCTAGGGCAAAGGACCACCACCCCGATTGTTTTCTAATGGTATAAAAGCATCGGAAAAAAGAGATCGTAGCTTCTATCCCATGGATATGGCACAGCACTAAGAAACCAATGATGGTCCGAATGAAATTTGGAACCAACTGTGCCGGAGCTAAGGAATATCTATCTAAGAGGTTAAGTATGAAACGATGAATGGGAAAACGAAGGCCGGCTTTGAAATAAGTTTCATACAGGGCCACCCTACCGGGATAAGACGAAGTTACCCTGTCTTCGGGGAGAGGTTGGTATAGGCGGAGATTGGTGGGGAGACTATACTTAGCCCTAAGGTTTATAATCTCCTGAACAGTCATGCTCGAGGCAGTTCCCCAAGGGGACTGCCCCATGGTGGACGATGAGCTGGCAATGGCCGGACGGCGCCGGATGGGGGCATGTCCGACGGCCGAGAAATTCCCAGCGGGAGACCGCCCGGTGGCTCGCCGCTACTCCAGTGGAACCCTATCAATGGAGGAGGAGGACTAGCTCGGTGGTGGAGAAGAAGAAGGCCATGATGGATTAGGGGATTAACCCTCGGAATCGGAGATCGAGCAGGAAAGGGATGAAGAAACCATGGGAGCTCAAATGGACTATCCTGAAGGACCTAGGAACCTGGGATTGAAGACGAAGAGCTCGGGAAGATGAACAGGCACTCGAGCAGGATCAGGAGGAGGAAGAAGGGAGCTAAGGTAGTGAAAGCAGCTCAAGTCATGGATGACCCCTTTTATAGCCTTGTTTCAAATCATCCCGCCAGCCTACAATTTGGCCACGTGCCCGCTCGCCACTGGGGATCATTTCGGCAACCGCCTGATGCACAGAACGCGAGGGGCACCACCAATGACGGGACAGCGGTGACCTCACCGCAATGATGGTGCCTGCCTTTTCACAGTTCCGTACCTGAGGAGAATCCCCCTCGATCTCAACAGTCAGAACGGATGAGGCGGTGGCATTGCAGTGCCCGATGCCTTATCATAGGATGGCCCTTGGAGACACATGTCCTTTTCGTAGCTGCTGGCGCGCGAGGATCAGCCACTAGGTGATATAGCGCCCCTTTCATTGGTAATTGTACGCCCACCCATCTCAGGGGCGGGGGGAGGGGGGGCATCTGATGTGGCTGATCACTTCCCCGGACAGTGGGGTAACAGTCTGTACGGTTCTTGGAGCCAAGTAATAATTTGGCGTTCAGTCCCGGCCTCGGGCTCGGCTTCGGCCTCGGACTTTGCCTTGGCCTCGGCCTCGGACTTCGCCTTGGCTTTGGCCTCGGACTTCATCTTCGCTTCGGCCTCAAACTTTGCCTCGGCTTCGGTCGTGGACTTCGTTTCAGCTTCAACATCGACCTCGAACCCCGCCTTGGCCTCGGCATGTCTTCGGCCTCGAGTCTCGCCATGCTCTCGGCCCATAGTTTCGGTTGTAGAACCAATTTCGAATATTGTGTCCAGTGATTTAAAACGCCTAAGACTACCACGTAGCTTGCCAACCCGCTTTTTGCCAAGATCACGGGCGGTTACCGATATAATATGGGCAGTTGCCGATATTTACAGTGCGCGTTTAGCGGCTCTGCACCCACCTACCATTTACGGAATCGATCTTGATGGAAGACGTGATCCGGCGATTATTCACGAAGGGTAAGAGGGACCTCCGAACAGGTATATAAAAAACCCTGACTCACTAAGAGGGGGGGACTCAACTTCTACTATCTCATATCTACTACTGTTCACCAAGCAACTAACTTGAGTGTCGGAGGGTTCCCGCCGAAACCACCAGCCTGGCCCGAGATTTTTCTTGTAGGTTTCTGGCTAGAGGAGGTAGTCTTGTCATCTTCCGAAAGACCTATAAAGCTTCTCTTTTGCCCGATGCTCTTGAAAAGTGATTTGGCAGCAACAATATTCATTTTGATTTAATATATATATATATATATATATATATATATATATATATATATATATATAGAAATATCTGCAACTCTAGCTTTCAAACATTAGTTTCTTGAAGTCTTCGCGTTGAATACGGTGCCTTTCTTGACGCTAGCCTCGCCGGCGTTGCCATGCATGGGCCACACCTGTCTCTGATAATTTGTTGCCGCATTCTGCATCGATAACTTTAATTGTATGCACATCTAAATTATTTTAAATAATCTCACCTGCTTTGTCAATGACATACTGACATGTATGTCACTTCCACAATCGTTGCACGTGACTTGGCTGCACCTAACCTGTGGATGATCCGCGCTTGCTTGAGATCAGTTAATATAGCGACAAAAAATAATTTTCTTTATTTTTTATTTAAAAATATAATTACTTTTCCTTTTATCCCTCGAGGTCGTCGGCTGTCTCGAATTAGCAAAAATCAGGACTCAGACTCTCTCTCTCTATCTCCCTCCACCTTTCTTGCATTCCATCTAGGTGGACGAAGAAGAAACGAGACTTTCATCCGTTAATGAAAGAAAGGAGATTGAATTTGAGTACTCTCCCCTATCGAAGAGCAAAGAATCATCATCTCACGTCAGATATATGGTATCGAAGGGAATACATGGTTCAGAATAGAAAGACTCTAGCCACAAAACCATGAAAATGACAAAGCACTATAAAGGTACATATAATCCTAAAGAGTTCAGGGATAATTGTATCGAACCAGATCATACCTCTTTAGGAGGTTCACTATAAAAGGATGGAAAGGGAGGCAAAGACTTGCATTAAAGAATTCCTCATAAGGGCAATCCCTCCGGTGGGGCCGGCGGTCACCCTATCATCGACACCAGATGCAGATAACCTAATTTCTTTTGGCACCCTATATACAATCCTAATCTCTTCCACCTCCGACCGAGTCATAGTTGAAGAAACGCTCTTCGAATCAGCCAGGCTCGGAGCAGCAGCCTGAGGAGGAGCCGAAGCGGTAGCCTAAGGAAGCATTGGACAAGCTGGAGTCGATGAACACTCGTGGATCACTATGCCACCAGCCCTACAACGTATTCGAAAAGGGACATCGTCATCGGAAGAAGAAGAGGAGTGTTCTATCATGGGCTTTTTGCCCTTCCTACAAGGGGGTTAGGGTCCATAATCACTCTAAAGGAGGACAGAAAGAACCTAAGGGGCGACCTAAGGGAAGGAGAAGGAAACCAACTTGTGAAATAAGAAAAGGCATCTGGAAGGCCTAGAGAGCAGAGGGAGAAGAAAGAACTCAGTCTCTCTCTCTCTCTCTCTCTCTCTGATAGCACTGGAAGCATAAAAGGCTCGATGGAGAAGATGGAAGGCTTTTATTCAAAGACTTTCAAAACGAAAAACTCATCCTGTCCGATGGCATGACCATGTGGATGGTCACGATTGGGAGTTGGTATCTCAACTGACGAACGACTCTTCACCACTCGGAAAGCGACGTTTTGGTGATGCATGGCGAACGCAATTGGTGGCAGGGCAATGATGGTGCACAGCTCCTCACCTTTCGAGAATGCCGCCTCGATTCTACATGGCGACTATGTTGGGGAACGCGGAATACCCCAAGATCACGGCTATAGCGTATATGAGTAATACAAAAAACTTTTACCATTCTAATCTATGAGTACAAGATCATACCTTCAGATTTGAACTTTGGAACACTTTGATTCGATTGCTCGACCTCAACCTTTTAGCCTTCCGTCATATTCCCAAAAATACCTTCTTTCTCTCACAAGATGGTGGGATTTCTCGGCAGACCTAGGGTTTTTTATTTTTCTTTTTCTTCAAAAATGTTAACCCTAGCAACCAACTGAGAGGGTATTATAGGGCTACAACAGGGACCAATAGGCAAATATGAAAAGGACTTCCTACGTAATTAAATCTTTCAAACCTACCCCGGGTTAGGATTCAATTACGTAAATTACAATTCATTCCACTAAAGAATTATAATTGTACTCCTAATCATATTCAAATTTATATTTCGAGCCTTTAATATTAAATACTTATTATCTCCCCACGTTAAGATTACAGATATCCATCAATTAATTTAATTACTGACAATATAATTTAATTGGCTTTCATTATCCTTGAGACTTATCCACTTAACTTATTTGATGTATCGGATTCAAAATCCACTTGCAAGATTTGATACAATCAAAACTTATAAGCTTTCTCAAGGGGATATCATCAATCCAAATTAATAGGACGTGGATTCCTTCAACTATTAATATTCACCATATATATAATGTTATTGCCCAACCCACTGAGTTTATTGACTCATATAGAATCTCACTCTATGTGTAATCAAAGCAATAATCACTACATACACGTGTCTAGAAATAGAATTCGAATTAAGAGCATAAGTAATCATAATATTCATGAGTTTTAAATTATTTTATAAAGTCAGTATAAAATAATTAACTCAACTGGGTCCTGTTCAATACACACAAAGTGTACTAGCATAAATAGTTAGAATAAACCATTCCCCATAGTCAAGACAGACCTACTAAAAATTTGTGCTACAGTTCTACTGATGGTGTGTCCAATTCCATCTAAAACTGTGAACAATAAACTTGTATTCCAAAAGAACCGATGATCTAGTCTTCTGTGTGTAAGCCATACTCTACACACTAGATCAAATACTCTTTGTAAATACTAGACACATGCACATATATAGTAAATGGCACACATTGCTCAAAATGAATTCTCATTAAAATATAAAGACATAACATAAAGCATATCTTTTAGTCTATATCTCAATCAGACTCACCATCTACCAACGATACCGTATCCCACTCCCTTATCCCTCTTCTCAGTGTGAAAAGACCCCACTTCCCAGAAGGCACACTCTCCACACATGTTAGGCTCTATGATTGATGATGCTTGAACCTTGGTGCGATGAAGCTCTACACTCCTTTCGCTTGGCGGATGCAAGGCATGTGGTCACCCAAGCTCAGAAGTGGGGGGCATTTGATGAAGAAATGACCAAACGACGATGGTGATTGCACTCCCAATTGACCATCCGGATAGGATCTCTAATTGATCATTTGGGTAGAATCTCTAGTCGGCCGCTCGGATAGGATATTCAGTCGGCCACCCGGGTATGATCTTCAGTCGGCCATCCGGTTAGAACTCCCATCGGTCATCCAGATTGGACTCCTTGTGGGGTCCACGTGCATGACCCCTACTGCTCATAAAGGTTTGCACGAACCTCCCACGATCCTAAATCACAATGGAATTATTTCCTTCACTATGAACGTGGAGAGTAAATCTTGCCAATTCTGTTATGGAACGTGGGGAGAAAATCTTGTCAATTCTATTATAGCACGTGGGGGGCAAATTCTTTCGATTCTACTATGGCTGCCCAGGCCTCAGAACGTGTGCTCTGGCATTCTGTTATGCCACGAGCTCTACGACCTCCCATAAATTGGTAAAAGGGACCATTGACCAGGTAAGGGCACCTACATGCTCAGACAGAAAGAGAGTCCTCTCGAACACTTAAGCTTCTTTCAAGCTTAGGACTATGCCCCAGGACTCTAACTTGAGCATCGGAATGTCCCTGCTGGAATCCCCGGCCTAAGGACTTTTTGCAGGTTTTCGATCGAGAGAAGTCTATCGGAGGATCCTTGGTTCGTCGGAGAAGACGAAGGCTCCCCGATGGTTAAGGAGGTGTCTTGGCGATAATAGATATCATGGCGACTAATTAGTTCAAAATTTGTTTAGAATGGTTTCTTGGAAAAGTTCTGCCTTTTTTTGAGAAGATGCTGTCCTCTAAGTAATGTTGGCGATTTTTTAGTGCTATTTCAACCTTGGAGTGAAAAATTCAAGGCTTTAGCTACATGGTCTTGTAGTCACGCATTATCCCGAGACAGGTGTCTTTTTGGCACCGTGATTTTAGATCCCTATTAGATTTCTCATAAGTCTGCAGGATGAGTTTTTACTTCAAATATTGAGATGGTTATGAGACACTGAAATAGATTGATATGTCAAGAATCAAGGCTGATCCAATTTTTTAATGTAACAGAACATATCATTATCACATATCATACACTATATCATAAAAGATATATTGAGATAAAAATAAAAGGGAAAAGATAAAAAAAAAACTAGCAACCTAGTGCAACGCGCGGGCATAATGCTAGCAGCTATAAAAGCTTTAGTAGAGTGTGATGTGGCTAGTGTAGCCACAAGGGTAATTTTGGAAAATCAAAACATTAACGTGCCCCGGCATCTCCAGCCCGCCGAGTCGGCCCCGACCATTCCTGGTCGGCTCCGCTCGGCCCCGGCATCCCCATGTCCGCCGAGTCAGCCCCGACCATTCCTGGTCGGCCCCGGTCGGTCCCGGCATCTCCAGTCCACCGAGTCGGCCCCGACCATTCCTGGTCGGCCCCGACCATTCCTGGTCGGCCCCGACCATTCCTGGTCGGTCCCGACCATTCCTGGTCGGCCCCGCTCGGCCCCGACGTCTCCAAGCCCGCCGAGTCGGCCCCGACCATTCCTGGTCAGCCCCGCTCGGCCCCGGCGTGTCCATGACCGTCGAGTCGGCCCCGACAATTCCTGGTCGGCCTCGCTCGACACCGGCATCTTCAGTCCGCCGAGTCGGCCCCGACCATTCCTGGTCGGCCCCGCTCGGCCCCGGCGTCTCCAAGCCCGCCGAGTCGGCCCCGACCATTTCTGGTCGGCTCCGCTCGGCCCCGGCATCTCCATGTCCGCCGAGTCGGACCAGACCATTCCTTATCGGCCCCGGCCGGCCCTGGCATCTGCAGTCTGCCGAGTCAGCCCCGACCATTCCTGGTTGGCCCCACTCGGCCCCGGAGTCTCCAAGTCCGCCGAGTCGGCCCCGACCATTCCTGGTCGGCCCTGCTCAGCCCCAGCGTCTCCAAGTATGCCGAGTCAGCCCCGACCATTCCCGGTCGGCCCTGCTCGGCCCCGACGACTCCAAGCCCGCCGAGTCAGCCCCAACCATTCCTGGTCGGCCCCGCCCCAGCACCTCCTGGTCGGCGAGGCTGGTCCCGGCCATCCCAGGCCGACCCAGCTCGGTCTCGGCTCCCCCGGGAGAGTTGAGGCATCCCAGTTCCTTCCAAACAGCCTCAGCACGGCCCTGGTAATTCAGGACGCTACCTCTCTGACCCGTGCTGCCTGACAACGTTAGATCCAACTACCTACTAGCCACGTTGCTGATGGGACTGGACCTAACTACCCAATAGCCCCACTGGCTGATGGGACTTAGCCCACCAACCATCGTTTTCTCCATTTCCGATGGGACAGGACCCACCAACCAGCCCAGATTCACGCAACTCTTAAGAAACTCCATGGACATTCCCTTTCACGGAATCCCATGTGATCATGCAGGTGTCAACCCCTATAAAAAGGTAAATCGCTCAATATTCAGGTCTGTGCGATAACCCCAAGAAATTGCGGTCTTAGCACTTAGAGAGGAATCCCTCCTCCTTGGGAACACTTTTCATCCAAAAGAGCTCACTCGAGCTCCTCTTCAGCTGTGACCTTAATTTCTAACTTGAGCGTCGAATGGTCCCACCGGAGAATCCTCTCCGGTCCTGGGACTTCTTTGCTAGCAACCTGGTGAAGCGAAGGTTTGAGGATCAATCCGTTCCCGACGTTCAGGACCAGTGATTGGGCATCATCAGATTGGCACGCCAGGAAGGGGGAGTGCAGGACGCAGCAAGTATCTCAGGGCCTCCCTGTGCTACATCTCGATGAACTCTACACCCCCCTCTTTTCTCCAAAAAGCTATGGTTGTGACGCGAGCTCAAGATGCTTCCATCAGCTGTCTGGCGGGGCTTCCCCCGCCAGTTAGGCAGTAGGAGGCCAATCCCCCTGCTACCGATCCTCCGGTCACCTGCTCACTGCCGGATGCAGCTGTCCAAACAGCGGAGCAGCTGGCAACCCTCTCCCAGCAAGTTCAAACTCTCACCGCTATGGTCCACGGGCTCCAGCAGCAACAGTCCGTGGCCACCCAGCACCAGACCGCTCCCCATGCCAGTCAACAGTCGACGAGGGGTGGCTCTCCCCAGCGGGATGCCGTCCGTCACCCGGCTTTCCCTAGGAAGCCTCGCCACGATCCCCCCAAGCGGCCATGGTCCCCTGACCGTGGCCCCAGCAAATTCCCTCCCGAACTGCATCATCAAGAGGAGCCAAAGCAGGAGTCCCGACTCCCGTCTCCTTCTCCTTCTTTTTCTTCTTCCTCTTCCTCCTCCGAGCCATCTCGGAGGGCCCCGATAATCAGCCGCCAGGTGGAGGAGCGTCTAGACGAGTACAACAGGTGACTGGATGAGCTCGCCAGGAAAATCAATCATCAACCGGAGAAAGAGTTTGACACCCGTCCTCCTTACACCCGCCGGATATTGGAGGAGCCTATTCCCTCCAGATTCCGCTTTCCTCAGATAGACCGATACGATGGTACGATAGATCCTCTCGACCATCTCGAGAGCTATAAAGCAATGATGCAAGTCCAGGGCACTTCAGATGCCCTTCTCTACAAGGCCTTTCCCACCACTCTCCGGAAGGCCGCTCGCGCGTGGCACTCGCGCCTGTGCCCTCACAGCATCGACTCTTTTCGAGAGCTAGAGAGGGCTTTTTGGCACATTTCGACGCCTGCCGACGAATTCCAAGGGTAGCGGACAGCCTCTTCTCCGTGCGTCAGAAGGAGGGAGAGTCGCTGCGAGACTTTGTGTCCCGGTTCAAGGCCGCCGCCCTCGAGGTCTACCATCTCGATGATGCGGTGGCGACGTTGGCATTGAAGTGGGGACTCCTCCCATCCCGCTTCACCTTTTCTTTGGATAAGAAGCCTCCGAGCTCTTATTCCGACCTCCTCCCGGGCTCAAAAGTACATTCGCGCATATGAAGCCGACTTCACCCACCGAGAATCTTCAAGGAGCTCTAGCCACAAGCCCGCTCGCCCCGAGCCAAGCGGACCTCATCGACACTGGCGAGCTGACCCGCCTCATCGATCCGACAACAGGCGCAGAAGCCCTGTCCCCGACGAGAGTAAGCTCACACCTCTTCTCGCCCCTCGATCCCACATTCTGATGGAGATCAAGGCGAGCCTTACCTCCAGTGCCCTCCTCCCATGAAGAAGGGTCCTCCCCGCGACAAAAGCTGCTACTGCCGATTCCACCGAGACTATGGCCATGACACTGACAGCTGCTACAGCTTGAAGCAGGGCATCGAGGAGCTCATTCAGTGAGGCTACCTCGGTAAATATGTTCAGAAGGCACCGAAGCCACTGCCGGCCCTCATGGGGCCTTCGCCTGTTTAGGCCCTGGTCGACAACGCCCCCACGGAGCGGACGGTTGGAATGGTGTCCTGGGGATCATCCTCCACATCTAAACGGCCGAGAGGGAAGGAGGCGCCGAATAATGTAATTCCTGGGGGGATCTGCTATCGTAGAAAATGTAAACAATGAAGGCGTCATCGTCTCTATGACGATCGCCAAGCACCCTGTAAAAGGATATTAGTTGATAGTGGCAGCTCAGCTGACATCCTTACTTACGATGCTTTTGTTCGGATGGGATTATCTTTAGACTACCTTCAGCCTGTGGCAGCCCCGTTGGTCGGGTTTACTAGGGACTTTGTGAGGGTTGAAGGCGAAATACCTTTGCTTGTGACAGCCGGAATGCCACCATGCTAAAGCACAGTGATAATGAAATTCCTAGTCGTGAGGGTTCCCTTGGCGTACAATGCCATTCTCGAGCGTCCAGGACTGAACCTTTTGGACGCAGTTATCTCCACCCGGCGTTTACTGGTGCAGTTCCCCACCAGTGAAGGAGTCGGAGAGATGTGCGGCGAGACCAACCTGATCCTGCCCTGTTACCATGCAGCATCAAGTCCTCTGGAAGCTGAACCAGCTTTAGAAGCATCCGATCCTAGAGACTCCAGCAAGGGAGGAGAACCAGCTGAGCACCTTCTAACTTTCCCTCTTGGAGATGACCCAGCAAAGACCGTCCGTGTCGGCGGACTCCTTCCCCCAGAGGACCGGGAGCGCCTCTTGACCTTTTGCGGGCTAATTCCAATGTTTTCGCCTGGTCGGCGTCTGATATGCCTGATATCCCTCTAGAGGTGATCACCTACAAGCTCAACATCGACCCACGGCACCATCCAATCCGTCAAAGGAAGAGAAGCTTTGCTCCTGATCAGCAAAAGGCTATTGACGAGGAAGTTAACAAGCTGCTCAGCGCCGGCCACATCCGGGAGGCACACTACCCTAGTTGGCTGGCTAATGTGGTCATGGTGCGAAAGGCAAACGGGAGCTGGAGGATTTGCATAGACTTCACCAACCTCAACAAGGCGTGTCCGAAAGACAGCTTTCCCCTGCCAAGGATTGATCAGCTAGTGGATTCCACCACCGGGCACAAACTCCTCAGCTTCATGGACGCCTTCTCCGGATATAATCAGATAAGGATGGACCCCAGCGACGAAGAGCACACCTCCTTTGTGATGGAAAAAGGCATTTATTGCTACAAAGTGATGCCTTTTGGACTTAAGAACGCAGGGGCAACTTACCAAAGATTGATGAACAGAGTGTTCCAGGACCAGCTAGGCCAGAACATGGAAGTCTATATAGACGACATGCTGACAAAGAGCACCCGCGCCTTCGATCACGTCTCCGACTTAGAGGAAACCTTTAACAACCTCCGTCGCTTCCAAGTTAAGCTGAACCCCAAGAAGTGTGCTTTCGGGGTCACGGTAGGCAAGTTCCTGGGTTTCATGGTGACCCAGCGGGGGATCGAAGCGAACCCAGAGAAGATCAGCGCCATACTCGACATGAGGCCACCATCCAGCAAGAAGGAAGTGCAGCGATTAACCGGGAGGATAGCGGCTCTAAGTCGTTTCCTCTCCAAATCGGCTGAGAGATGCTTGCCTTTCTTCAAGACCTTGCGGAAGATGAATAGCTTCGAGTGGACAGACGACTACCAGAGAGCCTTCGACGGATTGAAGGCGTTCCTGTCCTCTCCGCCGCTCCTATCCAAGCCAAGAGACGGGGAATGTCTTTTCCTCTACCTAGCCGCTTCTTCGGAAGCCGTTAGTTCAGTTTTAGTGCATCTCTACACTGATGGAGCTCAAAGGCCCGTCTATTATGTGAGCAAGGTCCTCCATGACGCGGAAGTCAGGTACTCCAAAATAGAGAAGGTTATCTTTGCCCTGATAGTCTCTGCTCGGTGTCACCGCCCATATTTTCAAGCTCACCCTATCATGGTGCTCACGGATCAGCCCCTTCGAGCCATCTTGGCTCATCCGGATACTTCAGGCCAACTCGCCAAGTGGGCCATTAAACTGGGAGAGTTTGACCTTTCTTTCCAGGCTCGACCGGCTCTGAAGTCCCAAGTTATAGCCGATTTCCTCGTCGAGTGCACTTGGGCGGAAGAAGATCCCAGAGAGGTTCCCATGGAGCAACGCGAACCTGAGCTGAGTGACGATGGACAATCCTGGTTTCTTCACGTGGACGGCGCATCAAACTCTCAAGGTAGCGGCACCGGCCTCATTCTTGTCGGGCCGGCCAGGGAGAGAGCGGAGTGTGCCCTGCGGTTTCTATTCGAAGCCACCAACAATCAAGCTGAGTACAAGGCCCTACTGGCCAGGTTAAGGCTAGCCCAGGAGTTTGGAATAAGGCGTCTCAGAGCTTTTACGGACTCGCAACTCATCTCTGGGCAAATCAATGGGGAGTACGAGGCGCGTGACCCCGTTATGACTCAGTACTTGGGCAAGGTTCGGCTCCTGACCTCCCCGCTAACTTACTTCAGTATCAGTTATATTCCACGAAGCGACAATGCTAAGGCCGACATCCTTTCTCGTCTGGCCACCTCTGCCGACGGCATGGCAAGGGATGCTTACATTGAATATTTGGGAAGACCCAGTATAGAGGATAGCGAGGAAATCCTCCCGCTCACCCAAGAGCCCACATGGATGGATGCCCACATTCGTTATCTCACTAATGGCACACTCCCTGATGATCGCAACGAAGCCAGGTTGCTCAAGTGGAGAGCCTCCAAATTCATCCTCCTCGATGGGCGCCTATACAGAAATGCGACGGTTGCCAGCGCCATGCACACATCCAACATCAACCGTCTACCCTGCTGAACCCACTCTTGGCCCCATGGCCTTTCGCCCAATGGGGAATGGACATTCTCGGGCCATTCCCCCCAGCTTCAGGGCAACGGAGATTCTTGCTAGTCACCATCGACTACTTCACCAAATGGGTCGAAGTCGAGGTACTGGCCAAGATCACTGAGAGTAAGGTCAAAGCCTTCTTCTGAAAGTCGATCATATGTCGTTTTGGCCTACCTCATACCCTCGTCACCGACAACGGCCGCCAATTTAACAATGAAGCATTTAAAGCCTTCTGTGACGAACTGGGCATTCGTCACATATTCACTTCTGTCGGCCACCCCCAAACCAACTGAGAGGCCGAGGTCATGAACCGCACCATCCTTAGAGGACTCAGAACCCAGTTAGACGGTTCTAAAGGTCGATGGGTAGAGGAGCTCCCCAGCGTGATATGGGCCTATCACACGACCCCTCAGGGCCCCGACGGGTGAGACTTCCTTCAGTCTTGCCTTCGGATCCAAAGCCGTCATTCCCGTTGAGATCGGACTGCCCAGTCCACGTGTGGAGTCCTTCACGAAGAAAACAACTCCGTGCTGATTCGGGCTAATTTAGATTTCATCGACAAGGCGCATGATCGGGCAAAGCTGCGCATGGCGACTTTTCATCAGCGAGCGGCCAAGTACTACAATGCTCAAGTCCGTCTCAAGGTTTTTTGTTGCGGAGACTTGGTTTTGAGAAAAGCTGAGGTTTCAAAGCATACAGAGGGGGGCAAACTATCCCCCAACTGGGAGGGTCCTTATCGTGTCACCGAGACACTCCACCGGGGAGCATATAAACTAGAAGAGCTCGACGGACAACCCATTCCACGTACCTGGAATGCGGACAACCTTCGCCAATATTATCAATGATGTATTCCCCTAGGGCGTGGAAATAAAGGAGATCCCTTCTGATGCCACGGCATACTCTCCCTTGCATCCATGGACCAGGTCTCTCAAAAGGAGCTCGCCGGCATCGCGGCTAATGGGACACCACTCGGCCCCGGCACGATGGTGCCCCCGAGTCGATTAAGACCCTAATAGCTCCGTACCCGGTCGAGTCGCCCTTCAGGCGGCACACAAACCTCTGAAGCGGTTCAAAAGGAGCTCGCCGACATCACGGCTAACGGGACACCACTCGGCCTCGGCACGGCGGTGCCCCTGAGTCGGTTAAGACCCTAACAGATCCGTACCCGGTCGAGTCGCCCTTCAGGTGGCACACAAATCCCTAAAGTGGTTCAAAAGGAGCTCTTGGCATCGTGGCTAACGGGACACCACTCGGCCCCGGCATGGCGGTGCCCCTGAGTCGGTTAAGACCCTAACAGCTCCGTACCCGATTGAGTCACCCTTCAGGCGGCACACAAACCCCTGAAGCGGTTCAAAAGGAGCTCGCCGGCATCATGGCTAACGGGACACCACTCGGCCCCGGCACGGCGGTGCCCCAAGTCAGTTAAGACCCTAACAGCTCCGTACCCGGTCGAGTCACCCTTCAGGAGGCACACAAACCCCTAAAGCGGTTCAAAAGGAGCTCGCCGGCATCGCGGCTAATGGGACACCACTCGGCCCCGGCACGGCGGTGCCCCCGAGTCGGTTAAGACCCTAACAGCTCCATACCCGATCGAGTCGCCCTTCAAGAGGGACACAAACCCCTAAAGCGGTTCAAAAGGAGCTCGCCGGCATCGCGGCTAATGGGACACCACCCAGCCCCGGCACGGCGGTGCCCCCAAGTCAGTTAAGACCCTAACAGCTCTGTACCCGGTCGAGTCGCCCTTCAGGCAGCACACAAACCCTTGAAGCGGTTCAAAAGGAGCTCGCCGGCATCGCGGCTAACGGGACACCACTCGGCCCCATCACGGTGGTGCCCCGAGTCGGTTAAGACCCTAACAGCTCCGTACCCGGTCGAGTCACCCTTCAGGCGGCACACAACCCCTGAAGTGGTTCAAAAGGAGCTCGCTGGCATCGCGGCTAACGGGACACCACTCGGCCCGGCATGGCAGTGCCCCCGAGTCGGTTAAGACCCTAACAGCTCCATACCCAGTCAAGTCGCCCTTCAGACAGCACACAAACCCCTGAAGTGGTTCAAAAGGAGCTCGCCGGCATCACGGCTAACGGGACACCACTCAGCCTCGGCACGGCGGTGCCCCCGAGTCGGTTAAGACCCTAACAGCTCCGTACCCAGTTGAGTCACCCTTCAGGTGGCACACAAACCCCTGAAGTGGTTCAAAAGGAGCTCGCCGGCATCACAGCTAATGGGACACCACTCGGCCCCAGCACGGTGGTGCCCCCAAGTCGGTTAAGACCCTAACAGCTCCGTACCCTGTCGAGTCGTCCTTCAGGCGGCACACAAACCCCTGAAGTGGTTCAAAAGGAGCTCATTGGCATCGCGGCTAATGGGACACCACTCGGCCCCGGCACGGCGGTGCCCCCGAGTTGGTTAAGACCCTAACAGCTCCGTACCCGATCGAGTCGCCCTTCAGGCGGCACACAAACCCCTGAAGCGGTTCAAAAGAAACTCGCCGGCATCGTGGCTAACGGGACACCACTCGGCCCCAGCACGGCAGTGCCCTCTAGTCGGTTAAGACCCTAACAGCTCTGTACCCGGTCGAGTTGCCCTTCAGGTGGCACACAAACCCCTGAAGCGGTTCAAAAGGAGTTCACCGGCTTCGCGGCTAACGGGACACCACTCGGCCCTGGCACGGCGGTGCCCCCAAGTCGGTTAAGACCCTAATAGCTCCGTACCCGGTCGAGTTGCCCTTTAGGCGGCACACAAACCCCTGAAGTGGTTCAAAATGAGCTCGCCCGCATCGCGGCTAATGGGACACCACTCGGCCCTGGCACGGCGGTGCCCCGAGTCGGTTAAGACCCTAACAGCTCCGTATTCGGTCGAGTCGCCCTTCAAGCAGCACAAAAACCCCTAAAGTGATTCAAAAAGAGCTCACTGGCATCACGGCTAACGGGACACCACTGGGCCCCGGCACGGCGGTGCCCCCGAGTCGGTTAAGACCCTAACAACTCCGTACTCCATCGAGTCATGCTTTAGGCGACACACAAACCCCTGAAGCGGTTCAAAAGGAGCTCGCCAGCATCGCGGCTAATGGGACGCCACTCGGCCCCGGCACGGCAGTGCCCCCGAGTCAGTTAAGACCCTAACAGCTCCGTACCCGATTGAGTCACCCTTCAGGCAGCACACAAACCCCTGAAGTGGTTCAAAAGGAGCTCGCTGGCATCGCGGCTAACGGGACACCACTCGGCCCCGGCACGGCGGTGCCCCCGAGTCAATTAAGACCCTAACAGCTCCGTACCCAGTTGAGTCGCCCTTCAGATGGCACACAAACCCCTGAAGTGGTTCAAAAGGAGCTCGCTGGCATCGCGGCTAATGGGACACCACTCGGCCCCGGCACGGCGGTGCCCCCGAGTCGGTTAAGACCCTAACAGCTCCGTACCCAGTCGAGTCACCCTTCAGGCGGCACACAAACCCCTGAGATAGTTTTTTAAAGATCACCGACACCGCAGCTAGCAGGATACCCTTCGGTCCCGACACGGCGGTGCTCCTCCTAATAGCTCAGTATGTGCTCAGGTCGCCCCTCGCATGGAACCCAGACCATGAAGGTAGCTCAAAAGGCTCCGCGTGGCCCTTACAGACTCCGAGTCAGTCAGCTCAGCCCCACTATCTCTGGTCAATCCGAACGCCTCCAAAATTAATCTTGGCATCAAGTCGCCCGTAGATCTTTCCAAGCCTTTCGAAGATTCAAACGCAGATGACCTTCTTTCAAACAGCCTACAACAGTACGAAAACATCTTAAGTAACCGTTCATATAGCCAGCCTACATCCTAGAGATGCATTCAAATATTGGCTAAGTCCGGAGTCACAGTTCGGTCATAGCATGATCAACGTGTGCAACATTCAAGGTTCGAAAAACATTTCAGAAGATACTACATTCGGCTACGACGTCATCAACATATATGATTTGGCCACAATAAGTAAAGACACAGTAAGGCATTTTTCTCAGAAGAAGAAAGACCGGATGGATCAAAACACAAAGAGATTGGAAGAAAAAGTCTTTTTCATTAACTATTAAAGGGAGGTACAAAATTGGGCCCGAGGCCGGTTACACATGATAAAGCAAAGAAAAATAACTCAAGGCTCGTCGGGGCCAGGCTTCTCCTCATCCTTTTTCTCCGCTGGCTCCTCGTCAGACTCCCCAGGCCTAATGTCTTCAAGTTCAGCAATGTCGATCTTGAGGGCCGCGGATACTTTGACCTTGCACATCTCGAAGCCCTGAACATAAGCATCGAGGCTGGCCTCGATGACTTCCTGCTTGAACTCCGGCGAGGCCTTGTAATTGGAGACGGCATGCCCCGCCTCGGCTTCGGCCTACTGCGCATTGGCCTCGGCCTCCTAGGACTTGCTCTCGGCCTCTTCGGCACGGGTGCTAGCCTCATCAGCACAGGCCACCGCCTCGGCCTTCTCCGAGCCTGCCTCCGCTACCGCCTTCTCCGTGGTGGCTGCCCTTTCTATGGCAATCCGAGTCTCCTCCTCGACGCGTTGGAGCCACCGAGTCAACTCCTCGTTCTGCGCCATGGCGGCCTTCAATCTCTCTGAGGCCAACTCCATTTTGGCCTCGGCTGCGGAGGCCCAGCCGCTCTCGGCTTCGGCCCGGCTCTCCATCTCCCTCAGGCAACCGGCCCAGCTCTCCTCGCGGGCTGAGGTTTCTTGATGAAGCCGAGCAAGGCTTTCGGCCTGCGCCTTGCTCTCCTTCTTATATCTATCGGCCCGCGCCAAGGCCTTGGTCATTGTGTTGGAAGAATGGGCCAGCGCCTCGCGGAGGCCCAATGCTCCATTGGCCATCTGTAGCAGAGGAAGCATGTCAGCTACGAGAAGAAGGAGTATGGGAAAAATGAGAAGTATTCAAAATTTACCTGGATAATAGAGACCATAACCATATCTAGGAGGGCGGAGTGAGTCAATCCCCGCAACTCCTCTTCGAACTCGGCAGTTCAAACTCCTGACAGGAGGCGGAAGGCCTGTGCGGCATCTGCCATTGTGCCGACCGCGGGAACCAGCCTCGTCTGCCCCACCTGGGGGCCTTCAGCTTGGGGGCGGGTCGGGCACCAGGCCGATTGGTGGGATGAGCTCCTCGGCTCATCCCTTTGCTTCTCGGTCGCCTCTGCCCCATTCCGGGCCTCCCTGGCGACCTGCTCCCCCTATCCGGCAGTTGGGGGAGCACCTTCTCTCTCCGGCTCTGCTACAGCTGGAGGGCCAACAGCAACAGTAACCCGCCCCACCTCGGGCACATCGGCGGTGGCGGGGGCTTCCTTCTCCTCATCCAAGACCACCACCGTCGCTTCAGTGGTGGCCGGGATCTCCCCTTCTTCGATTTCGGCCCTCGCTGGCTTTCGGGCCGCTCCTACAACCGGCTTCTTCTCAGCCGGCTCCTCCGCGGCATTGGGCCATGGGAGCTGCGGCCGTCCTGGCCGGCTCCCTTCCCCGGAGCTTTTTCGCTGGCCTGGATGACTCTCCGGTCGCTCGCCTCTTCTGCCTCAGGATAGCCTCAAAGTCGCTGGCGGAAACCTTCATGGCTGCACAGGAAGAAATAATGAGCGTTAGCAACGACATACAGCGAACCAAAAAAAGATGGACAAAGGGATTCAGGCGTCAAGCTCACCGGTCGCCGGGGCTAACTCGGCTTCTATCAGGTTCTCCTCGGACAAGAGTTCCTTGTAGCCGGGGATTTGGTAGTTGGACAATTGGGTGAATAGGACCTTATCCCTATCACTTACGGAGGAATCATCGTTGGAGCTAGTATCTGGCTCCCTCCAAGCGGCTCTCACCCCCTCGACATGGGCAAAAAGAAACCTAGACTTCCACCCCTAATCTTGGACGGGAGGCCTAAGGGAAAGGCTCTACCCGGCCTGGCGGTAAAAGCCTCCAGGCCCCCTCGCCTTGATGGCGGAGCTTATAGAAAGCTCGGAACAGAGATAGCCCTGGACGGACCCCCTCAAAATGGCAAAGAATGATGAAGGCACAGATGATCCGAATTGAGTTCAGAGTCAACTGTGCTGGCACTAACCTATACCTATCTAAAAGGTTAAGGAAAAAAGGATGGAAGGGAAGGTGCAGCCCGCACTGGAAGAACTCCTCATATAAGCGACCCGACTGGATAGTCAGAGGTCACCCTATCTTTGGACCTTGGCACGGACAGGCTAATGAAGTCAGGGACCAGGTATTTGGCCCTAACGGCCTCTACGTCCTTAGAGGTCATGGTTGAGGCCACCCCCGATGGACCAGCTGGATCAGAGCTCACCACCGGAGGAAGTGCTGGACGGCGAAAGGCCAAGGGGACCGCCCTAATAGGAGGGCCGGAGGCGACCGGAGGACCTACCGCCTCCGGTTGGCCGTGGATGACGACACCACCTACCGGCCAAGGTATTGGCTGCTAGTTACAGGAGCTGATTTTCACTGCTAGATTGGGAAGACTCTTCTACGGGTCTCTTGCCCTCCCTAATGGCACTACGATCCATAGGTAAAGAAAGGGATGAAACTAACCTGGGAGTTGGAAAGACTCGAGTCGCAGAAGAACTCAGGGAAGAAGAAAGTGAAAGAAAGCAATGGCAGTGTAAAGGTTTCTAAAGGCTCTCGGAAGGCTTTTATAGCCCCACCTCCAGCTAACGATGCCCGAGATTCCGCCACCTGGCGCGCGTCCATTGCGTTGCAGGCTGCCAGCCAGAAATCTCGCCTGTGCCCGAGGCTGCCGCCTCGATTCACTCCAAGAGACGTGATCCCCGGCCAATCGTGGGCCATAGAAAACAGAGCGGTAATGATGGTCCTTGCCTTTTTCATCCCCCAATGAGCTCCTTCTTCGGAGCATCCGGCGCCAACGTCATCACCACCTAACGCATGATTACGGAATATCTTCGAAGAGACATTGCCTCGGGACAAAGCGCCAGCTCATCAAACCATTTAAAGCACACTAAAAGAAGCAATCATCCTTTTTGAATTTTTGCGCCCCTTTCACCCAAAGGATTGCAAGCGCGTGGTCCTTAGCGCTCAGGGGCGGGAAGCATCTGATGTGGCTAGTGTAGCCACAAGGGTAATTTTGGCAAAATTAAAAACATTAATGCGCCCTGGCGTCTCAAGCCCGCTGAGTCGGCCCCGATCATCCTGGTCGGCTCGCTCGGCCCCAACCATTCCTGGTCGACTCCGCTCGGCCCCGGCGCCCCCATGTCCATCGAGTCAGCCCCGACCATTCCTGGTTGGCCCCGGCCGGCCCGGCATCTCCAATCCGCCGAGTCGGCCCCGACCATTCCTGGTCAACCCCGCTCGGCCCGGCGTCTCCAAGCCCGCCGAGTCGGCCCCGACCATTCCTGGTCGGCCCCGGTGTCTCCATGTCGCCGAGTCGGCCCCGACCATTCCTGGTCGGCCCTGCTCGGCCTCAGCATCTCCAGTCTGCCGAGTCGGCCCCGACCATTCCTGGTTGGCCCCGCTCGGCCCCGGCGTCTCCAAGCCCGCGAGTTGGCCCCGACCATTCCTGGTCGGCTCCGCTCGGCCCCAGCATCTCCATGTCTGCCGAGTCGGACCCGACCATTCCTGGTCGGCCCCGGCCGGCCCTGGCATCTCCAGTCTGCCAAGTCATCCCCGCCATTCCTGGTTGGCCCCGCTCGGCCCCGGCGTCTCCAAGTCCGCCGAGTCGGCCCCGATCATTCCTGGTCGGCCCTGGCGTCTCCAAGTCCACCGAGTCGGCCTCGACCTTCCCGTCGGCCCCGCTCGGCCCCGGCATCTCCATATCCGTCGAGTCAGCCCTGACCATTCCTAGTCGGCCCTGCTCGGCCTCGGCATCTCCAGTCCGCCGAGTCGGCCCGACCATTCCTGGTCGGCTCTACTCGGCCCCGGCGTCTCCATGTCCGCTGAGTCGGCCCCGACCATTCCTGGTCGGCCTCGGCCGACCCGGCATCTCCAGTCCGCCGAGTCGGCCCCGACCATTCCTGGTCGGCCCTGGCGTCTCCAGTCTGCTGGGCCGGCCCGACCATGTTTGGTCGGCCCTCCCCCGGCACCTCCTGGTCGGCGAGGTTGGTCCCGGCCATCCCAGGTCGACCCAGCTCGGTCTCGGCTCCCCCGGGAGAGTCGAGGCATCCCAGTTCCTTCAAAACAGCCTCATGGCCCTGGTAATTCAGGACGCTACCTCTCTGACCCGCGCCGCCTGACAACATCAGATCCAACTACCTACTGGCCACGTTGCTGATGGGACTGGACCTAACTACCCAATAGCCCCACTGGCTGATGGGACTTAGCCCACCAACCGCCGTTTTCTTCCTTTCCGATGGGACAGGACCCACCAACCAGCCCAAATTCACGCAACTCTCAAGAAACTTCGCGGACATTCCCTTTTCATGGAATCCCACGTGATCATGCAGGTTGTCAACCCCTATAAAAGGTAAATCCGCTCAATATTCAGGTATGTGCGATAACCCCAAGAAATCGCGGTCTTAGCACTCAGAGAGGAATCCTCCTCCCTGGGAACACTTTTCATCCAAAAGAGCTCATTCGAGCTCCTCTTCAGCTATGACCTCAATTGCTAACTTGAGCGTTGGAGGGTCCCACCGAAGAATCCTTTCCGGTCCTGGGACTTCTTTGCTGGCAACCTGGTGAAGCGAAGGTTCGAGGATCAATCCGTTCTCGACGTTCAGGACCAGTGATTGGGCATCATCAGAGTGAGATTAAACGCTGTTTGTTTGTCACGTGCATGTCTACTTTTAAAGACATTAAATGTAGAAATCTTCTGCTCGTTAGGGTTATCGCTTCTACCTCCTCTTAGTTGGTGTTGTGAGTCGTGTGGTGGTAATAAATTGCAATTCTTCTCAATCATGCACGTATTTTTATCTCTATCAATTTTTATTTTTTATTATTTCCTTTTCCTTTTTCTAATGGATCGTTTTTCTCTTTTCCTCGACCAACATTAGTTTAGTTGGAAATGTTTTTTTACATCAAACTATTTTTTCCTTAGTTAATCAAATTTTTTAGCCGATCAAATTATTAATTATTGTTAATGGTTCTTTTTCTCTTTTCTCACGAAAAACCTGTTTTGTCAAAAATTATTTTCTATATCAAACTATCAATTTTTTAGCTAGTTTCTTTTCTCTTTCTACCATAGAAAATAATTTTTTTCTATTGTGAAACTTTTTTTCTTTATTAATTTTCATTGATCATTTATATAACTGGTTATTTTTCTCTTTTCTTATAAGAATATTAATTTTCATTGATTATTTCTCTAACGGTTATTTTCTCTTTTCTTATAAGAACTTTTTTCTAGTTGAATGCTATTTCTGTTATATCAAACTATTAATTTTTTTAGCCAATCAATTTTTTAAATGATTTAATTTTTCAGGTAATAAAAATTAATTATTTTTATTTTTTTATTTTTTCTATGAGAAACATTTGTTTAGTCAAAAACTATTATTTTATATCAAACTATTAATTTTTTAATCAATATATTTTTCCTTTTAGCGTAGGAACAATTTTTTTCTAGTCTAAAACTTTTTTTACATTAAACTAATAATTTTTTTAGCTAAATCTTTTTCTTTATTGAAAACTTTTTTTTTTCTATTGGAAACTTTATTCTTACAATAAACTATGAATTTTGTTAGCAA
>UESW01002284.1:185093-197928 GCA_900491605.1 Calamus simplicifolius
TTCCACGGTGGTGTCAGCAAGATGCTCTTATCTAGTCCGTTGACTTCAGAAGTCTAGTCGGTGTTATAATTGAAGGGAGATGAGCTCGCAGCAGCCGAAGGTCTTTCTTCTTGAATCATCAAAGCCCAACTTTTCTCCTCCTAAGATTCCTTCTCAGATGGCGGAGCTTGCATTGGCAACCGTAGGATTGGTTTCAAGCCCGGTGATAGGCAAGCTTATATCTTTGGACGAGAACTACGACTTGCATCGAGGCGGAATGGATCGGCGGAACAGTCTTGAGGTTGCTCTTGAAAGAATCAACGAAGCAATCAATGCAGTTGAGACGACGCTGATCAAAAAGCCGGAAGATCGGTCCTATCGAACGGCAAAGGGAACTCAAAGATGCTGTTTATAGGGCACAAGATGTATTCGATGATCTGGAATTCAAATTCCTTATTCATGAGGAGGTGAAGAAGGTGCGTATTTTTAATTTCACTAAGCATGGTTTTGACCGACAATGATCTCAAGAATTTGAAGAAACTTGTGGAACATATTCAAAAAATTGACACTAGTCTACCAGGGTTACACATCAAAAAAATTCTGCATTCCCAAAGCCAGAAGAAGAAATGATTGGACGAAATAAGGAGACAAATGTTATAATAAACATGTTATTGAGTTACAAACAAGAGACTGACACTAGTAATGCTCCGAGCTTAGTGGTCGTTCCTATAATTGGGATAGGAGGAGTTGGCAAAACTACACTTGCAAGCATTTTTAATAATAAGCAGCTTTTATCTGATGACCAAAGTCAAAAAAATTTTTTTGAGAGCATGGGAGATGTACATGATGGTTTGAATGGTAAAAATGTTAAAACAATTGCAGGGGATTTGGTGGACATTTTCTCACGCAATGAAAAAACATCTAAAAAAGGAGGGGATAATCCCTTTATATATGGTAGTTTGGATTACAACTTGAAAAAACTTGAGAATATGATAAAGGGCAAGAGGTTTTTGATCGTCCTTGATGACGTACAGGATGTGAACAAAGATTGTTGGATACAATTGAAAAGAACCTTGGCATATGGGGCAAGGGGAAGCTCTGTATTGGTAACAACTCAATATCAAAGAGTAGCAGAAGCCATGAAAACTGTAGAACCAGTACAATTAGATATTCTGAAGGAAGGTGACTATCAGAATTTTTAGAACAATGTGGTTTTAGTGAATCAGAATCGAAGGAAAATCTAAAACCTTGCAAGGCTTGCCTTCGGCAGGAAAGGCATTAGGAGAGGAATTAAGAAAGGTAAGGACTCAAGCTAAATGGTGGGAACGGAGAGCTGTTTTGGATCGTGTACTACCATCTTTGGGATTAAATTATCAAAAACTAAAAGCAATGAGAAGCGATGCTTTGCTTATTGTTCCATATTTCCCAAGGATATAGATTTGTGGAAGATCGATTGGTACACATGTGGATGGCTCAAGGTTTCATCTATCACATATCAGGGGTGTAATGAGCATAGAAGAAACCGGGAGACAGATATTCACTGAACTTGTTGATAGGAATTTCTTTCAAAAAATATCAGAAGATGAGTATATAATGCCTGATGTAATCAAAGAGTTGGCAGTATATTTCTTTGAATGATAGTTTTGTGATCAATATGAGACTGAAATTGAAAAATTCCATCACCAGTGTACCACCTATCTATTGATTCTAACAAATTGGATGTACTTACAGGTATGAACAGACATAAGATCAGCTTTAAAAAATTGAGAACCATTCTATTCTTTGGCAAAAATGATGAAACAAATGAATTTTATGAGGTCCTTAAGGACATTTTAAGGCGTTCAAAAAGCCTGCGAGTGTTGGATTTATCTCACACTGGTACAGAAATCAGCAAGTTGCCAAGAGCTATTGGTGACTTGTCACATCTACGGTACCTAGATATCTCTAACACTAAAATCACTATGTTGCCCAAGTTATTTCGTAAGCTTTGCCATCTACAGGTGCTGAACTTGCAACATTGTCATTTTAATGGGTTACCTAAAGGTATGAACAAATTGATCAGCTTGCGTCATTTATTTGCAGAATCTAAGACATTGTCTTTAATATCTGGGATTGGGAAACTTACATGTCTTCAAGAACTAAAAGAATTTCATGTTAGAAAGAAGAAGGGTCACAAGATAGAAGAATTAAAGAACCTGAAAAATCTTCGGGGACAGCTATTAATTCAGAATCTTGGAAATGTTGATAACAAAGAAGAGGCCATGGATGCGAAATTAAAGGAAAAAAAACACCTTGATGCATTGCAGCTTTATTTGACATAAGGGATGGAACTAGGACTGAATCGAGAATAGGGGAGCTACTTGAAGGCCTCGAACCTCATTGTGATATCAAGGAACTAGGAATCAAAGTTTGTCACGGTGATAAATTTCCAAGTTCGTTGGTGAATAGAGAACGTTTTGCTTGTCTGACGTCTATTCATCTATGTTCTTGTGGCTTGCTGACAACCCCCACCCCTTGGGCAACTTCTCCGTCTTAGGGCTCTGCATATTGAAACAATGCCTGCACTAAGAAAAATTGGTGTTGAACTCTATGGCGAAGGTGGTGTGGTGTTTCGATCTTTGAAGGATCTGACACTAAAAGACTTGGTGGAATTTGAGGAGTGGTCAGAGTTAGAAGGCCAGTCAGAATTAGAAGGCCAGCAGTTATTTCCTTGCCTCCGGAGACTCCACATAGAGCAATGTATGAAGTTGACAAAACTGGCCATCCTCAGACCGGAGTTGCAACTTGCAGAGCTCAAAATCAAATCATGTGGTGACCTTGGCAGTTCATTAACTGAATGTCTACAAACATTCACCTTGCTCACCCTCTTAGAGATTTCTAATTATCAGCACATGATATCTCTATCATTGTGTAACCTAGCTGCCCTTCAAGACTTATGCCTTTCGGACTGCCCAATGCTGAGACTCCAAAAGGATTTACGGTCCCTCACCAACCTGAAGCAATTAAAGATCACAGGATGTCCAATGTTGTGCAATTCCTTGGAGCCTCAACAACCACATGAGATGCGGGGTTTGCAGTCTCTCAATTATCTACGTATGGATCATGACCTCCTAGTCAACAATCGAAGGATTCCTTGGGAAGCCTACCAGCACTCCAGATTCTGGATATTTTCAATTACAGTCTTGCTTGCTTTAGTGAGGAGCAGGAGATGTGGCTTCGGCAACTGACCTCACTCCAAGAGCTTAAGTTTTCTAATTGCCACAAACTCGAGCTTCTTCCTCCTAATTTGGCGACCCTTACTGTGCTCAAGAAGTTGACTGTGCACAACTGTCCTCAGATCACGTCATTGCTCAAGAATGTCTTACCTGCCTCAATTAAAGAATTACATTTCTCTGGATGCCGCTGTTGAAGCAACAGTGCCAAAAGGCGACAGGACCTGAATGGCCAAATATTGCTCACGTACCTTGGATATGTATTGACCAGGAAATCATACAAATGTCTGCTACTTGAATTTCGTAAGTATATAATTTTCTTTTGTTTTCGTATGCATTAAATTTGCTTTGTGCATTAACGATTTCGAATTATAGTAATATACAAGGATGACTGCTTATCAAGGACAGTATTATCCGCCCTCCCATTCTTCTTTTCTTCCTAATATCTTTTTTTCAGTCAAGTACTTATTTCTATGGCTTAAAAACCTCAGTAACCTCTCTGTAATCAGATCTCATTCAAGAAAATCCAGTTTCTATAGTTTGTGCTAGCAATACATTTTTTGAAGTTCCAAAGGTAGTCTATTGCACCTAAAGAACAAATCGATCCTTGTACAAGATATAATGCTACCTCTAGGTGCATGAAGGCCTGTGCTATGTCTAGGTTAACCGCAAGTTTGTATTTTGTTTTATTATCTAGCAATCTCATTTTATATCTGATGGCAATCTTGCACCTAATCAATTTTATCCAACCATCTTTGTACTCAACTCAACTCATCTAAGCCTTTTCCCAATTACATCGGGTCGCTACATGAATATGCTTCCTCCACTCTGCTTTATCCAGGACTAAGTCGACATTCAAATTGCATCCAACCATCTTTACACTTACTTACATTGCTAAGGTTATGTCGCAACCAGCTTTACGAGGGCATTGCATTGAAATACAATATAATGATACATGCACATGTATTTGTGAGTGTATGGCTGGTACAAAAAATTACAGCCTGATTTGTGCTCAATCTGTGCATTAGCAACTTATTTTTCTCTCCATGTGATGCTATGAAGGAGCCTTATTTAGGAATTTGATGGGATTCAGTGAATTTTTTGAGGACAGATGAGATTAGGTTTGTTAATAACCAAAAGAAATGTAATAATTTGTTTGTTTTCCATTTGTGCAAGTTCAGGATATCAACAGAGTTGTAGAAATAGCAGTTAAGATTGTTGTGCTTAACTAATATCATCTGAGTACAGGTTTAGGACTTCATTATCCACAATCACCTTATTCACTTTCATTATTTAAAGTCTCATGTTATGGCTTGCTGATCTTGCTTGAGGAATTGTATGTCACAAAATGCCAGATCTTGAAGGAGCATTGCCTTCAGGAGTAGGGAGCTGATTGGCCAAAGACAGTTGGCGTCCCCCACTTGCATGTTAATGAGGAACTGTGTAAGTACTACTTCTGTTCTTTAGGTCCACTCTCAGTTTCTTTCCTCTATCCATCAGTAACATTTTGCATTATCCATATACTAATGGCTTGATCGCTATATTATATGACAACAGTTTGCTTGAGTCCTTATTTTCCAGCTTGTTTTCTCTGTTTTCTGTACTCAGATTCATGTTCCAATTGCTTGAAGAGCTCACTGGCCTGACTGGGGATTCTCTGATTAGATCGCAGTGGTGGTATATGTGGTGGTATATTTTAAGGCTTTAACCACACATTCTCTATTTCCTGGCATTTTAAATTTCCAAGGTTTTCTCAAGCTGAGGGACTCTGGAGGGCATTGTGCTAAGGTATCACCAGACAATCATGATTCTGTTCAAAGCGTTATAATCTTCTAACACCTGATCAGTTATTCATTGCTTCTGATACATTGTCATGCAGCAGCCTACCTTTATAGTATGTGACGGGCTTCGGCATTACAAAACTGTTTCAGACGACTTCATGGCGCTGGGCTGACCCTTGAATCAGTTCTAATCATCTTTGTATTGCTAAGCATCTCAATTTGAAACCCCAGGACATACTGTGATGTTCCACCTGGTATCCAGCTTCCAAGTGTTCTAAACCAGAAAGAAATTTCTAAGATCCTGACATGTTATGGAGAAGTCTCATTTGAAACGCCAAAGCTCTATGCTCTTTTTTTCACCTATTTTCTTTTCTTCTCTTTCCGTTCTTTCCTTTTTCTTTAGATGATAAATTGCAGAGTTGTTGAAGTTGAATATGAGTTGCTTGGAGTGTCCCAAAATATGATGTAAGAGGTCACTGGATGTTACCATTAATTCAGTTTCTTTTATCTAACTTGCTATGATTTTTTTCATCAACCTTGCATGAGAGCTAACATGGATCGAGGAGATGAGATACTGAGCAAATTTTTTTGCAAGCCTAGAATGTCAGTTAAGGTAAAATTCAATGAATATCAGGTATAGCATTTGAAGAAGCATTTCTATTAGTAGAAATTTTTATAAAATTTCATATAAATATAGAAATAGCAATGTGAATACAGGGTTCTTGAGCGCCCCACAAAGTCGGGAGTCATATTTGCAAGATTTATGAATATTACTGTTACTACTGATGATCAGGTGCCTCAATTATATGCGTGCACCGTTAGAAAGGAGGCTCTAGAAGATTTAAAAAAAAAAAAAAAAATTCAAAAGGCAGCGCTAATTTTGTTTCTTTAAGCCATGGAAATGTGTTCTACTGAACTTTCTTTTTCTTTCTTTGCAATAAACTAACAAAATATGTAACGAATCCTTTGTCCGGCCCCAAGTTTTATGATCCAACAAAAGAGAGCACATGCCCACATATTTCTCAAAGATATAAAACTAATTCCAACATAATGAAAGATATAAACAACTAAAGTGCCAGCACAAATAAAACAACGAAGTTTGCAACTTGATTTCCTCCATGAAAAAGTATAACAAATCTTCCTTTCGAAGCTAGTAGAAGTGAAAAACTGTTGAATAGCTCGAACAAATGGAAGCAAGTATTGGGATGGAGACTGAATCCAAGATAATATAGTGCAGTCAATCACAAATCTGTACTGAGGTGTATAAGTGAGAAGCTTCTTGAGACCATACCATTCTGTTGTTAATTCTGCTTAGAACACTGAAACATTACATAATAGAATAGCTGCTGCAGAAATGAACCTTCCAACTTTATTGTGTGCAACATAACTAACCCTCGCTGAAGTTTCTTTTACAGAGCCATCAAAGTTCAACTTGAGCCAACGAACGCCACGAATAGGAGTAAATGATGAGCCCACAGGAGTGGGAGAAAGGAGCCCCTAGCTGCTAAGAAATCGAGATGAACTAGATGCTCTAAAGAATTCTTGAACCATGGTTTGGGCTTGGATCAAATTACACCAAGGGATAGTGCTTTATGCTCAAAAACGTTGTTCATTTCTGCTCACTCCAAATGAACCATAAAATATAAATCAAGGTTGATTTATGCCTCACCTAATCATCTGAAGTTGAAGGAGTACATAGAAAATCCAACACATCTTCCATGGATCCCGAAAGAGATAGACTGTGCATTCAACAAGTTCCACCCTTCCACAGGTTCTAGGCAGTGCAAGAAAAGGTGATCCATAGTCTCCCTCTCATATATGGAATGCGATCGGCGGCACAGCAATAGGGAGACCTCTATGTGCCACCTGCCAAATGAAATAGAGTACTAGAGGTACATAACTTCCATATATGAGATGCCTGCTTATGATTTGGGGTTAAGGGGACATGAATTGTTGAATGATGATTGATGGACCTCCCAAACACAAACAGAGCTCCTATAACTTGGACCCCATGTGAGCATCCAGAAGCCAGTTCTTAATCATCTGTGATGGTTACTTGCAAACAAAGCACAAAAGTATAAGAGTGCCCATGACATCACTCTAGGTTAGCCAACTGCAAAAAGATCAAGTATTTGGTCATAAACGATTTGTCAAAGCTCCAAGTCTCCTAGAAACAATGTCAAGCTTGGACTTTCATACATCATAGACGAGGCTGAACTTCATAGCAACTGGAATTAAAAATGCCACAAAAGCCTCAAATGTATGATGTGAAATTGAATATGTTGCACTCGCTGTGGCTTCCTCTGTAGTTTCTTCAGGGGCAGATGAGATGACAATGGCCAGTTTGAAACAACATTGGCAGATTCAGATAAGCCTCAATTTGCATGGAAAACTTGGCTGCCATGGGAAGAAATCCTCGAGTGGGAAGTTCAGTAAATAAAAGAAGAGCGAAAATGGAATTTGTGTAATGGTGTAGCTGCCAAGTTGCTCAAAGCTTGGTAACGACCGCGAAACCAATCCACACTACAATTATTAGAACTAGTGAGAGTGAGAAGGCCTGAAAAGTTGAATATAACATGCTGTTAGCATTAGATGGGGGAAACTATATTCGCTGCCAGCAAAGACCACATCATAACTCGAAGTGCTTTGCAAGTAAATATGCATTTTACTATTATGAGTCAAGAAACATGTTGCACATTCAGTGGATGATAATAGCATAATAGGAACAGCACAACTAACCTCTTAGTTAAAGCAGGCTTATTACAGGCACATGGCTAGCAAATCAATATGCTCTTCCAGGGTTTGTGCTAAGTTGGTTCCTCTTCAAGGTTCTCACTATTGTGGAGTTCTGTGACATTTGTTCTACATTACGACCCAATAATGATATTGCAGGAGAATAAGTCATTTAAGATTATGAACAAATTTGTCCTATTCTTATTTCAAAGTGTTGGCCCAGATGGCAACCCAAGAGGGGGGGGTGAATTGGGTTCTTTAAAAAATTACCCCTTTTTAAAATAGTTTGCTTGAGATTAATGAGGGCAAATGCAAGATAACTATAAAGTGCAGTGAGTAAGATAGAGATAGATAAAGAGATAATGAGACACTGCAAACACCAAAGATTTATAGTGGTTCGGTGTATTCAACACCTACGTCCACTCCCAAGATTCACTTGGGTCCACACTATAATCTTTCTAGATTACAGCCGAGTTGTTTTCCAAGCTCACAACTCAAACTTGTTGTTTTACCAGGTGCACAACGAACCCAGCTGGTTTTACTTGGGCTTACCAGCACAAAACCCTACACGTTGTTTTTCACGGGCTCACAACTAACCCAAGCTTAAACAAGCTTAACCCGAGGTAAAACTACCTCCTCTAGTTCAATCCCCCAGATTGAACTAGGCAAAAATAAGATAAGTATTGTGTGTGAATACAAAGCTCCTCAATGAGCAAATATACAAATTAATAACAAGGTTTAGAAAAGCCTGATTTGAAGATGGTTGGCTTTTGAGCTTTTCTCCTTTTCTTTTTTTCTTCTTCTCCTTGCTGGATTGAATCAAGCCTCAGCTCCGATTCTTCACAGTTGAAGCGGTTGAGAAGAGTTGAAAAGCAAGAAATGAATCTCCTTTCTTCAAGTTGGGAAATCCACCAAGACTTTGATTTTGAACGCTTTGGATTCCTCTTGAGGCTTTTGGAGTGGAGTGAATTTGAGCTAGAAGGTTTTTCTTTCAAGATTCAAGCTCACGGATTTTTTGAAGTGGGATTTGTCTATCTCAGATTTTCTCTTTGTTTTTTAGATTTTCCGTTTTTCTTTTTTTTCTCTCTATCTTTTTTGAACAATAGACTCCCCTTCTTATAGATTTCTTTTACACCTCTTTTGGAATAAAACTATCCGTTAGAGTGTACCTTGTATCAAAATATATCCGTTAGAAATGAGTAAAAATAGAAAAGTTTACCGTTAGAGCTGATCTGGCAACTTCGTTTTTCGTTCCAGGTGGTTGGAGTCGACTCTAACTTTTCTGGAGTCGGCTCTAGCTCGAGGCGTTTTAAAATGATATTCCCGGAGTCATCTCTGGTTTTTCTGGGGTCGACAAGAAACTTTTCCGGAGTCGACTCTAACTTACCCAGAGTCGACTCTAGGTTGGAGCCAGAAAAATCAACTTTCTGCTTCGTCTGTGAGAGTCAACTCTAACAGTCTCGGAGTCGACTCTAATGACCGTGCCAGTTCCAGAGTCGGCTCTGTGATTCTCGGAGTCGACTCTAATGTCTGCAATTCTTACCTAGACATTAGATTCGATCCAGAACACATTGTAACCCTTGATTTTGATCTTTCATAGTCTTATAGGCTGAAACACTAAATCAAAATCATCAGAGCCTTCAAAAATTATACTCAATTAGTTTTGTTAATCATCAAAATCATCAATTGGGTCAACAATCTCCCCCTTTTAGCTGGCATGATGATAGGTTACATGCGGTGACATATTAAAAAAGAGAGAAAAGTTTCGGTTTTCGCTTTTCTCGCTTATGGTCTTTCCGTTCTCTCACGGGATTTAAAATCTGGATTGGTTGGATTTTAAATGCATTTATTATCTATTTAATGTTTTATTAAATCATGTAACGTGATTTATTTTTATCATTTATTCTTGAGTTTAAATTTTTGTATTAAATACGCCTCCTGAGTCTCTATGCCTACGGTGTTTTGCATAGACTGGCCCAAGGGAATAATGAGCTACGGCCGGACGTGTTTTAATTAATAAAAATTTTCTTAAGATGATAATTTTAAAATTCATTAAATAGATATTGAAATGTTATCTTCTGTTCTGCGTACGAGATTTATTCTATGCATGAATTTGGTAGTAGTGTGAAATCACAGTGCAAATCCTTTCAAGGTCTATTGGTCAGTTGGTGTCTAGAAGGTAAAGAGATTGTGGTTACTTAATTGGTTCCGTTGACTGACCTAAGGAAAGCAACGGGGGACCCCACTTCTCTTTCACTGGCCTGGCCAATTTGACTAACTCAGATCTTGATTTGAAAATGTTACGTTGATTAAAATCACTACCTAATAATCATGCTAAATTGGTTAATCTATATGCATATAATGTCATGTGATCAATATGATGTTGATTAATTGAGGAGTAACCACAGCATCTTTGATTAATCAAAATTATATATTGAGTTGCAAAGATCACATAAGGTTAGATGACATTAATTGTGACTAATTATATTAATGTAATGAATCTTATCCCACAGGAATTTTTGTTGCACTAATATAATTAATTAGGATGCGATAACAAATTATTTTCTTATTACCCATAGGAATTAAGAAAGGAATATAATTTGTTAGTCACATCATTAAGCTAATGAGTCTATTTGAGTATAATAACTTAGCCCACAGGTAGTTATTGTATGTTATTGATTCATGTTATTGTATGTTTACATTGGTAAAACATGACATCAAGTTATATGCCTCAAATTCAATTACATGAACATGATTTTATTTTTTATGCAGCTATTTTGCCTGTTAATATTTCTGATATAAAATGTGACATTCCCGATTTAAGTGGTGATAATTATAAATTATGGAAGGAGAGAATTCTTCTTCAATTAGGGTGCATGGATATTGACTATGCTATCAGGAAGGATGAACCACATTCAGTTACATCTACTAGCACTCAGGCTGAGATTGCTGCGTATGAACGATGGGAATGGTCCAATCGCCTCAGTATGATGTTCATACGTACTAAAATATCTGCTAGTATACGTGGTTCAATTCCTGAGTGCAAAAATGTCAAGGAACTTTTGAAGGCTATTGATGCATAATTTGAGTCTTCAGATAAGGCAATGGCTAGCACCCTAATGACAAAATTATCATCAATGAAGCTCACTACGGTTAGAGGTGTGCGTGAGCACATCATGAAGATGATGAACATTGCGGCTCAGTTGAAATCCCTAGAGGTTGAGATGTCAGAATCTTTCTTGGTGCACTTTATTTTGAGCTCACTCCCACAGCAATATAGTCCCTTCAAAATATCTTACAATACACATAAGGACAAATGGTCAATTAATAAACTTCTGACCATGTGTGTTCAAGAGGAAGGGAGGCTGATTTTAGAAATGGGAGAAAGTGCACATTTAGTCACTCAGAGAAAGACTAAAGCTCCCAAAGCCAAACGCAAAGGAAAAGGTAAAGTATCCATCCATACGAAGTCAAGAAGGAGTCCAAGTGCTTCTTTTGCAGAAGAAAGGGCATATAAAGAAGATTGTCTCAAATTCAAAGCTTGGCTTGACAAGAAAGGTACTCTAACCTCATTCGTATGTCATGAATCCAATTTGGTTATATGTCATAACACATGGTGGATTGATTCTGGTTCTACAATCCATGTTTCAAATACCTTGCAGGATTTTCTAAATCAAAGGAAACCATTGGGAAGTGAACAAAGCATCTATTCAGGAAACAAGATGGGTTCACATGTGGAGGCAATTGGAACGTGCAGACTTATTTTTACATTCTGGTTTTGTTTTGGATTTGGAAAAGACATTTTATATTCCAAGTTTCTCTAGAAATTTGATTTCAGTGTCAAGGCTTGTACCAGCAGGATACTCCTTTAATTTCAATAAAAGCTCTGTTGATTTATTTATAATCTAAGCTTATTGGGAATGGTACATCGTCAGACAATCTTTTCCAAATCAATTTAAAAAATAATACCACCTATATGTGATGCACGCCCAAACTGGTATGAAAAGATGTGTTATAAATGAGAATTCCTCTATTTGTGGCATCGGAGATTAGGTCATATCTCCATTGAGAGAATTAAAAGATTAGTAAAAGATGGAGTACTTGATACTCTTGATTTTACTGATTTTGACACTTGTGTGGACTGCATAAAGGGAAAGCAAACCAACAAGTCCAAGAAAAATGCCAAAAGAAGTTCGAAAATACTGAAGATCATACATACGGATATCTGTAGCCCAGATATGGATTCGTATGGTCAGAGATACTTCATCTCATTTATTGATGACTATTCACGATATATGTATCTCTACCTACTTCATAATAAGAATGAAGCATTAGATGCCTTTAAGATATTTAAGGCAGAAGTAGAGAAACAATGCGGCAAGCAAATTAAAATCGTGAGGTCAGATAGAGGTGGAGAATATTATGGTAGATACACTGAGAATGGACAAGCACCTGGTCCGTTTGCTCGGTTTCTTGAAGAAAATGGAATTGTTGCACAATACACCATGCCAGGGTCTCCTGATCAAAACGGTGTAGCTGAAAGGAGAAACCGGACATTATTGGACATGATAAGGAGCATGATTGTCAGCTCTAACTTACCTAAATCCTTGTGGACTGAAGCTCTTAAAACTGTTGCATATATTGAATCGAGTTCCAACCAAGGCTGTTTCCAAAACGCCATTTGAGTTATTTAAAGGTTGGAAACCAAGTCTGCAACATATACGTGTTTGGGGATGCCCATCTTAAGTAAGAGTCTATAATCCACAATAAAAGAAACTAGACCCAAGGACTATTAGTGGATACTTTATTGGATATGCTGAGAAGTCCAAGGGTTATAAATTTTATTGTCGATCTCACAGCACTAGGATTGTGGAATCAAGAAATGCAAAATTTTTTGAGAATGACTTGATCAGTGGGAGTGATCAATCTCAGTATTTGGCTCTTCTGAGAAGATCATTCAGTTATTCCCGCTTCCACTTCAAGTGAGGGATTGGTTGTTATTTATAGCACTCCTCAACTCAATTAAGTGCCCAACAACCAGTCATTGAGATTTCACAAGCTGATGGTAATCTAGAAGATTGTGTTGTTCATCAACATCAGTTGTGCAAGATACTCCTCAAGAGGTTATTG
>UESW01002284.1:202217-219274 GCA_900491605.1 Calamus simplicifolius
ACGACACTCCATATAGATAATGCTGCCAAATCTTCAGAGCAAAAACCACAGCAGCCAATTCCAGATCATGAGTAGGATAATTCTGCTCATAAGGTTTCAGTTGTCTGGAGGCATAAGCTATCACCTTTCATTCTGCATCAAAACACATCCCAATCCTTTCCGAGAGGCATCAGTGTATATAGTAAAACCTTCAGATCTGTCGAAGAATAAGAATGGGAGCTGATACCAGGCGCTGCTTTAACTCTGGAAACTTTTCTCACACTCTACTGTCCAGTCAAACTTCACTCGCTTTTGGGTTAAGCGAGTTAGGGGTAGAGCAATGCGAGAGAAATTCTCCACAAATTTATGGTAATACCCGGCTAACCCCAAGAAGCTTCTGACTTCTGCCACATTGGAAGGTCGGCTCCAGTTAATGATAGCTTCAATCTTTTTGGGTCCACTGATACACCATCTTTAGAGATTATATGACCCAAGAAAGATACTTGGTCCAACCAAAACTTCACACTTCTGCAGCTTGGCATAAAGCTTCTTCTCTCGAAGAATCTGCAACACAATCCTCAGGTGGTCCTCATGCTCCTTATGGCTCTTGGAATATATCAGAATATCATCAATGAAAACCACCACAAACTGATCCAGATATGGCTTAAAAATTCTGTTCATTAAGTCCATGAATGCTGCTGGGGCATTAGTTAACCCAAACGGCATCACCAAGAACTCATAGTGGCCATATCTGGTTCTGAATGCTGTCTTTGGCACATCCCCCTCCTTGATTTTGAGTTGATGGTACCCTGACCTGAGATCAATCTTTGAGAATATCCGGCTCCTTGGAGTTGATCAAACAAGTCGTCAATCCTTCGGCAGAGGGTACTTATTCCACACTGTTACCTTATTGATTTCCCGGTAATCAATGCAAAGTCGAAGACTGCCATCCTTCTTCTTGACAAATAGAACTGGAGCACCCCAAGGAGAAACACTGGGTCTAATAAATCCCTGATCTAGGAGCTCCTGCAACTGATCCTTCAGTTCCTTTAACTCAGCGGGGCCATGCGATAAGGGGCCTTGGATATAGGTCCAGTCCCAGAACTAAATCAATGGAGAACTCAACTTCCGGTCTAGGGGTAAATCAGACAATTCATCTGGAAAGTTGTCAGGGAATTCTCGAGCTATAGGAATATCCTCCAACTTGGTCTCTTCCTGCTGAAGGTCCTTGACTACAGCAAGAAATCCTTGACCACCACTCATCAAAACTTTCCAGCCTGCATCGCTGATATGAACACTGAGGCTAGGTGTTTCTGACCACCAATAAAACTGAATTCAGACTGACTTGGAGTTTTGAAGTTGACAATCTTCCTGAAGCAGTCTACTGAAGCATGATAGGAGGCCAACCAATCCATTCCAAGGATAACATCAAAAACTTCAGTGGAAGGACAATGAGATCAGCATTCAACCTCCTATTCTCCAAGACAATTGGGCAAGATTTGCATACTGTGTCAACTTTCATAACATCTCCATTTGGAAGTGCAATATGCAACTCTTGCTCCAGAGAAATAGGTGTCAATGATGCATTCTTGTCAAGATAGATGTCAAATATAAAAGAATACATGGCACCCGAGTCAATTAAAGTTTGAGCATAAGCAGTACCTACTTTAATCATTCATGGACATAAGTATAATTTGTTTTAACATTAAGGATTGAACCTAACTTTTAATAACTATCAATGCATTGCACTAGATAAGAATGTAATACTAGATATAACATTAAAGGGTATACCTGTCACCACAGAATTAGAGGCGGCAGCGTCCTGCTGAGTGAGGTTGAAGACCCGTCCCTGGGTCCTCGATGGCTGCTGCTGCTATTGCTGGCTCATCCCTTGACTTGAAGAAGGCTGCTGATCCTTCCAAAGGGACAGGTGGCAATCTTGTAATCAGTTTTCCCACAGACAAAGCAGGCATCAGTCAATCTGCGGCAAGGCTTTCCAGGGTGGGAGTTACCACAATGAATGCAACGAGTCTCCTATTCTGTGGTTCGACTGGGGCCTGTTGTGCACCCTTCTTCTTGGCCTGAGCAGAGACTGGCCAGAAGTAGGCCCTTTTCTCTTCTTTCGCTGCTCCCAATCCTTTTGAACAGCATTCATATCCCTCTCAATCACCAAGGCCTTATTCACCACCACACTGTAAGTGAGAAGCTCAAATGCATTGACTGCTTGCCTCAGTCGGGGTCGTAGTCCCTCAGTGAATTTGGTGACCTTGGCCATTTCATTGGTCACAATATTTGGAGCAAAACGAGCCAACCTGGTGAATTCAGCTTCATACTGGGCCACAGAAAGATCCTTTTGCTCCAATTTGATAAACTCTAATTCCATCTGTCTCTGTACACTCCTGGGGAAGTATTTATCGAAGAATATCTCTCTAAACTCTCCCCAAGAAATAATCTATCCATCCCGATGCTGCTTCAACTAACCACCAATCATAAGCTCCTTCCTAGAGAAGGTAGGTGGCAAATCTGATCCGCTCCATCTCCTGACTACCATGAGCTGTAAAAGCCTTCTCCATATCTTGCATCCACCGCTCAGCATCAACAGGGTTGGTGGATCCAGAGAAAGGGGCAGGGGCAAACTTCTTGAAATCTGCAAAGCTGCGGCCAACCCCTATCCAGGATTGAGATGGAGCAGGCTGGGTCTGTGGAGCAGTAGAGTCAGGCTGAGTCTATGGAATAGGGAGGGGCAGATGAGTGGACAAAGCCTGCAGAATCTGATGTTTCATGTCTCGCATCGACTGCACCATAACCGAGAGAACCTAAAGCATCTCGGTCTGGAGTCGCTACTGATCAATTCCAACTGAATTGGCAGGGCAGCACCTCCGGTGGCTTCCAAACCTCCCAGTTGGCAGCATTACCAACTTGGGAACCCTCATCATTTTGTTGACTTCTAGTGCGACGTACCATTCCTATCTCCTGATAAATTAGTTGTAATCAATATCATGGTAAACTTTAAATGTCAGGCTTTCATAATATCTAAAATTTATAATTGTCTCAATGTCGTCTAGTATTTTGCCTAAAGTGTCATCATGTATGTGTCCCTAATGTCGTAACCAGGCTCTGATACCACTAAAGCTATCACGCCCCAGATCCAAAATTCGAGCTAGGTGACAACAGCCGCATGCAGGCATGCAAGGCATCTCGAACTTCATCACATAAATCAATATAAAAAAAATTCCAAATTCATGATTTATTACAAACCATAATTATCAGTCTTGGGCTACCAGCCCTACACACAAGCAACACTGAACTATATCAATATAATGGAACTAAATTTATTTAATAAAAGCTCCGTCTATCCCAAATATCCTTCGTCATTCCTGAGGCTCTGAAAAACATTGAGAGAATTCTATGAGCTCACACTCAATAAGTAAGCCTAATACAATTTCAAATTACATTTATTATACTATCAGCATATTCATGTCATCAGATCAAAATAATTTGGAAGCTTAATTAAATAATAAATACTAGAATATGCGATGTAAACAAAACATTGTTTATACTGTCATTGTTTTTCTTTATGTGTCCCACGGCCCTACGGCACTCATCTTGTGTATCACTCTTAAATGTCCCTAAGAGGAAGGGTCCTGGTACCAGTATTATGCCATTTCATAATTTGTCATATCATAATCTGTCGTATCATAATCATATCATAATCTGTCATATCAGAACCGCGGCGACACATAAATTTTTACTATCATTATCATAATTGCATATTATCATCTCGATAGTAACAACATAATTTTGCAAGATTAACATAATTACATTTAACTATAAGTTCACAATTTACAAATTAAATAATTTATAAAATTATAATACTTGGCTTACTTACCTCGGTATGCAAATTCCAATTGATAACCCAGCTATTTGGATACCTGGGTACCTACAGTATCATTTTACATTTTTAAATTTTTAAAATCTGAATAATAAAATGGTTCTTAAAACTCTATCAGACCACTTCACGGGCCCGACTTTGGGCTCGAATATCTCTCAATATATTTGTCCAAATATGATTTAAAAATATCCCAAGAAACTAGATTTAATCATGATTCGGGCCATATATTTACTTTATCATTCTCGGCCCACTACAGGGCCCAAAAAGTGGCTCAAAAATGGCTCACAGATCGGCCCAACAAGGCCCAAATCAAGGCAGCCCAACACAAGATGTACAGGGTAAACTATACCCCAACCTCTTTGATTAATAACAATCCCAAGAAGAAGACAAGATGAATCTGTGCCGTAGCACTGCAAGAAATCTCACACCGATCTCTCCCTCACCTTGCCTCAGGTTACAAGATCACTCACCGTAACCCGTAGATGATCGCCCGTAGGAAGCTCCTCAACGGCTCCGGCTCCGATCGTCTCTTCTCTTTCCCCTCCTTCTCGCCCAAGGTGGAGAATAGAAGATGCCTTCAATTTGATGGTCGGTTGGATTGGATTCTCCTTGATTCCTCTTCGTTCAATGCTCTTCCCGAAGACCTCTGCCCTCTTATTTATAGTGTAGCCATTGCCTTATCCAAAGCTTCACCGTTCTTATCTTATCCTCATGCACCGCCTCCTTTAATGCACCGCCCAAACTCTTGTAAATCTTATCCTTTGATGGGCGTTGGATAGGCTAATGAAGGACTCCTAGTTGCAGCTGGTTTGATGCATGAAAACTTCATCCAAAAAGCTCCATTGGTAATTTTGGATAAAGGCCAACTTATCCATAACTAACTTCCCCAAAGATCTTGTCCAAATCTTCTTGTTTGTTGCTGGTGGATCCCGGGGATTACACTGAAGCAAACACACATCTGCAAACTCAAACCTTTCAAAGGGACACTGCGACTGCTAAAGCAAAAGGTCTATATCAAAGATCCAGGTGCATTGCATGTGAATATACAATCCTCTCTGAATACAGGAAAACTAGGTACCAATTTGCTGGAAGATAACTGCATAAACCAACACAAGATGTAAGAGAATGCCGACTAGATGTAGTAAGAATGGGGGGCACCATAGGACGTCCGAAAAAAAGAAAAAGGGTTCACTGCGTGCACTAAGTAAATTCTAGACGCTTCTCAGTTCTGCAATGAGCCCTCGGAAAGGATCTCATCAACAGCCTACAGTGTAGAGGCCAATTTGTAAAGATTCAAGCCTCTGCAGCATTTGATCCATGGCATCTACCAATTCAAATTTAGGAGTAAGTTTACACATGGAAACAAGATCCACGTTATGCTAGGGAATCAAGTCCGCTGAAGGCGCCTAAAAAATTTTTCCAACCTTCCATTTTCTGAAAATAGAACAAAGTTCTTTTATCGTCAAAAGATAGAAATTGTTTTCACCCACCACACAATGCAAATGGAGCATTTGTTTGAAGTGCAAAATAAGGATTAAAGAGACGACCAAAACAAAAACTATGATGACTGGAATTTAGAGAACTTTTAGCTTCCTCTATATGGGCTGTACTTTTCTGTCCAAAAAATCTTGAAGATCTATTATGCCGTGGTGGGTGTCGCAGCTTACATGTTAACTTCTTTGACTTTACTGAGAAAGAATGCATGTTAGGCTCTGTCAGCCTACATGTTACTTCTCTACCATCTTTGATTTCTTCAATGGACTATCAATGGCTGCCAGATTCTGGTGTTCTTTGAAAAGCCCTGTTATGCTCTGTTTTGAGAAGGGTCATGATCGAAATTAAGGCCGATCGAATCCTTGCCAAAAATTAGGGGTTGGTAAGGGTCTACGGTAAAGGTGATTGTCCTGTTGATAAAGACTCCTTTTTCTAGTGAACCTCTGTTACCCTCATCTAATCTTTCCCTATTTTAGTCTGTGGGATTGACAACCGAATCCATGGCTGATCGGCTATTGTTAGTGTTATTCATCGATTAGAGCTGACGGTTGAGGAGTGGTCTTAAGTAGCCGAGGACCACCTAATCAGGCATCTTACCGGCCATTCCCTGCTTAATTGAGACCTTCTTCCTCTTTTTTCCTTATGTTTTATTTTATTTTATTCATTGAGTTTCTCTCTCTTCTACATGAAATCCTCGCTAACTTGCATTCAATGTCGGTTACGATGTCGTGCGGTATAGGTGCTGGTCATAAGTTCGGACTAATCGTCTTATTGCCGTCGGGATCTGTCCTTCAACTCGAGCGCGATCGGTCTCCTAATCGGGCTCCCTCCTAGGCAGACCTGCACAGAAGTCCTCACGCGAGAAGCGTTGGGGGTGGCCCTCTGCGGAAGACCCTCCGATGCTCAAGTCAGTAGAGATCGGCGATCAACAGAAATGAGGAGAAAGATCTCTCTGGGGAGTCCCTCCAGGGACGGTCAATTGGGAGCTCTTGGGGAGCGCCGACGGCGGAGAGGGAGAAGAATGAGCAGTGAAAGAGAGAGAGAGTGAGAGTGAGCTGTGTACAGGGGCTTGTGCGTACGTACCTAAGAGAATCTGAGAGTGTCTTATTTATAGGCGATCATCTGAATCTTGAGCACCTTCTGGAAGGTTCGAAGGTTGTTGGGATATGGAGATGATTCGAATCAAGTCGTTGTGAGGCCGATGGGATCCATATCTTGTCCGTTGGAGGATCGCCAGCTGGGAGAGCTCTTTGATGGCTTGATGTCTAATGACTGCGTAGGTCCCAGGCCATTATAGCAGATCCTAGGCCACTCCTCGATACGATTCTTCGTTTGGGATTTCGTTACACTAGACTTGGGCTCTCCCGCGCCAGGCTCCGCGGAGGTGCATGTCGAGCTACTGGTTACTCGGGGAAGCCGAGCTATGGGTTGCTCAGGGAAGCCGAGCTAAGGGTTGCTCAGGGGAGCCGAGCTATGGGTGGCTTGGGGAGGCCGAGCTATGGGTAGCTCGGGGGGAACCGAGCTATGGATTACCTGGAAAAATCAAGCTATGGGTAGCTCGGGGGAAACCGAGCTATGGGTTGCTCGGGGGAACCGAGCTATGAGTTGCTCGGGGAAACCGAGCTATGGATTGCCCGAAAAACTGAGCTATGGGTTGCTCGGGGAAACTGAGCTATGGTTGCTCGGAGAGAACCGAGCTATGAGTAGCTCGGGGGAACCGAGCTATGGATTACTCGGGGGAACCGAGCTATGGATTGCCCGAAAAAACCGAGCTATGGGTAGCTCGAGGGAAACCGAGCTATGGGTTACTCGGGGAAACTAAGCTATGGGTAGCTCGGGGGGTACCGAGCTATAGGTTGCTCGACCCACTGGACCATACTAGTTATCTCGTTCTTTATGGGCGCAGTATAGCGGGCGGAGGGATGGGGCTGATCTTAGCCCCTTCGCACGATTATCAATGCAATGACGATTTTACCCCTCAACACATGCCCCCCACTCCCTAGTTCGAAGCGTAGGTTCGGACGTAGGGAGTATTGACTTAGGTGGTGCAATCCGAACGGGGGGACATGTATTTGATAGCCCAAGCAATGATGCCCTAATTAATACTGCATGGCCGTCTTGCCTTCTCGAGGTGGATCCATCGTTCCTTAGGAGCGAAGGCAACAGCTGGGGAAGCGCCACATAGGAGATCTTGATTTTTATGGTGCGTGTAGTGGCGGTTCCGGATGTCTTGGTTGAGACTCCTCATCTTCTCCCTGAGGCGGTTTCCTTTGGGAAAAATGGAGTCAGGCGACGCCATCCCTATTTGTAGCTCTCTTTTGCTTTCTTAGAGAACTTCGTCTCCGTCTTCTCAACGATCTTGCTCAGCATCTCCTTCGATCAAAACATGGTGAGTCCGAGTGATCAGGCTTCGGAGGTGACCCTGGCGGATCTGGAGTGGATACGCCGCCTGTACAAGATTCCCCAGGATGTTACCTTGTTGCTCCCGATGGCTGAAGACAGGGTGACATCCGGATTATGGGACGAAGCGTTCTGATACGAGGAAAGTTTGAGGGCAGGTCTCATGTTTCCTCTTCATCCGCTGGTGCGGGAGGTAATGAGGTTCTACAATATATGCTTCACCATGGTGGCTCCCAACAGCTGGCGCAACCTCATCGGATTCATCTCGTTGTGTAGCCGTGTTGGGGTGACCACGACCCTTCCGATGTTCAGGGTGTGCTACAACCTGGTCTCCGGGAGGGCCTCAGAGTGGCCTTACATCGGTCCCCGGAGGTCCTTCAAGATGATCTCGGATAACCCGTCGTCGATAAAGGAATGGAAGTCGCGATTCTTTATAGTCGAGGGGAATATCGGCTCGGATTTCCCTTGGGTGTGGGGACAATACGTAAAGGATCCAGAAGCGCACCCGGAGTTAACCGAGCAGGAGAAAAGGGATCTGGTCGTGTTATGTGGCAGTCGAGCGCTTCCGGCCGGTGCCCTTCTATCGGAGGACGCTCTCTTCGCGGCCGGATTGAGTCCTGTAGATCCTCGTGGTGAGTATCACTTCGTAGCCAATAGCTTACTGTGATTCCATCTTTGGTTTTGTGCGAACTAATGGGCGAATCTTATTGCCCCTACAACCAAAAGGTCGGTTCGTAGATCAGATGAGGGAGGAGCTGGGTAAGTGCCGTAGGAGATCCGGCTCCAGCAGCAGGCATAGGGCTGAGAAGAGGTCTCGCCCTAGGGGGATCAGGAGAGATGGTGATGATCTGCGCTCCTCGTCGACGTGGGCCGGAAGTCTCGGAGTTTTGGCGGCGCATGATCTTTCGGCGCCAGAGGGGGGTCTGTCAGGAGGCAAAGATCAGGATACTGCAAGGGTTTCAGAGGAGGCTACTGAAATTTCCTCCCCGCCTGTTGTTTTTGTCCGACGATGGCGAGGGAACGACGTCGGTTCACTTGCAGACCCCCGTGGTTGGGGGGCTTGGTCTCCCTCATTGGAGGCTGGTGGCTCGGAGAGGTTGCAGGCGGAGGCGGGAGCGGCCTCCGCTTCAATTGTGGTGGGAGAAGTGGTTGCTACCGCTGAGGTTTGGCCTGGGCTGCTGGTGGGAGAGCCAGCGGGCGATGAAGGGGTGGTTGAACCTGCCAAACCAGCGATCGAACCTCATGGGGTGCTTTCTGGTGAAGGGCCTTCCACCGAGGCACAAGAGGCCCCGGGGGAGGCCGAAGTTCCGGAGGAGTCTGCTGGGGGTAGGGGAATGTTCGAGGAGGCAGAAGCAGAAGAGGAGGAAGAAGGAGAAGGAGGGGAGCCGTCGAGCGAAGGGGACGTTCGGGCCGGGGCTCCCCTTACGGGAACTGAAATGCCCGAGGCCTCTCAAATGAGGGCTCTGGTGGATGGGCTGGTCAACCGAGGGCTTCATGGGCCGCGGGTTCCCAAGTTGGCTCCCTGAGTGCGGATTTCCACTCACGCGATCCGGAGGTGAGCGCCATGTTCTCCGCTTTGATGCGGTCTGCGTTCCAAGAGGGAGAGAGTTCCTCGACAGGAGGGAATTATCCGGAGGACCTCGTCGAGACGGCCTTTAGGTACACCGGAGTGCCGAATGAGGCTTTCCTTCTTCCCGAGATTGATGATCTTGCCCTCACGAGGATCGCTATGGATTACGCATCTCGGGTAAGTCATCACACCGAAGTAGGGTTTTTAGTCAGTTAGCTCGACTGTGTTCCTTATATGTGCAATCCTTTTCGCAGAATACCCTGATCATGAGGGCGCTGAAATGGCGCTTGCATCTGGTCATTGGAGCTTGGGCTCGGGCCCGCCAAGAGGTCGATCACCTCAAGGAGAGGGCGGATTCTACAGCTAAACTCTTCCGAGCCCTGGCGGTCCTCCAGAGGGAGCTCGAGGAGGGTCGCGGGTTCTTGCAGTTGAGAGAGAAAGGGCCTCTCGACTCACAGCGCAGGTCAACGATCTTCAAGGCCTCCGCGAGCAATCCGAGAAGCTCAGTCTGAGCTATCTCAGATCAAAGCAGAGCATGAGAGCAAGGTCAATTCCATGCAGCAGTTTTTTGATAAGAGGTGGGACCAGTTGAAAGCCAACCATGCTAAAGATAGGGGCAACTGGAGTAAGAAGCTCGATGAGGAAAGCACAGGTGTCGGCGGCAGCAGGACCACCTCACTCGTCTGAATAAAGAGCTCGCCGACACAAAGGATCGGCTGAAATGGTCAGACGAACGAGCTGCTCGACTCTCTGACGAGCTTGACTACGCTCATCAGAGATTGGGGACGCTCAGTCCCGGGTGGATGAACTTAAAGAGAGCCTTCGCCAAAATCAATCAGCTAAATCGAGGGCTCTCAATAGGGTCCAAGTGCTGGACAGCGAACTAGCTCGGCGGGCGAGCAGGTAGGGCGTTATCTGTTTTATCCGTTTTGGTCTTTCACTTCTGCTTTACTTGGCTCTTCGTCCGCAGTTGAACAAGATGAGCCAGGAGTTTCAGAAGCGGTTGACGGCATTCGGAGAGGAGGCGGCCTCGAGGCACCGAAGGATCTCCGAATTGGAGAAGCAATTGGCCGAGGCGAACGCACGGGCCTCTTCAGCGGTGGAGTACAAGAACTCTACCGAATTTGCTGAGGAACGCAGGGCAGCCTGCACCGATGCATTTCGGTTCGGCGAAGAGGAGGCGCGGGCTAAGATTGCTCAAACTTATCCTGACCTGGACTTGTCTTGTTTGGAAGCCGAATATTATGAGACACGCACCCCAGGGGCCGAGGAAAGACAAATATGAAGAGATTTCTGACGTCGATCTCGAAGCCGTTCTGGGAGTCGACGTTGCCGCCGAGGTATCCCGGCGGGATACCATCAAGAAGGGGGGGGCCAAGCGACGCTCCCGCTAATGCTGCCGCAGGAGATGCCGGGTCTAATCCCAATTCTTGACCCTTTGGGGGCCCATATGTATTTTCTGTTTCTTTTCTTTTGTTGTTCGATCGGAAATCAGTAAACGGGTCAGTTGTTTTTTTTATTTGTATATCTTGGATGGTTTCTTGCCTTAAATTTTTATCCCAACTGCGAGCGCGCTTGGTTGGTTTTCTGGCTCGAATTTGAAGGAACATCTTGGTCGAGGCCAAGGCATAGGGATAGCCCCGACGAATGAGTCGAGCGACAACATAGCTTGGTACAAAAGGAGGATGAGAGACGATTCAATTCGGCTTAAGCCGAATGACATAATGGTTTGGCTAGGGTCGAAGAATGGAGTAGCTCAGCTAGGGCCGAGGGACGAAGTAGCTCGGCTAGGGCCGAGGGATGAAACAGCTCGGCTAGGACCGAGGGACGAAATGCCTCGGCTAGGGCCGAGGGACGAAATAGCTCAGCTAGGACCGAGGGATGAAGTAGCTCGGCTAGGGCCGAGGGACGAAATGGCTGAGCTAGGGCCGAGGGATGAAATAGCTCGGCTAGGGCTGAGGGATGCGGTAGGTCGGCTGGACGGAACCATAAACCACAGAAGCACCCTGGCTAGGACCGGGGTAGTCCGCCTTATCAGTGGCAAAACCGTGATCGTGCCTTCAATGAAAAGAGGGGAGTTTGTTGAATCCTCGCTGTCACCCCTTTATTCTTTTTGGTAAAGGGAGGGTTTGGCTTTCGCGCTTCTTTATTACCCTGTCAGTGCTTTGTCTTTTCAAGGCAGGTCGATTTTCGTTTCACCGAAGTGGGTAGTACGGTTCCGCACCAGTAAAAGGTCGCCCAAGCACTTCTCGATGGACCTTCGTTGTGTCGATCTTTTCCAATGCAGGCTGCTTTGGCGTGTAGTGTAAGTGCTTATTTGCCATTGGAGGATGTCATTTTCGCGGGACGATCCCCCAGATCTGCCAGTATCTGCAAGATCGGCGGATGGTTTTCTGTATTTAAAGCTCGTGATCTGGGATCAGAGACAATCTTTTGGCATGCATCATGGTTCGGGCGATGCGCTTGGCGCGCAACGTGGGGCGCTGTTTTCATTTCAGGAGGACCTCAGGGCCTTCTGTTCTGATAGCTACTCCCGGTTTGTCTCCGCCTATAAAAAAGGGAAAGAGGGCTGTGTTGGGCCATCCCGAGTTTTCTTTTCTGTGAATTGTGAAGGTACACACAATGCCTATCTCTCTGGGGCTTAGAGCGGGAGGACGAGCTTTCCTTCTGCAAGTCGTCCTCCTCGGACAGCTGGGGTGATGAAGGAGCCGCCGAGAGTGGCTCATCCTCAAGAAAGGGGTTCCGAGATCGTATGGAGAGCGCACAGGAGGTTCACAGAGATCACATGGAGAGCGCATATGTACGCTTCCTGTGTGTCCTTTGCAGTTCACCCTCGGGGACGCAGGGTAGGAAGTGTAGCGTGCTCCCCATGACTTGCATGAACTTCTCCTCCTCTCCTGGTCTGGATTCCTGGGCTCGTCTGCCGGGGAATCTTTTGCCACGTGAGGAGGGGGTGATGGTGTATTGTCCGCTAGTACATTGCCTGTTGACTCGGGTAGTGGCTAGGTACACTAGATTTGGGGGAGTGCCCCATTATCAGGGTCCGCGAGCTTTCTTCCTACTCGTCGGAGGGCCCTGCGGACGGGTGGCTTGGGACAAGGCTCGTCCACCCTTTCTGATTTCTTTGATATCTTAGGCTGGATGCCGAGATATCATTATTAACGAAGCTGGTCGCAACAGTCGGGCCGAGTCATCTGCTCATTATCAGCGCGAGCTGATTGGTTCGTGGCTTGTCTGATTTGTTGGATGGATGCCGAAGCATCATTGTCACCCAAAGCTGTCTTGGAGCAGTTCGGCTGAGTTATGTACTCGTCTTTATTTCCTGTGTTTCAACGTACTTGTAATGCCTCTCAGGCGGTTGTAATTCGTTTCGATGGCAATGAAATAAAGAAAGTTTTGTCCTTTCTCCAAGTTTCTGTTTCTTTTGTGCCGAGAGTTGTTGCTGGCAATGAAATGAGGCGCGGGGATATCGCTCATTCTTGGCCGAGGATTACGCGCTACCCGACCCAGTCGGGGCTTATAAGCTGCCCGAATTCAAATGGAACTTTGGAGATCGCTTGGTCTGGTCGGGATTTGCGATAATGAGACATGCGTCTTGGCCTTATGCTGGGGCCTTGATAGTGGGAAGAATTCCTCGGCTTTTGCCGGGATTCTTAGTAGTAGAACACATTCCATGACTCTGGCCGGGGTTCGAAGATTCATTGCTCGGCCATGCCGAGGTTCGGAGATTCATTGCTCGGCCCTGCCGAGGCTTGAGATTCATTGCTCGGCCCTGCCGAAATTCAGATATTGTTGCTCGGCCCAGCCGAGGTTCGGAGATTTGTTTGCTCGGAGGGGCAATTCGGTTGTCGCCGAGACTCTGGATGTTTGGTTCCTGCAAGATTCGTGCGGAATGCCAAAGCGGAACGGGCGGCGCATGGGGACGCCCGATATTTATGATTTGGCTATTTCCGAGGGAAGCGAGTCAGCGTCAGCTACTGACGCTCCTTTTCTTTTTCGCACTTCTCAAAGGGTGGCTGATTTAAGGCAATTCAATGGAGTTTCGAGGACATTTACTCCGCGAGGGCCTGAAGATCGGGAGAAACCCAGTTTCTAGAGAAGGAGGGGGGTTCCCGAGTAATTCGTCAATGTTTACCGATTTTCCTCGGGAGGGGCACTCTTCGCTTCCTGGGGTTAGCCAGAGTGGCGACATGCGGCAGATTCTCATGGGTCGGATTAATGACCCGACTGCTCAAGATACTCTCCAGGGCGGTATAAATATGGGCAAGGGGGATGTCAGTGTTCGTCATCCCCTCGGCTAGCCTTTCGATAGCTCCTGAGAGCGGGTATGGCTTCTCAGGGGGAAGGCAATCGAACAAAGAGTCAAGCATTGTTAGCAATGGCCGTGGGGGCTCCCAGGGAACCGTTCCTCCGTGACGTCGACGGTATGGCCTTGGCGTCAGCTCTTGCAAGCCACAAGCAGCTCGAGAAGGCGGTCGAGGAGTTTCTCACCGTTTCTGCGAGGGAGGCCGAGGCCCTTCGCCAGGTCATAGACCAGTAGGAGGGGGAGATAGCATCCCTCCGTCAGCGAGTTTCCGAGCTGTCTCGGCGCATGGAGGACTCAGCAGCTCCTGGGGGGAGACAGTAGGCCTCTGCGAAGGCCATTTTTCACTTTTTCTTTCTCTTTTTGTATTTCTCTCTATAATGAAGAGTGATGTTCTTTTTTGGCAATCCTTTGTTCCCTGCTGAGATCGCTGCATGGTCCATGAGAGAGGAAAAAACCGTTTGTCCCTGTTTGAGCCAAAGGGAGACCTGGGCGGTCCTGGGCTTACATGGTAAATCGTGGTCCCGTAGTTCCATTTGCAGAACGAGATAGGCGCTTAGGCAGTAACGCGCAGGGACATCGCTCGGTTAGCCCGGGGAATTAGTAGTAGGTGAGGTTCCCGATCTTGTCTGGGGTTCTTAGGTGGCCGTGTAGGGCCCGTCGAGGCCTTTAGGGGTTTGCTAAAGGTGCGGATTTTGTGCCCGCTAATGATTTTGCACTGGCCAAGCTCTGGGGACTGTTCGGAAGTCCTTCAGTTTCGATCGAGGTTTGTGCTTCATTTTTCCGAGGCTTATGCACTTCGGTTTTGATCAGGTCTTTATAATCCATCACTCGGCCCAGCCGAGGTTCGGAGGTTAGTTGCTCGTCCCGAGGTTCGGAGATTAGTTGCCGGCCCAGCCGAGGTTCGAGATTTGCTCGGCCAGCCGAGGTTCGGAGATTTGTTGCTCGGCCCAGCCGAGGTTCGAGATTAGTTGCTCGGCCCAGCCGAGGTTCGGAGATTAGTTGCTCGGCCAGCCGAGGTTCGAGATTTGTTGCTCGGCCCAGCCGAGGTTCGGAGATTAGTTGCTCGGCCCAGCGAGGTTCGGAGATTGTTGCTCGGCCCAGCCGAGGTTCGGAGATTAGTTGCTCGGCCCAGCCGAGGTTCGGAGATTTCCTGTTTAAACAGATAACTCGGTCGTGCCGAGGATTGGTAAGCAGCATCTGTTTCTTTTCACGATTTTTGGTGATATAATTTGTGGTGATTTATGCCATGAATTATGAAACAATATGCCAACAAAAATTTAAGAAGGCGAGCCTATAGAGGGCGTACCCTACTGATGATACTTGCGGAGGTTGTCCGAATTCCACGTCCGAGGATGGATCTTCCGCTTAGATCTTGCAGCTTGTAGGTCCCGGGTCCGACGACCTCCGCTACTTGGTAGGGGCCTTCCCAGTTTGGAGCTAGCTTTCCTTGCTCCAGCGGTTTGGAGACAGATGCTTTTCGGAGAACGAGGTCGCCAGGCAAGAAAGCTTTCCCTTTGACTCTGGAGGCGTGGTAACGGGCCACTCTTTGCTGGTAGGCAGCTATTCTGATCCGAGCTTTTTCTCTGATCTCCTCTACCAGGTCAAGGTTGGCGCGGAGCTGCTCATCACTGGCTTCCTCCGAGTAGCTTTCCACCCGCAGGAAGGGAGTCCTATCTCCACGGGGATGACGGCCTCTGTGCCGAAGGCCATTCGAAATGGGGTCTCGCCTGTGGGCACTCTCGGGGTGGTGCGGTAGGCCCATAGGACATGGTGCAACTCGTCTGCCCACCTGCCTCGGGCTCTGGAGAGTCGAGCTTTGATCCCTTGAAGCAAGGTTCGGTTGGTTACTTCGGCTGCTCCGTTAGCCTGTGGATGCCGACCGAGGTAAGGCGGTGATGGATCCCATGCTCCTCGCAGAACTGACGAAACTTCGGATTGTCGAATTGTTTGCCGTTGTCAGTGATGATGGTGTGTGGGAGGCCGAAGCGGCAGATGATGGATCTCCACACGAAGTCCTTGGCCCGAGCCTCAGTTATTTGAGCAACTGCTTCCGCCTCGACCCATTTGGTGAAGTAATCGATGGCGACGAATAAAAACTTTCTGCCCCGTGGCGAGTGGAAATGGGCCGAGAATGTCCATTCCCCACTTGGCAAAGGGCCAAGCGGAGGAAATGGGGACCAGGCTGGCGGAGGGGAGCCTCTGAATACTGGAGTGTCTTTGGCATGGGTCGCAAGCTCGGACAAGGTCGTCAGCATCCTTTTGCATGGTTGGCCAATAGTAACCTTGACGCAGCACCTTGTGGCATAAGGACCGGCTCCCCAGATGGTTGCCGCAAATCCCCTCGTGTACCTCCCGAAGGGCATAATCAGCTTCAGATGGGCGAAGGCATCTGAGCAATGGCATAGAGAAGGACCGCTTGTAGAGCTGGTCATCAATCAACATAGTGGGTGGCTTGCAGCTTTAGCCTTCTAGCTTCTCTTCGATCGGCCGGGAGCGACCCTTCTTTAAGGTACTTCAGGATGGGGTCGAACCATGATGGTTCGGCCTCAACTTGCATCACTCGGTCAGCTTCCGCGATACTAGGTCTCTCCAAAATCTCCAGGTGAATTTTCGTTCGGCGTCCATTGATTCCAGTCGCCAGCCGAGATAATAGGTCGGCACGGGCATTTTCAGATCTAGGAATCTGAATGATCTCAAATTCAGGGAAATGGGAGAGTAGGCTTCGAACCTCTTGGAGATATCGGATCATGTTCGGTTCCGGGCCTCAAACTCCCCTCGCACGTGACCTGCCACCAGCTGAGAGTCGGTGAAGGCATTCAGTTTCTCCACCTTAAGGCTGCGGGCGATCCGGAGACCGGCCAGCAGAGCTTCATATTCAGCTTCGTTATTGGAGGCCGGGAAGGAGAAGCGGACGCCATATTCAAAAGTCGCCCCCTCCGGGCTGGTGAGGACTAAGCCCGCACCGGAGCGATGGGCGTTGGATGACCCGTCGACATGGAGGAGCCACCGGGCGTCAGATTTTGGTTTCTCGGGGAGTTGGGGTGGAGCCATCCTCCGGGATGGTACATTCGAGGAGGAAGTCGGCTAGCACCTGAGCTTTGATGGCCGGGCGAGGCTGGAATCGAATGTCGTGCTCGCTCAGCTCGACGGCCCATTTAGTCATTCTCCCCGATGTCTCCGGGGTGGACCACCGCCTTGATGGGTTGGTCAGTCAGGACCGTCACAGAATGTGCTTGGAAGTATGGCCGCAACTTTCGGACTGAGGTGATCAAGGCCAACACCATCTTCTCAATCCGGGTATACCTCGTCTCCGCGTCTCGGAGCAGTTTGCTGACATAATAAATCGGCTTCTGGGCCTTATTTTCTTCTCTGACCAACACCGAGCAAACGGCACCTTCCGAGACAGCCAGATACAG
>UESW01002284.1:222370-249604 GCA_900491605.1 Calamus simplicifolius
CGAGGAGGAAATCAGCTAGCACTTGAGCTTTGATGGCCGGGCGAGGTTGAATCGGATGTCATGCTCGCTTAGCTCGAATGGCCCATTTAGTCATTCTCCCCGATGTCTCCGGGGATGGACCACCGCCTTGATGGGTTGATCGGTCAGGACTATCACAGAATGTGCTTGGAAGTATGGCCGCAGCTTCCGGACCGAGGTTATCAAGGCCAACACCATCTTCTCGATCCGGGTGTACCTCGTCTCGCGTCTCGGAGCAGTTTGCTGACATAGTAGATCGGCTTCTGGGTCTTTTTTCTTCTCTGACCAAACCGAGCAAACGCGCACCTTCCGAGACCGCCAGATACAGGAATAATGTCTCCCGGGATTGGACTGCTGAGGAGGGGGGCGAGCCGAGGTACTTCTTGAGATCTTCGAATGATTTTTGGCACTCGGGAGTCCATTGGAAATTCTTGGCAGACCGAAGAGTTTTGAAGAAGGGGAGGCACCTTTCGGCCGATCGAGCCACGAAGCGGTTAAGGGCCGCTATTCTCCCGGTCAGGCGCTGGACCTCTTTAATAGATGCTGGGGGTGCCATTTGCTGGAGAGCTTGAATCTTCTGGGGGTTAGCTTCGATACCTCGCTGGAAACCATGAAGCCGAGGAACTTCCCAGAGTTGACGCCGAAGGCGCACTTAGTTGGATTGAGCTTCATCCGATATTTGCGGAGTGTCATGAAGCTCTCCGAGAGGTCTTCGTGCTTGATGCTTCTTTGCTTTGACCAGCATATCATCGACATACCTCCATGTTCCGGCCGATTTGCTCCTTGAAAACTTTGTTGACCAGCCTTTGGTAGGTGGCACCTGCATTTTTAAGACCGAAAGGCATAACACGGTAACAGTAAGTACCTCGATCGGTTATGAAGGCGGTCTTTTCTTCATCTTCGGGGGCCATCCGGATTTGGTTGTAGCCCAAGTAGGCATCCATGAACGTCAGCATTTGGTGACCCAAGGTGGCGTCCACAAGTTGATCGATCCGGGGAGGGGGAAGCTATCCTTCGGGCATGCTTTGTTGAGGTCGGTGAAGTCGATGCAGATCCGCCATTTGCCATTCGACTTCTTTACCATGACGACATTTGACAGCCAGCTTGGGTAATTCACCTTCCGAATGAAGTTCGCCTTGATAAGTTTGTCAACCTCCTCCTCAATAGCTTTCTGCCGCTCTGGGCGAAGCTCCTCTTCTTCTGCTTGACGGGCGGTACATCTCGTCCACATTAAGACGGTGGACGAGGACTTCGGGCTGATCCTGGCATGTCGGAGGCGACCAGGCAAAGACATCGGCATTGCTTCGGAGAAAGTCGATCAGCTCCTGCCGGGATTCCCTTTCAGCAGCGACCCGATCTTTATGGTTCGGTCGGGCCGAGCTTCGTCCAGCGGTACTTCTCCAGTTCTTCGGCTGGTTCTCCTCGTTGCTCGGCGAAGTCCTCCGAGCGTCCAGCCCATCAACTTCGGCATTCTGGACTGAAGGCTGGTGACAAAACACTGCCGAGCCATAGTTTGGCTTCCTTGGACAACTCCAACTCCTCGCCGGTGGGGAACTTCATAGATAGGTGTGGGATGGAGACGACGGCTTTGAGAGACATCAGGCCGGGTCTCCAAATATCGCATTGTAGGGCAACCTGAGCTTAGGTCACTAGGAAGTCTGTGACAGTGGCCACAAGGGGCCAGGTTCCTGCCCGAACCGTCAAGGTTACGACCCCCTATGGGACGATAACGTCGCCGGTGAACCCCATTAGGGTGGAGTCCACGGCTCGGAGGTTTTCCATGAGCAATCTCATCTTGCAAACACATCAAGATATAGAACATTCACGGAGCTCGCCATCGACTTCTTCAATCATGTTGATGTGGCTGATTACGGGTGGATTTGGAGGAGGAGGAGGCTTGCTGAAGCTCGGGCTGGCGGTCACCCCCTTGTCCTGGCTCGGGCGCCCTCCTGAACTGGTCCAGTCCCCCGCTGGATCAGCCTTCGATCTCGTTCTTCAACTGCCAGCATTCCTCAGTGTCGTGGCCATGCTCCCGATGGTAGCGGCAGTACTTGGTGGGGTCTCTCCGGTTGGGTTCCCTCGGAGAGGAGTTGGTCGGGGAGCTGGCGCTCTATCTCCATGAGGATTTGCGCCCTAGGAACAGTGAGCGGGGTGTACCGGTCGAATCGCCTGGGCGGGCTCCGGGAGCGATTTCTCGGCGGCAGCGGGGGAGCTCTTTGGCGACGAGGCGGGCTTGGCTGACGGAGGGTCGGTTGTCCGAACCTTTGGTTCTTTCTTCTTCGCCAGCTCGGCGCGGGCAGCTCTCCATGATTCTTCGACCCTGGCGTATTTGTCTGCCAGGGCCATCATATCGGAGAGGTTCGGGGGGTAGCTGACCTCCATCGCCAGGTAGAAGTCGCTCTCCTTCAAACTCCCCCCGCTAGGGCGGACATAGCCACCTCATGATTAAGGTGGTCCACCTCCAGCATGGCCTTGTTGAAACGGCCAAGGTAATTTCTCAAGGACTCCCCCTCTCTTTGCTTAACTTCAGAGAGGGAGTCGGATCTCCGTCGGTGACGGCGGCTACTGACGAACTGGCCAATAAAAAGATGGCTCAGCTCGTCGAATGAATCAATGGAACCCGGTTTCAAGGCGTTGAACCAGGTTCGGGCAGATCCTCTGAGGGTGGAAGGGAAAGGCGCAGAGGATCGCATCTGATGCTCCGTGAACATCATTATTGACCGGAAGCTACTGAGCTGATCATCCGGATCAGAGGAGCCATGGTAGGGCTCGATGGCGGGTAGCTTAACATGGGAGGGATCACTTCCTCCATGATCCCTTTGGAGAAAGGGATGCCCTGCTCTGCCTTGGGCTGAGGCGGATGAGCCTGCTTGGCGGCGTCCAGCTCCTGACGCATCTCCCGAGTTGTCGGCGGATCTCCTCTTCATATGTAAGAGGAGGAGCCAGGCGAGGAGAGCGGGGAGGGCGTCGAATCATGGCGGAAGGACTCCGGAGAGAGGGATCGGGCCCCGAGATCTGGGAGGATCCCTATTGCAGCCCCCTCGTGGGACTGGTCTGTCCTCCTTGGATCGGTGTGGGGGGTCTGTGACTCCATGCGGGCCAGAAGAAGAGGTGGCCGGAGAAAAAGGGGTCGCGGCCTCCTCAGGAAGGCATGGAGCAGGGGCAGTTGCGAGGCGCTCCTGAACCAGATGAGTCAGGGCTTGGACCTGCTGGACCAGTGTGGCGAACTGATCCTGGGTCACCGGGATAGCCGGCGGCGATAGGGTCTCAATTGGTGGCGGCTGCGGTGCCACGTTGCTCATCGGATCAGGTCTTTGAGAGACGACCTGGTCTTGGGCTTCAGAAGTTGCTCTTCTCCGATTAGCCATTGGAGAGGTTCTCTTCCGGATCGAGATCCTTATCTCCTTTCTTCAAGTTTTAATGGGACTTGAGACCCTTCCTCTAGCGCCAATCTGTTGCCCGGATCTGTCCTCCAACTCGGGCGATCTGTCTCCTGATCGGGCTCCCTCCTAGGCGGACCTGCATAGAAGTCCTCACGCGAGAGGCATTGGGGGTGGCCCTCCGTGGAAGACCCTCCGACGCTCAAGTTAGTGGGGATCGGCGATCAACAGAAATGAGGAGAAGGATCTCTCTGGAGAGTCCCTCCAGGGGCGGCCAATCGGGAGCTCTTGGGGAGCGCCGATGGTGGAGAGGGAGAAGAATGAGCAGTGAAAGAGAGAGAGAGTGAGAGTGAGCTGTGTACAGGGGCTTGCGCGCGTACCTAAGAGAATTTGGGAGTGTCTTATTTATAGGCGATCACCTGAATCTTGAGCGCCTTCTGGAAGGTCCGAAGGTTGTTGGGATATTGAGATGATTTGAATCAGGTCATTGTGAGGCCGGTGGGATCCGTATCTTGTCCGTTGGAGGATCGACGGCTGGAAGAGCTCTCTGATGGCTTGATGTCTAATGACTGCGTAGGTCCCAGGCCATTATCGCAGATCCTAGGCCACTCCTCGATATGATTCTTCGTTTGGGATTCCGTTACACTAGACTTGGGCTCTCCCGCGCCAGGCTCCGCGGAGGTGCATGTCGAGCTACGGGTTGCTCGGGGAAGCCGAGCTATGGGTTTCTCAGGGGAGCCGAGCTATGGGTAGCTCGGGGAGGCCGAGCTATGGGTAGCTCGGGGGGAACCGAGCTATGGATTGCTCGGGGGAACCGAGCTATGGATTGCCCGGAAAAACCGAGCTATGGGTTGCTCGGGGAAACCGAGCTATGGGTTGCTCAGAGAGAACCGAGCTATGGGTTGCTCGGGGGAACCGAGCTATGAGTTGCTCGGGGAAACCGAGCTATGGATTGCCCGAAAATACCGAGCTATGGGTAGCTCGGGGGAAACCGAGCTATGGGTTGCTCGGGAAAACCGAGCTATGAGTTGCTCGGAGAGAACCGAGCTATGGGTAGCTCGGGGGAACCGAGCTATGGATTTCCTGGAAAAACCGAGCTATGGGTAGCTCGGGAGAAACCAAGCTATGGATAGCTCGGGGGAACCGAGCTATGGGTTGCTCGACCCGCTGGACCATACTAGTTAGCTCGTTCTTTATGGGCGTAGTGTAGCGGGCGGGGGATGGGGCTGATCTTAGCTCCTTCGCACGGTTATCAACGCAATGACGATTTTACCCCTCAACACGTCTTATACCCAAATTTTGATTTATGTATACTTAGTTTGATGAGGCTTAATCTTATTAATCAACAAATCAAGATTTAAATATTAATTAATTATAGTTTGATCAAATATTTTATTCTACATTAATATTTAGATTTAATTATGATTAGGTTACTTAGCCAATAAATAGTTGAACTTGGATACATTCGGATTTTGTCATCTTCTACATCTTTAGATCATCAAAAAAAATTAAAAAAAGAAAGAAAGAAAAGTAATTAGAATTTATATGAATATAAGGATAAGAAAGTTGACTAAACTTAATTATATTTAAATATAGTTAAAATTATATATATATATATACTAATATCATATATTTCAAAATAAGAGGCAATAGATATTAAACATAGATAGTTTTGATTTTGTTGTTATCGGAATCCAACGATAATTAGATGTCATGGTTATATAGTTTATGGACCATCTTCTTTACCAAGAGATATTGGGTGGGTGATAATTTCAATTGTAAAGCAATGTCAGAATAATAAAAGAAAAACTTTTTTTTGACCCTAAAGATAAAATATTAAGGTAGTGTTCGGCTTCTAAAAAGTTATTCTTGGATAAATGTACACGATAGCATTTATATAGAGGATAGCTGACGAAATAATCATCTTTTTTTAAATAACAACTTTACTATTAAGGAATAGCTTTAGTCATTTTCTTTTGTTAACTTTTTTTAGAGTTATCCTCTATAGTTATAACTTTTAAGGGTAAAAAAAAATATTTATGAATATTTTTTTATTTTATATTTTGAACACAGCCTAAGAGATAAAATTGTAATACAGGAGGTGGAGTGGGAAAATATCCATTCCTCCATATAGAATAATTTTTATGTCAAAGGAATGATATTCCAACTTTATTTTGGATAAAGCAAACGGCATAATGGAATTAAGACTGGAACCGTAATTCCATGTTAGTCTTGATTTTGTCCGATCAAATGTCGCCTTAGATGTATCATCCAATTAAAAAAAAAACGAAATAGTGAAAAAGGATGCCAGCTAATAAAAATTATGGTAAAAAAAGTCAAGAATCATTCAATCTAATATAGTACAATCTTTAATCACAGAACCAAAGTTTACTCACGTTTACTCGCCACGTGTTATTTAATATTAAATACATTTATTAAATACGTGAAAGAGGTGAGAAAAGGTATGTCATATCTATGCTTTCTTCGGTTTTGTATACGGTTCCAAAATAGTTTAGGCGCTAATTAAGGTTTTCTGAATTTTTAAAATAAAAAAAAGAAGGGGCCAGCTGGACGGCACCGTTTTGGAAAATTTTTTTCTAAAAAAAGTTGCCACATGCTTTTCTTCTTGCACTATGATTGAAACATTTGATAACTTTAAAATTTTTTTAAGTTAATTATTTCAAAGTAGATAGAGACCGATTTGAAATAGAGTTACCTAGGTAAAGAGTAGCTGACTAATTAGAAGATGGGAGGTTTCACTAATAATTAATTTTTCATATTTCTTCTAATCATACAAGCGTCTATGGTGCATTAATTTTTCGTATTTCTTCTAATCATACAAGCGTGGCACCTAGTTTGAAGAAGTGGTTTTAAGAAATATGTTTGATAAATTTTGTCTCCTCTGCTAATCGGACTGTTCTACTCTGCGTCTCCCTCTTTATTTATTTCTTTATAATAGGTGATGTAGCTAGTCATACCTCTTGACGGAACGGTAACAGTATGCACAGCCTTCGAAGCAATGGTAATAATTTCAACCGGCTCCTAGCATCGGTCTCAGCTTCGGCCTCAACCTCAGCCTCGCCTCGACCTCAGACTCAGTCTTGGCTCCAGCCTCGGCTTCGGTCTCGTTCCCAGCCTAAGGCTCGACCTCGGTCTCGACTTCGGCATCGGCTTTGGCATCGGCTCTTGGCCTTGGCCTCGGCCCCGGCATCGGCTCTCGGTCTCGGTCTCGCTCTAACTTTGGCTCCGACCTCAGCCTTTGACACAATTTCAGCCATGAAGCCAGACTCTAATGCTGAACAGATTTAAAACAACTACCACGCGGCCTACTCGCCCACCTTTTGCCAGGATCACGGGTAGCTACGGATACTACACATCTGCCGATATCGCGGAACGTACCTAACAACCAGGCGCCAACCTACGAAGCCGATCTTAACAGAAGATAGGATTCGGCTGTTATCACGGAAGGGTAAAAGGAACCCTGAACAGGTATATAAGGGCCGACCCCCAATGAAAGGGGGACTCTCTCTCTCGAGCTCTACTCATAAGAAATTCATGTTCCTCACATCACTGACTTGAGCGTCGGAGGGTCCCCTCCAGAACCATCGGTCTGGGACTTTTCTTGCAGGTTCTCGGCTGACGGAGGTGATCCTATCACTCCTTGAAGGTCTGCGAAGCTCTCCTCTCATCCGACGCACCTCAACAGTGATTTGGCGATAACAGATTGGCGCGCCAGGAAGGGGGGGCAACGTACGGCAAACAGACGTTCCCTTTCGCATCTACGATCATTGCAAGGAAGAAGATGGCGGTTACCCATGCGCAAGATGCTTCCACCAGCCAGGCCGCGGGATGCCTACAGCGGGCTAAACAGTCATAGGCCAACCTCCCTATTTCGCCTCATAGGCAACCGTGGGCTGAATAGTCGGAGGCCAACCTCCCTGTTCCGCCTCCCGTGCAGCCGCAGGCTAGCCAGGCTGATCGGCTCGATGCCTTGACCCATCAGGTCCAAGATCTGATGGTGGTGGTGCGGGGACTGCAGGAGCAAGGCTCCATTACCACACCTGCGCCACCTCAACCCCCTCCGACTCATATGGAGGGCCATGGAGCTAGCCGACCTCACCATGGAAAGACCCTCCGGAGGCCTCCACCCACTCGCCCCCGAAGCCTCGACGATGGGAGACATCTAAGCGGCAGCGGTCTCCTTCCCACCATTCTGATCACTCCCATCGGCGGCGTGGCGAGAAGGAAACAAAGCACGTGCATCCTCTCCACCAACGGCCCTCCCCAACTTCATCCTCCGAATCCTCGAAGGAGGATGCTAATAGGAAGACCGCTCGTCGAGCCGAGCAATGACTAGAGGAATACCATCAGCGGTTAGAGGAGCTTAGCTGAAGGATAACCAACCTGCACAGATGGACTATGACCATCGTCCCCCACTCTCCCCGCATTATGGAGGAGCCGGTCCCACCTAGGTTCCGTCTTCCCTAGCGGGATCCCTATGATGGACTACATACCCCCTGGACCACTTAGAAAGCTATAAGGTCCTCATGCAAGTTCAGGGGGCCACGGACTCTCTTCTCTGTGTGGCCTTCCTAGCAATGCTTCGGAAGGCAGCGCGTGCGTGGTATTCTCGTTTTCCACCATGCAGTATCAACTCTTTCAGACAGCTCGAGCGATCTTTTCTGGCCCACTTTTATGCATGCCGAAAGATCTCCGGGTGGCTGACAACCTGTTCGCTGTCCAGCAGAGAGCGGTGAAACTCTGAAGGACTTTGTGGCCCGGTTCAAGGAAACCGCATTGGAAGTATACAACCTTGAGGACTCCGTGGCCATGTTGGCTCTGAAGAGGGGACTCCGGCCTTCCAGGTTTGCTTATTCCTTGGACAAAAAACCTCCTCACTCTTATGCCGAACTGTTAAGCCGGGTGCAGAAGTACATTCGCGCCGATGAAGCAGACTCCTCCAGGAGGGAGGTTGATAAAGGATCCAGTAAGAAGCCGACATCTTCGGAACCCACGGGGTCACGGTCTAGAAGGCCCGAGCCACCTCGTCGGCCAGATCACCGACCTCAGGCTCTAGTTCCCAAAGAGCATTTCACTCTACTGCTTGCCCCGATATCCCACATCCTGCTGGAGATCGAAGACGAGCCCTACCTCCGACGTCCACCTCCTATGAGGCCTGGGGTCCCCCCAGCAAGGAACTCTACTGCCACTATCACAGAGACTACGGCCATGACACTAAAATTGTCGTCTATTGAAGAAGGCTATCGAATAACTTGTTCAGCAAGGCCATCTAGGCAAGTTTGTCCGGAGAGGGAATCCTGCCGCTCCGAGCCCAGCGGCACTTTTCGCACCTCAGACTGGCATGGATAACGCCCCAACAGAGAAGATGGTGGCCATGATCTGGGGGGCAGGTAGTAGTTCTAAGAGATAGCGAGAGGAGGGAGAAGAGACTGTAATTCCTTCTCAAAAAGGGACCTAGAGGGGGTGTGAATAAGCATGACGATAGCATCGTTGTGTCTATGACGATCGCTAAACATCTTGTAAAACGAATTCGGATTGATAGTGGAAGTTCGGTTGATGTTTTGAACCATGATGCTTTTGTTAGGATGAACTTGCCGAATGTTCACTTCGGCCCGTCACCACCCCCTTGGTGGGTTTTACTGGAGACTCCGTAAGGGTCAAGGGGGAGGTCACTCTCCCTGTCACTGGGACTTCGCCACGTCAGAGCACGGTCTTTATGAACTTCCTAGTAGTCCGGGTCCCACTGGCTTACAACACTATCTTGGGAAGACCTGGCTTGAACTTGCTAAATGTTGTTATCTCCACCAAGAGATTACTAGTAAAGTTCCCCACCGACGAAGGAGTTGGAGAAATGAAGGGAGAACATAGCTCGTTACCGCTCTGCTATCACTTGGCCCCTAGTCTACAAGGGGCAATGCCGCAACAGCGCATGAGCTGCTCAACCCCCGAGACTTGGAGAGGAGGGGAGAGCCAGCTGAGCACTTGCTGACCTTCCCCTTGGGGGAAGACCCGACAAGGACCATCCAGGTCAGACACTACTTCCGAAGGAGGCGCGCGATCAGCTCCTTGCTTTCTTGCATGCCAACTCCGATATCTTTGCATGGTCATCATCTAATATGCCAGGTATCCCTGAGGAGATAATCACTCACCAGCTTAACATTAAGCCGGAGTGCCGGCCAGTCGGCCAGAAGAAGAGAAGATCTGCAAGCTTGAAGGCTGCAGGCCACATTCGGGAAGTCCACTACCCCGACTGGTTGGCCAATGTCGTGATAGTCCGCAAGGACAACGGGAGTTGGAGGATGTGCGTAGACTTCACCGATCTCAACAAAGCGTGCCCCAAGGACAGCTTCCCTTTGCCTTGGATTGATCAGCTTGTGGACGCTACATCAGGCCACGAGACCCTTAGCTTCATGGATGCCTTCTCCGGATATAATCAAATTAAGATGGACCCCGGACGAGGAAGCTACTTCGTTTATTACAGAGAAGGGAATATATTGTTATAAGGTGATGCCATTTGGACTAAAGAACGCGGAAGCCACTTACCAGAGGCTAATGAACAAGATCTTTGAAGACCAGATCGATGCAACATGGAGGTGTACGTGGACGACATGTTGACCAAAAGCATCCATACCACTGATCACATTGCTAACCTGGCGGAAACCTTCAGCAACCTCCATCGGTATCAGATGAGATTGAACCCCTGCAAGTCTGCCTTCGGGGTAACAGCAGGCAAGTTCTTGGGTTTCATGGTGACGCAACGTGGGATTGAAGCAAACCCTGACAAGATCTGAGCCACTTTAGACATGAGGTCTCTGGTTAACAAAAAAGAAGTCCAACGCTTAACTGGAAGGGTGGCAGCCTTGAGCCATTTTTGTCCAAGTTCGCAGAGAGATGCTTGTCTATCTTTAAGGCACTGCGCAAAGTCAACGGCTTCGAATGGACGAGGGAGTGCCAGGAGGCCTTCGAGGGATTGAAAGAGTTTTATCCACCCTACCACTGTTGTCCAAGCTGAGGGGTGGGGAAGAACTTCTTTTGTACCTCGCGGCAACTTCCGAAGCCGTCAGCTCCATGCTGGTTTGCGTGGACGCCGATGGGACACAAAGCCGGTGTATTACACCAGCAAGGTGCTTCACGATGCGGAGACCAGATATTCAAGAGTCGAGAAGATTATCTTCGCGTTGATTGTTTCCGCCCAATGCCTCCGACCTTATTTTCAAGCTCATCCGATCGTGGTAGTCACAGACCAACCACTTAAGGCGATCCTCTCTCGTCCTGACACCTCTGGTCGGCTGGCAAATTGGGCACTCAAGCTGGAGAATTCGACCTATCGTTCCATCTAGATCGGCCATGAAGTCTCAAGTCTTGGCAGATTTCTTGGTCGAGTGCACTTGGGCTGAGGAGCAACCAAAGAGTCCCATGCAAACCCCTTGGGTCCTGGAACCGAAAGAGGGGATGACTGGATCCTTCACGTGGATGGAGCATCAAATTCTCAAGGGAGCAGAGCAGGCATCATCCTGGCTAATCCAGACAGAGTTGTAACCGAGTACGCCCTTTGTTTTCTCTTCCCAGCCACCAACAATCAGACTGAGTATGAAGCCCTACTGTCTGGGATAAGATTGCTCGAGAGCTCGGGGTGAAATGCCTTAGAGTATTCACTGACTCCCAGCTAGTCACCGACCAAATCAGAGGGGAGTACAGGCGCGGGATCCTACTATGTCTCGTTACTTAAGTATGGTGCAGTCACAAGCCTCTCCCTTAGCCCATTTCAACGTCAGCTACATTCCTTGGAGGGAGAACGCCAGAGCTGACGCTCTGTCCCGACTAGCCACCTCAGCCGACGGGACTTTGGGAAGAACCTACGTAGAGCATCTGGAAGCCCCAAGCATCGAAGCAACAGAAGAGGCCCTGCCATTCGAGCAGGAGCCCTCTTGGATGGATGCTTATATTCGGTGTCTTACGATGGCGCCCTCCTGAAAACCCGACTGAGGCTAGGCTACTCAAGCGGCGGGCCCCAAAGTTTCTAATAATGGACGGAAAGCTTTACCGATGGTCGTTCTCATACCCAGTCCTCAAATATGTTAGTCCTACAAAGCAGACTACATCCTGCGGAAAATCCATGAGGGCATATGCGAAGTCATCTAGGGGGGCAGAACCCTGGCGTACAAAGCCCTACGGTAAGGATACTACTGGCTGACGATGAGGGAGGACGCATCCGAGCTCGTCAAGAGATGCATAGTTGCCAACGCCATGCCAACATCCAGCGACAGCCGACGTCCTAGCTGACCCTCCTGGCTGCACCTTGGCCCTTGCCTAGTGGGGTATGGACATCTTGGGACCATTCCCTCCAGCCTCGGTCAACGCAAATTCTACTGGTGGTCGTCGACTATTTCACTAAGTGGATCGAAGCCGAAGAACTCACCAAGATCACCGAGGGCAAGGTGAGATCCTTTTTCTGAAAATCTATAGTATATCGGTTCGGACTGCCGCATACCCTCGTCACTGACAATGGCCGGCAGTTTGACAACACGGCCTTCCGAGAGTTCTGCGCCGAGCTAGGCATCCATCAGTGGTTCACCTCCGTAGGGCATCCCCAACCAACGGCGTGGCCAAGGTGACCAACCACATTATTCTTCAAGGACTTAGAGCCCGGCTAGATGACTGCAAAGGACAGTGGGTGGAGGAGCTCCCCAATGTACTGTGGGCCTACCACACAACGCCGCGAGCCCCCACCAGAGACTCTCTTCAGCCTAGTCTTCGGGTCCGAAGCTGTTATTCCTATGGAGATAGGTGCCCCAAGCCCCCGGACGGAGTTGGACAGCGAGGGGAGGGGGACAACCCAAATCAGTTGCGAGCTGACCTCGACCTAGTGAAGAACTACGAGACCGGCGCGACTCCGGATGGCAGCTTACTGACAGCGAACGGCCAAGTATTACAATGCTCGCGTCCCCCAAGGCATTCTTCCAGGAGACCTAGTCCTTCGACGAGCCGAAGTTTCAAAGCCAACAGAAGGAGGCAAGCTAGCGCCGAAATGGGAAGGACCCTATCGAGTCGCGGAGGCACTCCACCACGGAGCACAAAATTGAGGGGCTAGACAGAAGCCTCTCCCCTGCACTTGGAACGCAGACAACCTACATCGGTACTATCAATAGTTTGTTAATGTCCCTAATTTGAGCAAGTCTACTTGAGTAATATTCATTTTCACTAACATGTGTCGCACCAGAAGCCCGACCCCGCATCGGCACATGAAGCCCGACTCCCCGTCGGCACTTAAGCCCGGCTGCGTCGACACCTGAAGCCCGGCTCCGCATCGGCACCTGAAGCCCGACTCCATGTTGGCACCTGAAGCCCGCTCCGCGTTGGCACCTGAAGCCCGACTCCGCATCGGCACCTGAAGCCCGACTCCGCATCGGTACTTAAGCCCACTCCGCGTTAGCACTCAAGTCTGACTCGCGTCGGCACCTGAAGCCCGACTCCGCGTTGGCACTCAAGCTTGACTCCGTCGGCACTTAAGCTTGACTCCGCATCGACACTCAAGCTCGACTTCGTGTCGGCACCAAAAGTTTGACTCCGTCGGCACTTAAGCCCGACTTCGCATCGGCACCAAAAGCTCGACTCCGCATCAGCACTTAAGCCCGACTTCGAGTCAGCACTTAAGCTCGATGCCGCGTCGGCACCTGAAGCCCGGCTCCGCGTTGGCACCTGAAGCCCGAATCCGCATCGGCACTTAAGCCCGACTTCGCATCGGCACCAAAAGCCCGACTTCGCATCGGCACTTAAGCCCGACTCCGTCGGCATTCAAGCCCGACTCCGTGTCGGCACCAAAAGCTCGACTCCGCGCAGCACTTAAGCCCGACTTCGCGTTAGCACTTAAGCTCGACGCCACATCGGCACCTGAAGCCCGCTCGCGTCGGCACCTAAGCCCGAATCCGCATCGGCACTTAAGCCCGACTTCGCATCGGCACCAAAAGCCCGACTCTGTGTCGGCACTCAAGCTCGGCTCCGTCGTCACTTAAGCCCGACTCCACGTCGGCACTCAAGCTCGACTCCATGTCGGCACCAAAAGCCCGACTCCGCGTCGGCACTTAAGCCCGACTCTGTGTCGGTACTCAAGCTCGACTCTGGCACTTAAGCCTGACTCCACGTCGGCACTCAAGTTCACTCCACGTCGGCACCAAAAGCCCGACTCCGCGTTGGCACTCAAGCTCGACTCCATTAGCATTTAAGCCCGACTTGCATCGGCACCAAAAGCCTAACTCCGCGTCGGCACTCAAGCTCGACTCTCGGCACTTAAGCCCGACTCTGTGTCGGCACTCAAGCTCGACTCCGCGTCAGCACCAAAAGCCTGACTCCACATCGGCACTCAAGCTTGACTTCGTTGGCACTTAAGCCCGACTCCGCATCGGCACTCAAGCTCGACTCCGTCGGCACTTGAGCCCGACTCCACGTTGGCACTCAAGCTCGACTCCGTCGGCACTTGAGCCGACTCCGTGTCGGCACTCTAGCTTGACTGCATCTGTACATGAAGTCCGACTCCACGTCGGTATTCGAAGTTTGGCTCTTCACCGGTACAGCCCAATCCTGTCATCACATTGGCCCAACTGTGTCAGCGCTCCCCTTGGTCTCGTGATAGTAGCCATTATGGATACCTTGTCTTCCCCTTAATCGACCTCGCATCGACGCTACACTCCTTTGGTACTTCCAGCCTTTGTATCGGCCTATGGCACAAGGTCGTTTGCCCTCAAGGCCATAAGGTCATTTACCTTAGTGTGATTATCAGCTATGCTTGCCTACGGCCTTGACCGCGGCTATTACATAATTTCTCGCGCCGGCCTATTCATGTCGTCCTATTCACTGATAACTGGCTATGATGCAAATCAAATTAAGAACTGGAATGAAGAGTTTTCATTGATGGTGAAGGAAGTTACAAAATTGCCGATCAAGTCAGGTTTGGTATAGCTAGAAGTAAAAAAAATAAAAGAAATTAGGGATCGACCAGAGCTGGACCGTCATCCTCGGGAACTTCATCCGGCTCCAGCTCTTCAATCCCTTCGAGGTTGTAGAGTCTTCGTATTTTCTCTTTACAATCTTGGAAGCCACCGTCATATGCAAAGATAGTAGTTTCGGCCAGCTCTTTGTCAAAGGCATCGGACTTCCTAAAGATTTCTACGGCCTCAGCGGCCTTCTTCTCGGCTTCGGTCACCGCCGCCTTTAGGTTGGCAATCTCAGCGTCAAACTGGCGGGCAATTTTCTCCGCATTCTCGGCTCTTTCCTCGTTCACACCTATTTCAATGGTGGTGGAATGCAATCGGTTCTTCAACAAATATATTTTCGACTCCGCCACCTTCAATTTCTCTTCCGCCACTTTTTGTTTTTCCTCGGCCACCTGAGCGTTGTCAAGCTCATGGGTTGCCTGGCGCTGAGCTACCTCAACGCCTCTTTCACTTTTTCGGCCCGTGCTAAATTTCTGAATCGAGCATATTCGGCTTCGGCTTCAGACTGTTGTGCTCGGATAATTTCCGCTTGGGCCCCCTCCAGAGCCGCCTCAGCCCTCTCTGCTCTGGCCCACGATTGGTCGAGAGTGGCCTCGGCCTAGGACAAGAGGCCCTTCATGGCAGTCAGATAATTTAGCGCTTGTCCAAAACACACACAGGTTAGATAAAGGAGCGAAGTTCCAAAGGGTTGGTAGCGGAAAAATACTTACCCAGAGGTGCGCCACCGATGCCTCACGGAAAAAAGTAGAGGTCCTCTGGTTCTGGAGGAACCTATGGAGCTCAGGCACAGAGGCTTGAGCCATCGTCCGCTCAGCCCAGCGGCTGTGTTGCGACAAAATCAACTGAAAGGAAACATCGACCTCGTCTTCCTCTGCGGATCCAGTGGCAATTGGCGCGGGCTCAGCTGCCGGCTACGCATCTGGCACCTCGGCCTATGGAGGTTCATCGGCCCCTGCCCCTTCGGTGGATGGGGCGGCCTCCGGAATGGGTCCCGTGGCCAAGTCGGTCGGCTCCACCTTGGGGCCGTTGGCGGTGGTGATGGCGCTTCAGTCGGCTCCGGAGGGGTGTTTGTCAAATCAATGGGAGATGGGGGTGGTGCAGGTAAAGGAGAACGAGGCAGTTTTTCCTTGGCCTCATTTCTTCCGGAGGCCTCTCCGGCCTTGGTTCTCTTGACAACTTTGGTGGCCCTCTTCTCGGCCCCTCCTCGAGCTTTTTTTTCTTTGTAGCAACCTTTCTTATTGTTTGAAGCGATGGTGCCATACCTGCGAATCAATGAACTTAGATCAAAAGAGAAAAGGGGGGAAAGCAAGAAGGGATGAAAAGGTTATGCTGCTCACTATCGCCAGGAATAAGGTCTGCTAGCCGAAGATTCTCTTTGGATAGCAGTTGGTTGTATCAGGGGACGTCGGCAATAATTAACTGCTCAAACGCCTCTCGGTCCTTCGGAAGTATGATGGGTTCTTGTTTGGCTTGGTATTGGAAACCCCCCATTCGGTCCTCACCCCCTCGATTTGGGCAAAGAAAAACCTATCTTTCCAACCTTTGATGGAGGAAGGAAGGTATAGTTTAAGGGATCTAGAAGGTCTGGGAGCAAAGGACCACCACCCTGATTGTTTTCTAAGGGTGTAGAAGCAGCGAAGAGTGAAATTCTAGCCTCAATCCCATGGAAATGGCATAATACCAAGAAACCAACAAGGGTTCGATAGAATTTGGGATCAGCTGTGCCAAAGCTAAAGAGTACCAATCTAGTATGTTTAATATGAATGGGTGAACGGGAATGCGGAGACCAGCCTTGAAATAATATTCATAAAGGGCAACTCGGCCCGGATAGGAAGAGGTTACTCTATCCTCAGGTAAAGGCGAGACGAAGGTCGGTGGGATTCGGTATTGAGCCCTAAGATTAATTATCTCTTGGGCAGTCATGATGGAGGCAGTCCTTTCGGGGGACGGCCTCGCAAGGGAAGAGGGGCCGGCGGTGGCCGGACGGCGCTGAGCACGAGCCCATCCGGCTGGGCATTTTCGGTGGAGGTTGCCCTGCGGACTGCCGCTCCTTCGAGGGAGCACCTCCGCAGAGGAGGACCAATTAGGCAGGGGAGAAGGGGAAGGTTGTGAAGGGTTGGGGGAATAGCCCGAGGAATCGGAAATCGAACACGAAAGAGATGAGGAGGCCATGGAAGCAGAACTAACCTGAGATTGAAGGTCGAAAGTCAGCAATGGAGGGCTCGGGTGGTGGAAGATGAACATGCTCGAACGATCAGAGTAGGGAAGACGAAAGAATGGAAGCGGCCCGAACCCAGGGCGATTCTCTTTTATACCTGTGTTTCAAATCATCCCACCTGCCTCTGAATCGGCCATGCGTTTGCTTGTTATTGGGGATCGCTTCGGTGTCCACCCGTGCGCAGAACGCGAGGGACACTGCCTAAAAAGGGACAGGTGACCTCACCGCAATGATGGCACCCGCCTTTCCATGGTTCCACGCCCGAGGAAAATCCTGCCCAATCCCAACAACCTGAACGGACGAGATGACACCAGGATCAGCCACCAGAGGGTTCTGCGGATAATAACACACCTTGGCGCACGGTAACAGCATGCACAACCTTCGAAGCAATGGTACTAATTTCAACCGGCTCCTAGCATCTGTCTCGGCTTCAGCCTCAACCTCGGCCTCGGCCTCGACCTCGGACTCAGTCTTGGCTCCAGCCTCGGCTTCGGTCTCGTTCCCAGCCTAAGGCTGGACCTCGGTTCGGCTTCGGCATCGGCTCTCGGCTTCGGCATCGGCTCTTGGCCTCGGCCTCGGCCCCGGCATCGGCTCTCGGCCTCGGTCTCGGCTCCAACTTCGGCTCCGACCTCAGCCTTTGACACAATTTCAGCCATGAAGCCAAACTCTAATGCTGAACAGATTCAAAACAACTACCATGCGGCCTACTCACCCACCTTTTGCCAGGATCATGGGCAGTTACAATATTACGCATCTGTCGATATCCGCGGAATGTACCTAACAACCAGGCGCCAACCTACGAAGTTGATCTTAATAGAAGATAGGATCCGGCTATTATCGCGAAAGGGTAAGAGGGACCCCGAACAGGTATATAAGGGCCGACCCCAATAAGGGGGAGACTCTCTTTCTCTCGAGCTCTACTCATAGAAATTCATGTTCCTCACATCACTGACTTGAGCGTCGGAGGGTCCCCTCGAACTACCGGTTCGAACTTTTCTTGCAGGTTCTCGGCTGACGGATGATCCTATCACTTCTCTGAAGGTCCGCGAAGCTCTTTCTCACCCGACGCACCTCAACAGTGATTTGGTGGCAACAACAGATATTTATTTTCTTATTTATTTCTTTGTAATAGGATATTTATTTCTTTGTAATAGGAATATCATGAAGAAGCTTGCAAAGAAAATTTCTTTACTCTTCTAACGATAATCTATACTTATTTTAACAATTTAATTTGAACTTTATTAAATAAAAAAAATGCTGCAGATAACATCTCCCTTCACTATGTAAAATTGCAAAGGTCTTATGCAAAACCTCAGCAATTAATAAATCAGTGGACCTCGTCAGTTCCCACTGCAACACGCAAAAGGGCATAAATTAGTGGACCTCGTGATTTCCCACCGCAACACGCAATAGGGCATAATATTACCAATATTAAATCAACAACATTTAGAATCTGGACATTGGATGGCTTGGCGCGGTCTTCGGATCGCTTAGCCAGCTGCGAACCGTAGGATTCCCATTTGCTGCATTTTTGGCTTTAACGAACCTAACACTGTCATCAATTTTTAATATCATCCACTCGCTAGGATTTTTTTTTTTTTTACAAGCGAACGATCACACCACTCTGACATTAACATGAGTCAAGCCCGAAAGATCTGTATAAAATCTACTGCAAAAGAACATGGCAGGAACCCTAGGATGCAAAACCCATTGATCGGGATAACAGCAACAGTGGACAACCCAATCAGTGGCAGCATTGGCTTCACGAAAAATATGCCGAATCTCAAAAACACAATAGTCTGAAGACAAGCAATGATATCTCTAATCAAGGATTCACAGCAGAAGAAGAATCTCATTCCTACCTAATCCACCGGATAATCGTAATCGAATCTCCCTCGACGATCAACCGACGACAGCCCAAGTGACGAACAGCGTAACTGATAGCAGCCCAAGCAGCCTGGAGTTCAGCCATAGGGACCGAAACGTCAATGGAGCTGTGACCTCCAGCAGCAAGTAACTGACCCTCAGGCCCACTGATGACAAACCCTGAGCCAGCCGAATGATCGAAACAGAACCATCCAAATTCACTTTGATGAAACCGGGGTGGGGGCTCCCAAGAGACAAATACCGTAGAACGGAGCGCTGCCGAAGCAGCATGGGAGTCCCAGAGGCCAGGCCCGACATTGTGAATACCAAAATAACAGCGAGAGTACTCCTTAGCATGAAAGAGAGCACATCGGATAATCACCTGAGGTGAGGCTACCTCCTCAGCAAAAACAATCTGATTCCGAGCCAGCCATATATAATAAGCCAAGTAGGCAGAAGATACACCCTGAAAGCAGGGTCCATGGTAGGTGACCGACCGGATAGTCTGCAGGAAAGACAACCGGATAGATCCCTCCTCCGACAGCCAAGGGGTAAAATGAAATAGCTGCCAAGTCTGAGAAGCACGGACACAGGAATATAACATGCTCAACAGATTCGACCTGCATACACATATCGGACAAGAGGCAATATAGCGAGACCATGTTTAGCCAGAAGGGAACAGTAGGCAGACGATCCCACTTGAGCTTCCATAAAAAGAGCTGAATCCTGAGGTGAACAGGCAAACCAAATCCAAGCAGTATCACCAAGGTCGGAAGTCCAAGGACGGATACGGGCACCATATCCCTAGTGGAGGCAAGAGGAAGACAGGATCGATGCCAGAGTCTAATATCCGGGCCCGCTGAATGGGAAGGGGTGTAGTGAGAATCCTGCGAGCCAACTCAGTCCCAAACAGTTGAGACACCATAGGAGCATTCTAACCAATACTCTTCTGGCAGATCAATGAAGAAACAAGCAAAGAGGGCTCAATTTCCATGCTGATAAAAGTCGGCCAACGAGCTAAAGAAGATCAGTAAGTGTATCCTGAATGACCTGAACAGAAGTTCATTCCAATCGTATAATGGATATCAGATAATAAGGAGCAGTTAGACAGATTGCTAAAGATAGAATATATGAGATAATAAGATGAGCCAGCAGTTCAGCCACCAGCTAGGATTCCTCTTGGACGCTGATAATATTATTCCATTCCGTTGCTTACGTCGCGACAGAGACTTTTTCGGCTTTTTCTGAACTAACCCCGTGACATGTGTTTATAATATCACCCACTTGCTGGATTCTGCTTAGATGCTTATAAGATAAGCTTATAGTGTTATTCCACTTGCTTCATCTAAAATTATATAATAAGACTAGCACATTAGGTGAAATTGGTCGAGAGAGTAGTTTGAAATCGTTTTCACATCTTTAACTTATCTAAACATTGACCATATTTAAGTATATAGCTGATATATATTTTAAAGAAAAGATGAAAATAAATATAGATAAATAAATATCTAATTTTATCTAAATATCTTGCAACTTTATAAAACCTTGCGTAGCTCTCATAAATTTTAAAACAAGAAATAAAAATATAAATCATAAAAGAAGGCAATGCTAATCCGTTTTCATTTATTTTATATCTACACAATAATATTCTGATGTAGTATTTGATAATTAACGTGTTTATTCATACTTGTTTTTATTTTATTAATATTTAATTTATATTTATGTTGATTTAAATAATTATATGTAAATTTTAATATTATATTAATCAAATAAATACAAATATCTGCAACTCTGGCTTCCAAGCATTAGTTTCTTGAAGTCTCCGCGTTCAATACGGTGCCTTTCTTGCAAAGGTGTCCAGATTCTTCGGCACGCTGGCCTCGCCGGCGTTGCCATGTGCGGGGCACGACCTCGTCTCCGATAATTTGTTGACGCATTCCGCGTCGGTAACTTTAGTCGTACGCACATCTAAATTGTTTTAAATAATCTCACCTTCTCGGCCAGTGACATACTGACAGGTATGTCACTTATACAGTCGTTCCACGTGGCGTGGCTGCACCTAACCTGTGGATTGTCCGCGCTTCGTTTGAGATAAAGTTAATATAGCGAAAGAAAATAATTTATTTTTATTTAGAAATATAATTACTTTTCTTTTTATTCCTCGAGGTCGTCGGCTGTCTCGATTCAGGACTAAACTCCCTCCCCCAAAATACTCTCTTCAAAACCACCCTCCTCCCCGGCTTCCCTCTAGCATCCTCAGATATGATGGGAGCGTCGATTGAAGACTGGTTCGGTTCTGCTGTTATTGGGAGGTTGATGTGCGAGTTGGGCGAGGCTGGGAGGTTGATGAGCGAGGCCAGATCCGTTTCTAAAAAGAAAGCCAATTTACATCCAGAAATGAGGGATCTGCTTTTTAGACTACAAATTACCCTTGATGACATCGAAGCTATGATCGGCGACGCTGAGAGCGGGCTGATCAGGCTCAAAACCATTTTATATGACGCGGAGGACGTGCTGGACGAATTGCAAGGCAAAATCCTCTCTGAGAAGATGGACGGTGACAAGAAGGTGTGGCGTTTTCTTCGCAAGAAGGTGTGGCTTATTTCATCCTATTTTATGAATTCCAATAATTCAGTTTCCTTCCATCATGACCTCCAAAACTTAGAGAAACTTGTGCGAACGCTCGAAACTATTTCTGTTGGTGCCACCACTAGGGATTCAAAGTTAGGTGCCCACCCTGAAAAGGAGATGACCGGATACAGGGAGACTTCTTCTTATATTATGTGGGAGGATGTTGTTGGGCGAAAAGAGGAGAAAGAAATGGTAATAAAAATATTGTTGAGCTCCGGTGGTGAGCCTGAATCCAGGGACAAGGGACGTGTTGGGAGTAGCTTCGATGTCCTCCCATTAGTAGGCATGGGTGGGCTTGGCAAAACAACTCTTGCACAACTTGTTTACAATGATGAGCGAGTGAAAGAGCATTTCGACCTAAGACTGTGGTGTTATGTTTCTGATAATTTTGACATCGAAAGAATTTTAATGTCGCTGTGGCGCATCCTGTCGGAAGATCTCCCGTTAATATTTCGGACATATCTATGGAAACCATTACTAAGGAACTTAAGCTCGCTTTGTCAAATAAGAAATTTTTTATTGTCCTTGACGATGTATGGATTGAGGAACCTAGGATTGGAAAGAGCTGCGTGACATCTTGGAATGCGGTGCAAGAGGGAGCAAGGTTGTGGTAACTACTCGAAGTGAATTAGTTGCGCAGATTGTGGGTATTATGAGCCCGATAATGGTAAATTTACTATCAAAACATGAATGCTGGGAGATTATTAAGAATTTAGCATTCGATGTTTGGCATGAAAAGCATGAGGAAAGGAAGGAATTGCAGCAAATTGGTATGCAAATATGCGAAAAGGCGGCTGGTGTACCATTAGCGGCAAAGGCGCTGGGTGCTCTATTAAGAAATCGCCTGGATGAGAATTATTGGAGAGCATTCTTGGCAGCTAAATTGTGGGAGATAGATTTTTCTTCAGAGGGTATCTTGCCAGCTCTCAAGTTGAGCTATCAACACCTAAATGCAAATTTGAGAGAATGTTTTGCTTATTGTTCCATTTTTCCCAGGGGTCACGAGTTCGAGAAACAGAAGTTGGTCCAGATGTGGCGAGCACAGGGTTACATTAAACTCAATGATCGAGAAAGGAGGCACGGAGAGAAAGGACACCGGGATATTTTGAGAAAGCTGGAGGATACTGGGAGCAGATGGTTTGATGAACTAAAATTTAGATGTTTCTTTGAACCTGTTGGGAAAAGCAGATATGTAATGCATGATCTGATGCGAGAGTTGGCAATATCTGTCTCTTTGGATGATTGCTTTGTTGTTGAAGATGGGTCGGAAAATATTCCTCATAGGGTTCGCCACTTGCTGTTATGACCGACCAATTGGGTGCCCTCAAAGAAATTAGAAAATTTGAAAGATTGAGAACCATTTTGTTCTTTGGCAATTATAATTCGCATGAACTTTCTAAGATTCTTGAAGACATTTTCACATATCTGAAAAACCTGCGTGTGCTGGATCTATCTGCAACTGCCATGGAAGAGGTACCAAATGCTATCGGTGGCTTATCACATCTCCGGTACTTGGACATGTCTAGCGCCAAAATCGAACGGCTTCCCACATCTTTTTGGAGGCTCTACCGTCTACAAGTGCTGTATTTACAAGGGTGCGACTTCCAGGAGTTACCCAAAGGCATGGATTGCCTCCAGATCAACCCACCCAATCGCCATTCCCTTTCGCCACGTACCATCACCGGGACGATAATGAATCAGAGATAAGGGCATTGGACAGCTCACTCGTCGCCAGAACTAAGGGGAATTTCCTGTTAGAAGGATGAGGGGGCGGCCTACGCTTTGCAGTTGGAATGGAGCGCTCAGCCTGATGTAGAGGAGGTACTTGAAGGTCTCGGAGCCACATCCCAATTAATGCGTGTATGTGTGTGTATAATATATATATGTATGTGTGCGTGTACGTGCGCGCGTGTATCTTGGATTTTGTCATAATAAACCTCCCATCTTTCTGGTTGCTTCCTTTAGGATTCTGCATTTTGACAATATGCCTGCACTAACCGAATTGGTGATCAAGTTTATGGTAAAATTGATGTGGCGCTTCCATCTCTGGAGCAGCTGACATCTCTTGGATTGGAGAATTTGAAGGAGTGATCAGAAATAAAAGGGCGTGAGTTCTTTCCTTGCCACCGTCAAGTCCAGATTATTCACTGCTGGAGCCTATCACGATGTTGAAAAAGCGCCTGATCGGCAACTGTGGTGGCCTCGGCATTGCACTGCCTAGATGACTACAACGCTTCACTTCCTCTTTCTTGCTCAGTGATAGCTCGTTACCGCCACAAAATATCCTTTACTTTATCCAAAATCAGTGCATTTTTCCTTTTTTTTTTTTTTTTTTTCTTTTGACTGTAATTGGAAGGATAAATGCCCCCCCTCCCCCAAGCCTTTATTCAAAAATAATATTTACAAGAGAGGAACATAAAAGAAAGGGGCGAGCGAAAGTTGATAACATTTTCCAGGACAAAATGGGCTTTAGCAGCCCTACCCTTTGTTTAACATACCTATGATTTAAAAGAGCGGAAGATTTTTCTTAGGAGTACAGGAGTCGGAGTGGATTTTCAAGAAAAAAACGCTTGTTTTTTTCTTTTCAGATGTACCAGACAGCCAATTGATCTTATGCTAATCTTCATTGGTGAGGCGTATATCTAGTTCTCTAAAAGATATCTACATATGTGGAGGCTTTTCGGTGAGGCTGGATGTTGATTTAAGATTATCATGTTTCGGAGAGGGACCGGGAAGGGGCAGGAGAGCAAAAGGTAAGCAATCGGCTCTAAGGGATCGCTACAAATCTTGCATCCAAAGTTCACAGGCCACTTTTTTTATTTTATTTTTTAGCAGTTTCCCAATATGAAATCTACCTCTGAGAGCTAACTTTGATAGAAACCGCACATTCAAAACTAATTCGGAAGAAGGGCCATCTGATCACTGTTGTTGAGACGCTTGTAAAAGTAGCCCATCAAAGAAGATCTTGATTTAGAAAGTTTCCAAAATGGAGGATCCTAACCAGACGAAGAGCTGATAGGATCTCTTCAAGATCCTGAAGTTGCATAAATTTGGAAATGGAGATCGGACCAGCAAGGCAGATGTTCCAGATTTTCTGACACCGATACAAAAAAAAAAGGGAGAGCATTTGTTTCCACTAGGCAAGAGAAGCAACCTCAGTGAACTTGAGAAATTTTTCCTCCAAGACTGCCTAGAGCTGGGCATACTGGATGGACTTCAGTCTCTTGTTAAGTTGAAGAAACTACGAATTGAACGATGTCCCAAGTTGAGTCAACCAAATATAGAGAAGGGTTTCCAATCTCTCTCTGATCTGATCGGATGGCAGAGTCCTACTGAACGAGGAATCGTTTCTTTTAGGAAGTCTCTCCTGTCTCAGGATTTTGAATTTTTCATCACTTTAAGCTTGTGTTACTTCAGCAAAGAGCAGGGGTTGTGGTTTCTCAGCTAACCACCATCCAAGAGCTAGAGATTGTGGAAAATTTTTTATGTCAGCTGTTATTAATTACTATAATTTTAATTTTATAAAATTGGCTGAATAAATTTGATATAATAATACAAGTCAAATGAGCCTATTATAGGTTAAAATTATGATCCATATGATTTGAACTTAGTGCATTTATTGGGTGATGTGGTTGATAGTTTATATGAGCCTAAAGCTTAATAGTGATTCAAAAGATTTAGGCTTCTTTTGGTTTCTACACTTCTCTCGCAAGGCATAGGTATATATGAAACTATTATTATTACTATTATTATCGCTATTTGGTATTTTGATTAAGATTCTTAAATCCTAATATATGGTTTCAGAGCATGTAATTTAGAACCTAAGTTTTTTTGTAATAGCAATATCATTTTATATCTTGTTTTGATGATTATGATTTTATGTCTGTTGTTCATTATCACATATGAATATTTATTGTAATCATATTTAAAAATTAATTTTAATAAGTCCAAATTATGTAGGCCGAAATCCTAGGGATTTCTTAGAGCTTTTTTTAAATAATATCTTGGATGGGATTTTTTTCTATGCTAATATGGATTAAAGTTTTTTTTTTTCAATCAAGTTACCTAAACCTAGATTAGGTTTATTAAAAAGAAAAAAAAATCTAATTTTATCCTTTCACAAAAGAAGAAAATAATGTGGTTTGGCCTATCGGTTTTTTGGGCCAAATCAGTTTTGGACCTCTTTTAGTAAATTACCCATTTTTGGGCCAAATAATTTTGAGTCAAAGTCCTATTATAGGCTAATTAGTCAAAGGCTCTTTTAGGCTAATTGTTTTGTTGGATTAAGATCTTATTTTTCACTTATTGTCTAGATTAATTGCAACCTAAAAATTAAATCTAAGCCTATTGATTATATAATTATTATCACTATATTTATTTATTTTATGTTTTGTGGTTCAATTATTATTGTTATTCAGTTGTTGATAATTTATGCCATATTCTGAAATTTATATTGGTTGCAAATTATATTTTGACTTTGTGCAAGTTTAATATTTTTTTTTGCTTGATTTACAATAAATGATTTATGTGCTTTTTATGTTTAGAACGTGCATAAAGTATAAATGATCGTTAAATTCAAGAAATTTGGTATGAATGAAATTGATTGTTATTTTGTGATCTGAGTAGGTACATACGATTAGCATGCCTCATGTTGAGTAGTTACTTGCATACATTTAGTTACATATACATGTTGTTATAGGCATATTGAATATTTTGTTTTTGGAATAATTGTACAAGTTGATGTGTGTGCTTGGCTACCAAAGTGGTTGACCCATTAAGGCTTGTGAAATTTCTTTCCATGTCAGTGCTATGAGATCCTAGGTTATAGTGTATAATCATCTGCCCAAAAGGGGTTATTATTTATTATAATTCTAAGAATATACATGAATCATTTAATGTTAAAGTGTGCATTGGTTTATGAGATTTGTCTACCCAAAGAGACTTTTCTAAAAGGCTAGTGTGTTTTTATGGTTAGTTTCATATGAAGAAATCTCATTAGCATATTACAGTCTTTGCCCAAAGAGGAGTTTGTAATGATGCATCGGAACTTTCAAAATGTATATAGTCATTTGTGTTGAGACTATTTTGCTATTTATTGCCTGTATTGATATTTTGCATTTTTTGCCTTGATTATAATATATTGCACTTTTATCTTGAACATCTCCTTTTCTGTGAACAATAACCATGCTATTATTGGAATGTTAACCAGTTCCAATTAGAAGATGCAGTATCGATTCCTTCCGACAGTTGAAAAAAGCTTTCTTAGCACACTTTAATGCCTGTTAGAAGATTCCTCGGGTGACGGACAGTTTGTTCTTTGTTCAGCAGAAGGAATGAGAACTTTTGAAGGATTCTGTGGCCGATTCAAGACCGCAGCCCTCGAGATCTACCACCTCGATGATGTGTGGCTATCCTAGCCCTGAAGCGAAGACTCCATCCCTCTTGCTTCACCTATTTATTGAACAAGAAGCCTCCCAGTTCCTATGCCGAGCTTTTGAGTCACGCATAGAAATATATTCGCACCGACGAAGCTGATCTTACTCGGTGAGGTACAGAGAGAGGGCCTAGTAAAAGACCGGTCTACGCGGAGCTAAGAGAACCCCCCAAGAAGCCTGAACCTCCGCGCCAGTCAGACAACCGGCGCCAAAACTTTGCCCCCATAGAAGAGAACTTCATACCTCTTCTCGCCCTCAGGTCTCATATTCTTATGGAGATTGAAGGCGAGTCTTATCTCCAGTGCCCTCCCCCTCTAAGGATAGGCGCTGCTCGCAATCGGAGTCATTATTCCCGCTTCCACAGAGATTATGGCCATGATACTGAATACTATCATAATCTAAAGCGTGCCATCGAGGAGCTCATCCAGCGGGGTTATCTTGGAAAGTTTATCCAGAAGGGAGGGCCTCCAGCCGTCCCAGCTCTGATAGGGCCTCCACCTATTCAGGCCAACATTGATAATACTCCAACAGAACGGACGGTTGGCATGCTTTCATGGGAAACAACTTCATCTTTGAAGAGACCAAGGGGGAATGAGGGGGTAGAAAATGTAATCCCTTTTTTCTAAAAGGGAGTTAGCAGAGGAGCAATCTGAATGATGATAGCGTAATCGTCT
>UESW01002285.1:0-116624 GCA_900491605.1 Calamus simplicifolius
CCACATTACCAATTTGATCAAACCCAATTAATATGAGCCATCCATCATATGGATCAAACTTAATTGGGTATTCAATCAATGGATTTCATATGTACATCACATGTACAAAAGGTCTCTTCATAGTGACCCTTGGATGCAAAATTCTTTTCTCTATGATGAATCATATTCATCAATTTTATTTTCTCTCATTAAGATTGGGTTAAATCCAATCCTAATTGATTGATCATCTAATCTAAATTAATTCCAACTAATTCCCATTTTAACTTCATCCAAAGTCTTCTTAATGCTTGTGACCCATTAGATCCATTAACATATTGTTAATAATCATGTCCTTAATATTGACCCTAGGGTTGGCCTGGTCAATACTTTGTCCAAGTCAACTCTTTGATCAAGTCAAAGAATCCATGATTATAGGTCATAAGCGCTTCTAGCAAAGCATCACGACGATCCAAGTTTTAAAGATTTTATTGACATGGTCATCAAAAATATCTGTCCATGAATGGTTACTGTACAATTCAATTCCTTTGTACATATCCCAAATCGGTTAGTGGTATGGAATGTGTCAATCCTGTAACTGATCTGTGTTTACTTGATCTCAGAAAAAATTTGACTCACATTAATTGAAACTTCAAAACCATTTTGAATTTCAACTCAAGCTTACAAGGATTTGACAATCAAGTTAATTCATCAAGTGGCCATGGGATATAACCCTCTTATCAAGAAAGATAAATCCTATCTTGATCAAACATCATCTTCATATACTTTCTATCATACCCAATCAACACCATGTTTTCCATCCATGGCTAGAGCGACATTTGCATGAAGTTAAAGCATAATATTCCACACATAAGGTGCAATGAAGATCTCAAATCAAAGGATCACTCGTACCATCATCATCAGAAATCAATCATTGATACTATATATATAGAATATCTATATGATATCTCTATGTGAGTCATCAACTATATTGTTACAATAATGAGCATCCACACACCTATCTAAATATCTCCATACTTCAGCTTGTGAGATTAGCTATTCACCACAAGGGTGAAGATATCAAATCTATACTAATCTCATGGCGTTTGATAATTCCTAGTTTGTCTATGCATCATCTAGAAAAATTTAAAGAATTAAACCATAATATGCAATTTTGGATATTACAATTTGTAATCTCTATTACAAATTCCATATGCACAATTCACATTCTTTTGAACTTTATTGCATAGGTATCCAAATATATATAAGAATAACATCTGGATAGATAAAAAAATCAATAAAATTTAATTTATATTTATAATATAATGTGTACAAAATAGCATTTAATTCGATTGAATTTAGAACATACACTAATAGGATTACTTTTGCAAGACCCTGTAGGCCTTTGTCTAGCTAATTTAGCCATCTTATTTTATGTGGCCCAATCTTACATGCCATTTAATAGACCCAGAATCAACATCGAACGAAGATTTAACTAAAGAAGCAAAATAATCATTTAAATCTAAAATCAAATCCATTACAAAGAAATTATTGTTTAAATGACCATAGCCATAAAAGTTCCTACCCAAACAGATATCTAAGTGAGTTTCTTCAAAATGAAAAGAAAAACCTAACTCTAAAAGTAGATTACATCAAATATTAGGTGAATATAGCACATCATACAATGATAGACCATACCTCATGCACATCCTCAGTTGACAAGTGTCAATGCCAAGCACCTCTTCTTGTGCATCATTGCCTATAGTGACACAGTGGCTGCCTGTTGGTACTCAACGATAATCTATATATCATACTCAATCTTGAACTATATAGTTTGCTGCCTTGTATCTTCTTTGACTCAATTTAGTCCAAGTAAAATGACCCATATTCCAGCAGTTGTAGCACTTGACCTTATTAAAGATTTTCTTACCATGCTTGCCCTGCAACGCTTGGCTAGTCCACCATACTTGGATGCTAGATTTTTTGCTTTTCAATGTTCCACTCGCTTTGGTTGTTAGTTGCACTTAGATCTATTTCCTTTGCGCTGTGCAACTTAAGCAACTAATGTTGCATTGCGATTTGCATATCTTCGCTCCATTTCAAACTCGAGATGGCATACAATATCTTTGAAGGACTTAATATCCTCATTATGTGTCAGTACTAATTACATTTCACCCCAAGAGGATTCAAGAAGTAACCTAATAATAGCTTGAACTTGCTGTTCATCTATGAGATTATTGCCAATAGCCTTCAGTTCTCTAATCATTAAACAAATCATTCTAAGGTGCTCCACCATGGATTGTTTTGAGTTTAGCATATACTGATTGTGTGATATCCTAAAAACCTTGTAATTTATTGAACATATTAATGACATTTTTTATTTGAAATGAAAGTCAGAGAGTTTCAGTGAAGTATGGATGTGTTGGCCTTTTGATAAATGTAAAGAGAAAAAATTTTGGAGCAAACGAGTGTATTTTTAAGTACTAATGAGTTTGATTTAAGAAATTGAGAGATTTAAGTTTTAATAGGCTTAAATCACAAGAAAAAACAAGTTTAGTTTGAGTTTTATCCTTAAATGATGTTTTTAGTATTTAGAGTCGACTCTAATTGGAGTGGAGTCGACTCTGGCATGGTTTTGAACTTTCGGCACGCTTTAGAGTCGATACCTGTAGAGAAAAATAGAAGGTTAACATTCTGCTGCAATATTGGAGCCGACACTAAATCTGTTGGAGCCGACTCTAAGACAGGAGATTTTCTAGGTTAAATCTCAAAAATTTCATATCTATTTCATTTTAAGTTCGATTTGAGTGTCGTTTGAACCCTTGGATTTTTAAAATCGTGCTCTTCAAGTTGGTAAAGCCTTTTATTAGAAATGTTACATAAAAGTATCAATTTAAGTGAAAAATGATAATCTAAGCTATAAATCGATTAAAAAAATGTTATATCGGGGCAAAATGGAAAAAGGCTCCGATGTCAATTGCTAATTGTATTAAGGGCAATTTGGGAAAGAAAATCTAAGGGCAAACTATCATGGTTATGAGTGAGCCATGTGTTTTTCAAAAAGTGTGCATTAAGAGTATTTAAGGAAAAAATAGAAAATTGGCATGCCTTAGCCCTTAAGTTACCCATGACTTGGCCCCCAAGTCATTAGAGAAAAAGGAAAAATGTAGGTTCAGCCAGAGAAGAAAGAAAGAAAGAAAGAGAGAAAGAAGAGAAGAAAAGAGAGGAAGAGGAAGAAGAAGAAGGAGAAAGAAAGAGGAAGGGAAAGAGAAGCTTGGGTTTGTGTTTGACTCCAGGTAAGCTATAGCTTCCCTAAATCTTGCATGACTTTAGATTTTCTTAGATTATTGTATTTTGAGGTAATAGTGGAGTAACCTTGAGTAGAGAAAGGGTGAAAGAAAATAATGAGATATTAGAGGATAGAGCATGTATGCATGCATGGTTTCGTGGGAAAACCTCGTGTGGAGGTAATCCTAATAGCTATCATATCTGTATGTTGACTAGGACAAGAAGGTTATTCCAGGGAGTCGGAATACCGGAGTTGAGTACCAGTTGAGGAGTAACTTGCTAAGGTGAATGGGTTTCTCATCTAACAATGAAAAGTTAATTGGAGCTAGTATAATGAGACTAATACCTAGTTATGGTATGTTATGTTTAGTAGAGTATTGTGTATGTTTTAAATTTGAGAAATGAGAACCTAGTACATGATATTCTGATACATGAGTTTTGAGCATAAGTTTTAAGCATAAAGAAATAAGCATGAGTTTCAAAAAGGGGATGGTTGATGTATACATGGCATAATTGCATGATAAATCTTTACAAATGATATATTTTGATGTATGTATCATATTAGCATCAGACAGCTATGGAGATGATCACCCTTTAGACTGTACTGTAGCATGAGCATTGCACACTACTATTGTGCCAGCACCTCCTTGCGAATCGATCGTACGATGAACCCCAGAATTAGGGGTAGTACATCTTGACCAGGCCAGTGGGGCAGGTTGTAAGTAGCCCGTGGGGGCATAAATCATAGCTCAGTAGAGCTGGTTACTATATATAGCCCGTGGGGGCAGAGAGAAAACCCGAGGTTCCAGGGTTAAGGAACAAAGCACTTTACCGGGTGAACCGCATGGGTAAGGGGTGCTATTTGTGCGGGGATTCTGTTGCTAGTCACGCACCCGATGAGAGTACACCTGCAGGAGGGCGACTGTAGGGTGGTACCTCAGAGGCATTACACACAGCCCAATATCATGAGATTTAAAAGCATATATTGTGATATAAAAAGGGCCAGTGGGCCAAGTAGTTATCCCAAGAGGGAGAGTTTACATGAGATGCCAGTGGGCAAGTAGAATCCGATGGAAATATGGGAATTTAATAAAGAAAGTCTGGGCTGTAGATAAAGAATGCATATCTTCATATTGTAATGCATGGATTTTTATCTTAATGAGTTATCTTTCAGTGGAAAGTTATTGTAGAGTATTTAATACTGGTATATTATTTGAAGAATAAGCTACATTTTACTTTATCTGATATCATGTTAAAAATATACTTTGAGTTATACAAGCTATATAGTATCAGCATACGATTGATAATGTGAGGTTATGGTTCTCAATTTCTCCATAGTTAGATGGTTATCCAGTCACTGGGACTTAGGTCTTACCCCTCTATGATTAAAATTTACTTTTAGATCAGTGAGTATTTCTGCCAGGATCGCAGGATAAGCAGGACCAGACCTTAGCTGGTGAAGCTTGCTTGGATGCAAGGGGGTGTAGATGATAGCCATGTACATTGAGCTAGTGTGGGGTGATATTGTATATTTGTATATGTGTATGTGTACAGTAAGATATGGTGATGTATTAGACTTATTTGAATATGGATACAAGACTTATGTTTTGGAGAAAATTTGAGTATGATATATGTACTTATGATTTTGATATCGATTGTGAATGTGATCTTATAAATTGCTTAAGGAATGTCATGAAAAATGTTATCTGAGCAGGTTGATCCCTAGTATTGATTTGAGTGATGTGCATATATAATTGAGATTATAATAAAATTTTTAACATGATGTTTTTTCGTATGTCTGCCACTTATGATAATTAGTTGGGGTTCTCTAGTTCTTTATGGAGCACTACATAAAGACTAGCAAAACTCTATTCGATTACCATAGGTGTGCAGGTGTGTTGTCGGTGGCCCCAGAGAGAAGGGGAGCTGACAAGTTTTGCTATCAGAGCCCTAGGTTATTAGGTCCTAGAGGAATAAGTAAGTATGAGTCTATGATGATTGCATGATTATGATTATAGTTATTGAATGATGAAACTGATGTAATGAATATTATCTTGTAGGATGATTGCTACAAAGACATCTAGAGAGACAGAGCAATCCTCAGGCAGGGATAGAAGCAAGGGTCAAAGTAGACCCAGAAGGTCAGTTAGAAGAAGTCAAATTGATAGAATGGCTTCTAGTGATTCCACCGAGCCAGTATCTAATGAGGCTAGGGTGAGGGCATCTTCAGAGCAGATGCCAAAGTCTTCTTCACAGTCTATTACCCCTGTGCTAATGGACCCATCTTGGGCACAGCTTAGGGCCTAGTATGCCATAGTTGTAGGCATGATTACTCAGGCTGTGGTAGCAGTTGTGGGTGCTAGTTTCAGCCTTCCATCTAAAAATTTGAAGGTTGTGAGGAATGTAGAAAGAGCCAGAAAGTTGGGGGCTCTGGAGTTCAAGGGAACTACTGATCCTATTCAGGCCGGGAATGGCTGTAGAGGATCGAGAGGGTATTTGATGTGATGGGATGCTCTGAGGAGCAAAGGCTGGGTATTGCCACCTTTTTACTAAAGGATAGAGCCCAGAGTTGATGGAGATCTATTTATAGCAGGCAGCCCCAGGGAGTGGAGTTGTCATGGGAAGATTTTAGAAGAGAGTTTCATCAGCAATATTATTCTGAGATTTATAGGAATCAGAAGAGAAGGGATTTTCTTAGTCTGACCCAGGGGAAAATGTTTGTGGTAGATTATGAAGCCACTTTTGTTGAGTTATCTCAGTTTGCTAGGGCCTTGGTGACTGATGAGAGGAAGAGATGCCGACTATTCTAGGATGGATTGAATCTCCCTATTAAAGCCAAGATCCGTATGCATACCTATAATAGTTGTTCTGAGTTGGTGCATGGAGCACTCAAAGCTGAGGAGATTGAAAAAGAATATATGAGTAGGAGGCAGGATAGAATGAAAAGAAGTGCTCCTAGTTATTCTTCTGCTCCGGGAGGGACTCAGCCATTTAGGAAACCCCAGAGGACTGGACAATTTTATTCTAGTTTTAGAGCCCCTGGTGATGTGGGCAGGAGATCAGTATCTGTGTCAGCATCTAGCCCAGCCCAAAGAAAGCCTTATGGGGTGTACCTCAGGTTGCCACCAGCAGGGTGTCAGGTGATATAGGGGAGCAGGGTCGTCCTTCTGGTGGAGAAAGAAATATACCTCCATGTAATGTATTTGGGAGACTTCATTTGGGAGAGTGTAAGAGGGGCAATAAGGGATGTTATATTTGTGGTGATCTAGGTCACCTGAAGAGAGATTGCCCTAGGAGAGGTTAGCAGGCTGGGGGGCCTCCTTAGGGGCCAGTAATGCCAAGGGGACAGCCTGGTAGAAGAGGTGACAGTAGTGTTGTGGCTTCAGCCAGTCAAGTGGGGCCTAATGTTAATCATCTAGAAGGATCATCCAGTGTCCCAAGGGCCGAGGCCAGAGTGTTTGCCATGACCAGGCAGGAGACTCAGATTGATCCTGATGTGGTGACAGGTATGCTACCCATTGATAATCATGATGCTTATATTTTAATTGATTCTAGATCTACACATTCATTTATCTCATGTGAGTTTGCTAAGCATCTAGTTAGAAATGTGGGCCAGTTGGGTAGCCAGTTGGTAGTATCTATGCCCGTAGGGAGGCCTTTTATAGCAGACCAAGTGTATAGAGGCTGTGATATTTCTATGGAGGGTCAGAAATTAGCAGCAGATTTGATTCCTTTGAGATTGAAAGAGTTTGATGCCATTTTGGGAATGGATTGGCTATCTGTGCATAGAGCCAGAGTAGATTGCTTGAGGAAGGAGGTGATGTTACAAACTTCTGATGATAGAGAGATCTGTTTTGTTGGAGATAGGAGGGGTTGCCCTCAGGAGTGATTTCAGCCTTGTCAACCAATAGAATGCTAGCAAAAAGATGTGAAGCCTATTTAGCTTGTGCAGTAAACCTAGAGGGCAATGGTTTAGAGCTGATAGATATCCCTATGATAAGGGATTTTTCAGATGTATTTCCTGAGGAGCTGCCAAGGTTACCTCCTGACAGAGGATTTGATTTCAGTATAGATCTAGCTCTAGGTACTAGACTAATAGCCAGGGCACCTTATAGAATGGCTCCAGTTGAATTGAAAGAATTGAAAAGTCAGTTACAAAAATTATTGGATAAAGGGTTTATTAGACCCAGTATATCGCCATGGGATGCACCAGTGTTATTTGTGAAGAAAAAGGATGGTACCTTGAGATTGTATATAGACTATAGACAGTTAAACAAGGTGATCATTAGAAACAATTATCCATTGCCAAGGATCGATGATTTGTTTGATCAGCTGCAAGGGGCAGCAGTGTTTTCAAAGATTGATCTGAGATCTGGGTATCATCAATTGAGAATAAAGAATGAGGATATATCTAAAACTGCTTTCAAGACTAGATATGGTCATTATGAGTTCTTGGTGATGCCATTTGGCTTGACAAATGCTCCAGCTGCTTTTATGGGTCTGATAAATCAAGTATTTCAGGAGTATCTAGATAAATTGTGATAGTATTCATTGATGACATCTTGATTTATTCTAGAAGTAGTGAAGAGCATGAACACATCTGAGGACAGTTTTGCATATATTAAGAGAAAAGCAATTATATGGAAAGTTTAGTAAAAGTAAATTTTGGCTGGATGAGGTAAAGTTTTTGGGACATGTCATTTCAGCTAAGGCATTATGGTAGATCCTCAAAAGATTGAAGCTATAGTAAATTGGGTATCACCTACCAATCATACTGAGGTGAGGAGTTTCTTGGGGCTAGCAGGATATTATAGAAGATTTATAGAAAATTTCTCGATTTTGGCTTCTCCTATGACTAAGCTACTTAGAAAGAATATCAAATTTGATTGGTCTAATGAATGCCAGAAGAGTATGGATGAATTGAAAAAGAGATTAACCTCAGCCCCAATTCTAATACTCCTGATAGTGCCAGTGATTATGTGATCTATAGTGATGCTTCATTGAAGGGTTTGGGTGTGTTTTAATGCAGAATGGGAAAGTGGTGGCTTATATATCTAGACAGTTGAGATCCCATGAAAAGAATTACCCCACCCATGATTTGGAGTTAGCTGCTGTTATATTTGCATTGAAAGTTTGGAGGCACTACTTGTATAGAAGAAGGTGCCAGATATTTACTGATCATAAGAGCTTGAAATATATTTTGACCTAGAAGGAATTGAATTTAAGGCAGAGAAGATGGATTGAATTGATTAAAGATTATGATTGCACTATTGAGTATCACCCAGGGAAAGCTAATGTTGTGGCTGATGCCTTGAGTTGGAAGTCTATGGCCACATTAGCTTTTATTAGAACAGTACAGCTACCCTTGATGATTGAGTTAAGGAAGTTAGATGCAGAGCTAGCTGTAGAAGAATCAGGAGCCTTGTTGGCTACTTTCAGGGTGAGACCATAGATGCTAGAGGAAATAAGAGAAGCTCAGCTGCTAGATCTACAGTTGCTTAAAGCTAGAGATTTAATTTAGAGTGGGTCTCGGTCAGAGTTTTCTGTTAGAGGTGATGGGGTGTTATTATTCAAGGGCAGAGTTTGTGTTCCAGCTGTGGAATCAGTGAAAGATTAGATTTTAAAGGAAGCACATAGCTCAGCTTATTCAATGCATCCAGGTAGTACTAAGATGTATAGAACTATCAAACAGAATTACTGGTGGAATGGTATGAAAAAGGAGATAGCTGAGTATGTATCTAAATGTTTGGTGTGTCAGCAGATTAAGGCTGAATATCAGTGTCTGGCTGGCAAGCTTCAGCCTCTATTTATGCCAGAGTGGAAATGGAGCATATAACTATGGATTTTATCGTAGGACTCCTAAAGACTAGAAGGGACAATGATGCTATTTGGGTGATAGTTGATAGATTGACTAAGTCTGCTCATTTTCTGCCTATTAAGATTGTCTTTACCTTGGATAGATTAGTAGAATTATATGTGCATGAAATTGTGAGTAGGCATGGTGTGCCAGTATCTATAGTATTAGATAGAAATCCAAGGTTTACATCTCAATTTTGGGCAGAATTACAGAAAGCTTTGGGGACTAAATTGAGGTTCAGTATAACATTTCATCCCCAAACTGATGGTCAGTCGGAGAGAACCATCCAAACACTGGAGGATATGTTGAGAGCTTGTGTCATGAAATTTTCTGGTAGCTGGGATGATCATCTGCCTTTAGTAGAGTTTGTTTACAATAACAGCTACCATTCTAGCATTGATATGGCACCATATGAGGCCTTATATGGGAGTATATGGGAGAAAATGTAGAACTCCAGTGTGTTGGGATGAGGAGGGAGAGAGAAGGCTGTTAAGCCCCGAGTTAGTACAGCTTACACAACAGATCAAGTTAAAATCATAAGAGCTAAATTAAAGGCGGCCCAGGATAGATAGAAGAGCTATGCAGATAAAAAGCATAGAGGGGTAAATTTGAGGTTGGAGATAGAGTCTTTCTGAAGGTATCTCCTTGGCGAGGTATTATGAGATTTGGAAAGAAAGGCAAGTTGAGCCCCAGGTATATTGGACCTTATGAAATTCTAGAAAGAGTTGGGAAACTAGCTTATAAATTGGCTTTACCTCCAGAGTTATTTCAGATTCACAACGTATTTTATGTATCAATGCTTAGGAGGTATGTGCCGGATTCCTCTCATGTGATTCAGTCTGAGGCTATAGAGTTACAAGGAGATTTATCATTTGCAATGGAACCAGTGAAGATCTTGAGTAGGGAGATTAAGCATCTCCGCAGTAAAAGAATTCCATTAGTTAAGGTGCAATGGTTATATCATCAAAAAGAGGAGGCTACATGGGAGCGAGAGGATGAGATGAGATTGAAGTACCCCCATCTATTTGAAAATATATCTAGCTAAATTTCGGGATGAAATTTCTTAAGAAGGGGAGAATTGTAACATCCTAAAAACCTTGTAATTTATTGAAATATTAATGGCATTTTTCATTTGAAATGAAAGTCAGAGAGTTTCAATGAAGTGTGGGTATGTTGGCCTTTTGATAAATGTAAAGAGAAGAAATTTTGGAGCAAACGAGTGTTTTTTTTAGTGCTAATGAGTTTAATTTAAGAAATTGAGATATTAAGTTTTAATAGGCTTAAACCACAAGAAAAATCAAGTTTAGTTTGAGTTTTATCCTTAAATAATGTTTTTAGTATTTAGAGTCGACTCTAATTGGAGTGGAGTCGACTTTGGCACGGTTTTGAACTTCCGGCGCGCTTTGGAGTCGACACCTGCAGAGAGAGAGTCAACACCTGTAGAGAAAAATAGAAGGTTAACATTTCTACTAATATTGGAGCCGACACCTATTTTTGCTGGAGCCGACACCAAATCTGTTAGAGCCGACTCTAAGACGGGAGATTTTTGGGTTAAATCTTAAAAATTTCATATCTATTTCGTTTTAAGTCCGATTTGAGTGCCGTTTGAACCGTTAGATTTTAAAATCGAACTCTTCAAGTTGGTAAAGGTTTTCTTAAAATATTACATAAAAGTATAATTTAAGTAAAAAATGATAATCTGGGCTATAAATCGATTAAAAATATTGGGGCAAAATGGGAAAAGGCTCCGATATTAATTGCTAATTGTGTTAAGGGCAATTTGGGAAAGAAAATATAAGGGCAAACTATCATGGTTATGAGTGAGTCATGTATTTTTCAAAAAGTGCATTAAGAGTGTTTAAGGGCAAAATAGGAAATTGGCATGCCTTAGCCCTTAAGTTACCCATGACTTGGCCCCCAAGTTATTAGAGAAAAAGGAACAACATGGGTTCAGCCATAGAAAAGAAAGAAAGAAAGAAAAGAGAAAGAAAGAAGAAAAGAGGAAGAGGAAGAAGAAGAAGGAGAAAGAAAGAGGAAGGGAAAGAGAAGCTTGGGGTTTGTGTTTGACTCCAGGTAAGCTATAGCTTTCCTAGATCTTGCATAAATTTAGATTTTCTTAGATTATTGTATTTTGAGGTAATAGTGGAAGTAACCTTGAGTAGAGAAAGGGTGGAAGAAAATAATGAGATATTAGAGGATAGAGCATGTATGCATGCATGGTTTCGTGGGAAAACCTCGTGTGGAGGTAATCCTAATAGTTATCATATCTGTATGTTGACGTAGGTCAAGAAGGTTATTTCAGAAAGCCGGAATACCAGAGTTGAGTACCAGTTGAGGAGTAACCTGCTAAGGAGAGTGGGTTTCTCATCTAACAATAAAAAGTTAATTTGAGCTAGTATAATGAGACTAATACCTAGTTGTGGTATGTTATGTTTAGTAGAGTATTTGTATGTTTTAAATTTGAGAAATGAGAACCTAGTACATGATATTCTGATACATGAGTTTTGAGCATGAGTTTTAAGCATAAAGAAATAAGCTTGGGTTTTGAGCATGAGTTTTAAGCATAAAGAAATAAGCATGAGTTTCAAAAAGGGGATGGTTGATGTATACATGGCATAATTGCATGATAAAGCTTTACAAATGATATATTTTGATGTATGTATCATATTGAGCATCAGGCAGCTATGGGCTGATCACCCTTTAGACTGTACTCTATCATGAGCATTGCACACTACTATTGAGCCGGCACCTCCTTGCAAATCGATCGTACGATGAACCTCGGAATTAGGGGTGAGTGCACGCTTGACCAAGCAAGTTGGGCAGGTTGTAAGTAGCCCGTGGGGGCATGAATCATAGCTCAGTGGAGCTGGTTACTATATATAACCCGTGGTGGCGGAGAGAAAACCAAGGTTCCAGGGTTAAGGAACAAAGCACTTTGCCGGGTAAACCGCATGGGTAAGGGGTGCTATTTGTGCGAGGATCCTATTGCTAGTCACGCACCTGATGAGAGTACACCTGCAGGAGGGCGACTGTAGGGTGGTACCTCAGAGGCATTACACATAGCCCAGTATCATGAGATTTAAAAGCATATATTGTGATATAAAAAGGGCCAGTAGGCCAAGTAGTTATCCCAAGAGGAAGAGTTTACATGAGGTGCTAGTGGGCAAGCAGATTCCGGTGGAATCTAGGAATTTAATAAAGAAAGTCTGGGCTGTAGATAAAGAATGCATATCTTCATATTGTAATGCATTGATTTTTATCTTAATGAGTTATCTTTCAGTGGAAAGTTATTGTAGAGTATTTCAGTACTGGTATATTATTTGAAGAATAAGCTACATTTTACTTTATCTGATATTATGTTAAAAATATACTTTGAGTTATACCAGCTATATTGTATCAGCATACAGTTAATAATGTAAGGTTATGGTTCTCTATTTCTCCATAGTTAGATGGTTATTCAGTCACTGGGACTTAGGTCTCACCCCTCTATGGTTAAAATTTACTTTCATATCAGTGAGTATTTTTGCCAGGATCGCAGGATAAGCAGGACCGACCTTAGCTGGTGAAGCTTGCTTGGATGCAAGGGGGTGTAGATGATAGCCATGTACATTGAGTTAGTGTGGGGTGATATTGTATATTTGTATATGTGTATGTAGTGAGATGTGGTGATGTATTAGACTTATTTGAATATGGATACGAGACTTATGTTTTGGAGAAAATTTGAGTATGATATATGTACTTATGATTTTGATATCGATTGTGAATGTGATCTTATAAATTACTTGAGGAATGTCATGAAAATATTATCTGAGCTGGTTGATCCCTAGTATTGATTTGAGTGATGTGCATATATAATTGAGATGATAATAAAAAGTTTTTAACAGGATGTGTTTTCATGTGTTTGCCACTTATGATAATTAGTTGGGGTTCTCTAGCTCTTTATGGAGTGCTATAAAGACTAGCAAAACTCTATCCGATTACCATAGGTGTACAGGTGCTGTCGGTGGCCCCAAAGAGAAGGGAGAGCTGACAGATTGAACCTTAAGTTCAAATCTCATAGTTACTATTATGCCTCCATATTTCAACTTAAGCCATTCCCACATTTGCTTAGTTGTTTGGAAGTTCTCAAACTCCCTAATTAGATCATCTTGCATGCAACTTAATATAGTAAAGTGTGCACTCCTATCCTTCTTGTACTAATTTTGATAAGCTTCTCAGTCACGGTAATGTTGGAACATTTGCCATTCTATAGGTAGGCTCATGTTGTTGGTTAGGGTTTCAAGTACTTCTCTCATTAAGAAGATACTTTATTTTTGTATGCCATAGTCGTAATTCTTTCCATCAAGTTTATAAGTTTCAAACAAATAGACAATTGAGTTCTTGGAGGCTATTTCACTACATTTATTGTGCAAATATTAAATTTGGCACAGATATCTTATATTTTATTCAAATCCAATTAAGCCATAAAATTCTTTCTTACATAATAAAATCGAACAATTTTGTATTTAGCTAATTATCATCTCCTAATAATGTAGGGTGGAATAATATGTCTAAATAATTAAGAATAAAATACTCATAATCCACAACATCATCATTAAATAAAGTAATATTAGGATAATTTATAAAATAACCATATGCATACACCAATTTCTAATCTTTGTACCTAACACATAGGTTAATTGAATGGAAGTGGGATTTAGGTTCAAAATTGTAAATTAATAATTTATGTGCCTAAGGATGCAAAAATTTATAATTATCTTTAAATAAATATTTATATCATAAAAATAATCACATTATTAAAATTACTAATACATGTGATTATGTAATGAGATTATATATGTTTTAATTATAGGCCTAAATTCACTATCATGGAACTCTAGTATTGTTACCCATTACATAAGATAGCCCTATGCTTGAGTGATGCAAACGATCTCAAAGGCTCAGCCCATGGCGCACGACCCAATGAACAATGGGGCCCAACCCATAGCACGTGGCTGAGCGCCTAGCCAATAGTGTGGGGCCTTGCTCAGAGCTGGCCCATAGTGTGTCTGTGGTCCTGCATAGAGCATAAAAAAAGGGAAAAGTCTTTGTACACGCCCCCCGATGCAGTAAGGCCTACGTGGGCTGCACCGTCCCTTCTGATTGGTCCACATGGAGCCTACGTGGATGACGTGCCGGGCGGTATGGCCCTGCTACGATGTAACGTTCTGAACGTGACGGCCATTTAAAGTGCTTCGTTTTTTTTAAGCAAAGCGTTCAGACGAAAATGCTCTTTCCCTCCATGCTATCTCCATTTTACGTTGGATTTCATCTGAGCAAGAAAAACTATTTCTTCCCCCTCGCTCTAGCTTTCGGCACGATCCTATGCCCTGCCCTCGCTCTGGCTTTCGGCACGATCCTACGCCCTCGCTCTGGCTTTCGGCACGATCCTACGCCCTCGCTCTGAGAGCCCGATCGACAAAAACTTTTGGAGGAAATGTCGTCGTAGCACGAAGTAAAAAGTCCTTCTTCCCACTTCTTTGTAAAGCTCCTTTATTACACCAACTATTTTTTCTCGTTAGAGGTAGTTAATGCGTGACCAAAATATTTAATGCACGGGTAACTTCCTTTGAACAAAACAGTTATGACATTCTGACAGTCATAACTGTTTAGAGTTTACTGTTTTGTAATCACGAATGTCATACTCTTTTAACTAGGATGTTATACCTCATGAACTGGGGTCGTTAGAGTATTTCGCCTATATTCCCCGTTATTTCCTATCCATATAGCTCTAGTGTCATCATGCTCGGCCGAAAATCCTTGCGACACCGCAGTTTAAACATCACGACACCCTAGCTTTAAGGATACGACACCCTTGCTTAAAACCTTACGACACCCAAGAGGAATTCGGCCAAAAATCATTGGTGACACCGCAGTTGAAACGTTATGACACCCTAGCGTTAACGCTACGACACCATGCTTACAACCTTCGCATTCTTCGTATGTTGCTTTCCGGGGTGTCGTAGCGTTTCTATGGGGTATCTTTAAATGCTAAAGGGTATGTCGTGCTTATAACTGACAGGTGAAACATTAAGACACCCAAGCGTCAACGCTACGACACCCCGTATGGAGAACAACCCCTGCGACACCCCACTTTAACAGTCAATCATGGTGTCGTCGCCTTAAAGCTAGGGTGTCGTCAGATGAGAACTGGGGTGTCGTTAACAGCCTGAGTCGGTGATGTCATCGTTCGCGATACCCCAGTTGAAACCTGACGACACCCTAGCACCAATTCTACGATACTCGCTTATAAATGACCACGGAGAGAAGGCCCGCGACACCCAAGTTACAAACCTAAGACACCCGTTCAAGCTTAGGAGAAAACTTTAGCACATCCTAGGATGAAATCGGTCGGAAAACATTTACGACATCCAAGCTCCTTATCTTTCGGTCTGGCAGCAAACACAAAGTCACTAAAATTTCTTTTTATTCATCACACAAATAAAGACAAGAAGAAAAGAAAAGAAAAAAGTACAGGAGCCCTCACTGAGGCTTGTCATTTTCTCCGGGCGCTGCCGAGCTCCCCCCACGCTGCAGGGCTAACTCGGTGATCTGGCGCTGGAGGGACGCTACTTGCCCCTCCAGCTGGCTGTTGGCCCGACGCAGGACCTCGATCTCTCTCATTGAAACAGCTAGGTACTGCTCGGCCGCCCTGTGGAGTCGCTCGCTGTTTGCGAGCGACGACGCAAAGACCTCCGCATTGATGGTTACCATTGTGCGGAGGCTCCCATGGGTGCCAGTCGATCGCCCCTCGCCTCTAGAAGCCATCTCAGTATTCAAAAATTTTGGAAGATTAGCTGAAAAGGTGATTAATGATCGCATTCCTCCATCATATTTAAGGTACTCCTGGCAGGTGTTTCGATTGCCCGAGCTATCAGCTCCGGCACCCCTATCGTGGAAACTCGCAACGTGCCACCATCTCAGTGGGGGTCAAAGGAAATGAATGGGTTTTGAACTACGGTGCAATGGGTTTCAACAAGATATGAGCGAATGGCAGCAAACACACAAGAGGAATTCGCCTCCCTCATGAACAGAAACCATTAATGAAGAATGAAGAGAGTGTGGGGAAGCCAAATACTGCGATACCCTAGAACCAATGCTTCGATACCCGTGCTTAAAACTGATCACGGAGAGAATCCCCGCGACACCATAGTTCGAATTCAGAAGAAAATCCTTCGTGACACCTTAGTTGAAATTCACGACACCCTAGCTCTAAGGCGGCGACACCCATGCTTATAACTGACCACCTAGAATCCCAGCGACATCCCAGGTGGATTGGATTTCGGCCTAAAATTTTTCGCGACACCCTAGTTGAAATCTCACGACACCCTAACTTTCAGGCAACGACACCCATGCTTAAAATGACCACGGAGAGAATCCCCGCGACACCCCCTAGTGGAATTGCCGAAAATTATTCGACACCCCAGTTGAAATCTCACGACACCCTAGCTTTAATGCGACGACACCCGTACTTAAAACTGACCACGGAGAGAATCCCCGTGATACCCTATGGTGAATTTGGCGAAAATCATTTGCGACACCCCAGTTGAAATCTCACGACACCCTAGCTTTAAGGCGACGACACCCGTGCTTATAACTGACCACCTAGAGAATCCCCGCGACACCCCAGTGGATTGGATTTTGGCCAAAAATCCTTCGTGACACCCCAGTTGAAATCTCATGACACCCTAGCTTTAAGGCGACGACACCCGTGCTTAAAACTGACCACGGAGAGAATCCCAGCGACACCCCAAGGTGGAATTTGGCCAAAATCCTTCGCGACACCCCAGTTGAAATCTCACGACACCCTAGCTTTAAGGCGACGACACCCGTGCTTAAAACTGACCACAGAGAGAATCCCAGCGACACCCCATTGTGAATTTGGCCGAAAATCATTCGCGACACCCCAGTTAAAATCTCACGACACCCTAGCTTTAAGGCGATGACACCCGTGCTTATAACTGACCACCTAGAGAATCCCTGCGACACCCTAGGTGGATTGGATTTTGGCCGAAAATCCTTCACGACACCCCAGTTGAAATCTCACGACACCCTAGCTTTAAGGCGACGACACCCGTGCTTAAAACTGGCCACGGAGAGAATCCCAGCGACACCCCTGATGGAATTCGGCCAAAAATCCTTCGTGACACCCCAGTTGAAATCTCACGACACCCTAGCTTTTAGGAAACATACCCGTGCTTAAAACTGCCCACGGAGAGAATCCCCGCAACACCCTAGTTCAATTCGGCCCGAAATCCTTCGCGACACCTTAGTTGAAATATCATGACACCCTAGCTCTAAGGCGACGACACCAGTGCTTATTGCTTTAAGGCGACGACCAACCCGCCTTAACAGTCAACACACGGGTGTCGTCGCCTTAAAGCTAGGGTGTCATCAGATGAGAACTGCGTGTCGGTAATAGCATGAGTCGGGGATGGTGTCTTTAGGCCCTTCGTCAATGTGTTATTAATTGGTGTCGTAATTTTACAGCTCCGGTGTCGTTTTTCGTAAACTGGGGTGTCATGACTTCTGAATTCAGATCATAGGTGTCTTATTATTTTAACCTTCGTGTCCTAATCCTTTGTCAGGATATATTGACAACTAAATATATGGATATCATTATTCATGACTGTGTCTATATTTCCACAGACGATGCTAAAATTAAAGATCGGAAAGAAATCGATAACACTCCCGACCGTGCACCTTCACCCGTCGCTCCAAATGTAGTGGATGATACTATAGTTCCTCAAACTGGAATGGAATTCAATTCAGCAGATGATGTATATACGTTCTACAATGGATACGCGAAACGAGTTGGTTTTGGAATCACAACAGTGTGTAGCAGGGCTAACAACAAAAAACAACTTTGCTTCAAGCACCTGGCGTGTTGGAGGCAAGGAAAATCTAGAAAAACAGAGAAGAGTATGAATCATAGGGATACTGGGAAAGTTGATTGTATGGCATCCATAAAAGCAAGACTGAATGCTACAAGTGGTAAGTGGATATTGGATGAGGTTTCTCTAGAACATAACCATGGGATGTCCATAACATCAACTGGTTATCTATGTCGCATAGGAGGATCAGCACACCAGAGAAGGCAGAGATCAGCAATTTACATGCCATGAATGTTCCGACAACTCAGATATACTCTGCCATAGCAAGAAGAAAAGGGGGCAGAAGACAATTGGATTTCACCGAGAAGGATGCTCGTAACTTCATTTGTCGCGAACGTCAGTCTAAGCTGAAAGAAGGAGATGCTCAGTCGATGGAAATTCATTTCACCGAAATGCAACTCATAAATCCCAATTTCTTCTATACCTTAGACCTCAATGATAATGGTCATCTGAGGTCTGTCTTCTGGATTCATCCAAGGTCAAGATTGGCATGCACATACTTCGGCGATGTTCTAAGCTTTGACTCAACCTACTTGACAAACAGATATCAAATGCCTTTTTATCCATTCGTTGGGGTCAACCATCATGGACAGTCCACCTTGCTTGGTTGCGCATTGTTGTCTGATGAGAGCACTGAGACATATAAATGGGTTTTTCAGGCATGGCTGGATGCAAATGGTGGTCAAGCACCTATTGCCATAATAACTGACCAAGATAAGGCAATCGAGGCTGCTGTCAAAGAAGTTTTTCCTAACACACGACATCGATTTTGTCTTTGGCATATATTGAAGAAGATACCTGAAAAGATTGGCCACATTTGCACGGCAAATCCCAAGTTTATGGTTGATTTCGATGAGGCGATATATGATTCATTGAGCATACAGTCATTCGAGGAAAGGTGGGCACATGTTATGGAGAAATATAAAGAATGCAAGTCTATAGATTGGTTCAATGTCCTTTACGAATGTCGGGATAAATGGGTCCAGTTTACCTAAAGGATACATTCTTCGCAGGTTTGTATGTCATTGTCTTTGGTTCATGTTCGCATTAAACGCTTTTTTTTTTGTTGACAAAATTTTGAACAGGGATGTCATCTTCACAAAGGAGCGAGGGCATAAATCACTTCTTCGATGGGTTTATAAATTCGAAGACTACACTAACGGAGTTCATAGGTAAGTACGAAGATGCCTTGGAAAAAAGATATGAGGCCGAAAATGAGGAAGATAATAGGACGTTGCAAACGATGGCTTTCCTAAAGACATCATCACCTTTTGAGAGACAAGCTGCAGGAAGGTATACAAGGCGCATTTTCAAAAAATTTCAGAATGAGATCCTTGAAATGGTTGCATCAAATACTAAATTGATAAAGGAAGCTGGCAACTGTTGTGTATATTCTGTAAAGTCGTACGAAAGGATTGAAGTCGATGGAATTGGCAAGGAGATGATCAAAGATTATATCGTTTCATACGATAGAAATATTGAGGATGTCCAATGCCAGTGTCGATCCTTTCAGTTCAAGGATACCTGTGTAGGCATGCCTTGTTGGTTCTTCATCAAAGTGACGTATTTCGTTTGCCAGATAAATACTTTTGAAGAGATGGTGCAAGGACATGAAATACCAATTCGACGAATTCGACTGCAATACTGAAGGTTACGATAAGAGCACACGAAAATCACGGTACGCAGTGACAATTTTTTAATTGAAATGTCTTAATATATGTTTTCGTTAATATGATGTTAATGATTGTAGATATAGTTTGCTGAGTCATCGGATGATGAAGCTCGTAGAGATAGCCTCCATGTCTGAAGATGCATTTAATGTAGTGATGGATGGTCTAACACCTATATTCAAAATTGCCGTGGATGCCAACTGCGCAGCTAAACCAGGTACAGAGCTTGTAATTCAAGATCCTGAAAAAATTAGGACGAAAGGTGCCCAAGAGAGAACAGATTAAAGAGTGGAGTCGAGAAGAAGTCAAAAAGATCAAGGGAAAATCTGGTCAAGGAAAGAGCTGCTTCAAGCAACAGGCAGACTTGTTTGCAGTCAATTAATACCGAGAGGACAAGAAATAATTGTACCGCCTTCTGAAGCTTTGATGGACGAATTTGATGCTTATGTATTGAGTCAACTTACACAGGAGCATATATAAAACACGGGTGTCGTAACTTTCTAACTAGGGTGACTTGGTCGCGATGACACCCCAGCTCTTGGCTAACGACTCCATAGCTCTAGCGCGGCGACACCCGAAAGGCAAAATCCTACGACATCCCAGTACGCACGCGATGACACCGAAGCTTTTAGCGCAAGACACCCCAGCTCTTGGCTAACGACTCCATAGCTCTAGCGCGGCGACACCCGAAATGCGAAATCCTTCGACATCCCAGTGCTCACGCGACGACACCGAAGCTTCTAGCGCGACGACACCCAGCTCCGGGCTAACGACTCCCTACATGTAGTTAGGCGACATCGAAAGGCGAAATCCTACGACATCCCAATGCTCACGAAAGGACACCGAAGCTTTTAGCGCGACGACACCCCAGCTCCGGGCTAACGACTCCCTACATGTAGCTAGGCGACACCCGAAAGGCGAAATCCTACGACATCCCAGTGCTCACGAAAGGACACCGAAGCTTTTAGCACGACGACACCCCAGCTCTTGGCTAACGACTCCATAGCTCTAGCGCGGCGACACCCGAAATGCGAAATCCTTCGACATCCAGTACGCACGCGATGACACCGAAGCTTTTAGCGACGACACCCAGCTCTTGGCTTACGACTCCATAGCTCTAGCGCGGCGACACCCAAAATGCGAAATCCTACGACATCCCAGTGCTCACGAAAGGACACCGAAGCTTTTAGCGCGACGACACCCCAGCTCCGGGCTAACGACTCCCTACATGTAGCTAGGCGACACCCGAAAGGCGAAATCCTATGACATCCCAGTGCTCACGAAAGGACACCGAAGCTTTTAGCGCGACGACACCCCAGCTCTTGGCTAACGACTCCATAGCTCTAGCGCGGCGACACCCGAAATGCGAAATCCTTCGACATCCTAGTGCTCACGCGACGACACCGAAGCTTCTAGCGCGACAACACCCCAGCTCCGGGCTAACGACTCCCTACATGTAGCTAGGCGACACCGAAAGGCGAAATCTACGACATCCCAGTGCTCACGAAAGGACACCAAAGCTTTTAGCGCGACGACACCCCAGCTTGGATAATGACTCCCTACATGTAGCTAGGCGACACCCGAAAGGCGAAATCCTACGACATCCCAGTGCTCATGAAAGGACACCGAAGCTTTTAGCGCGACGACACCCCAGCTCTTGGCTAACGACTCCATAGCTCTAGCGCGGCGACACCCAAAATGCAAAATCCTTCGACATCCCAGTACACGCGATGACACCGAAGCTTTTAGCGCGAGACCCCAGCTCTTGGCTTACGACTCCATAGCTCTAGCGCGGCGACACCCGAAATGCGAAATCCTTCGAGGACACCCCTGTTCTCAATATAAAATTTGCGCATTTGCATTAAATCTGAATCAGTGTTAATATGAATAAATTACATTTAATTTTCATTCTAAGAAGAATTAAAAAATTAAGAACATTTTTCGACAATCGCTGATCTTTTTGTTCAGGCCCTCTCTTAATAGCATCGCAGCTAAGTGTCGCCGGTAATCTCTGACTTCCTCATCCATGAAATCCATCTTCATATCAGGATTGTCCCGTGGCACAAGACATTCCATGTATCTCAGACAGTATAGTCCGCAATCCAGCGATCCGGTCGGTTGGCTTGGGCAATCCGAAATCTCTTCCATCGGCCAAGTCATAGCTTCCTTCTTATCGCAGTAGATATGGAATATGTGGCCAAGAATTGTATGCCATTTTTTGCATTGGCCTTGTACTTAGGGTTGTGTTTCATTGAATTCAGGTGCATGAAGACCTTTCTTTCCATGTCGACAGCAACCAAATGCCAGTGAGTTATCGAGTTTATTATGGTGAAAAGAAACCGGAATTGGTCCTTATCTTCATCGGAGACATTGTCAAAAATCGAGGCCCCTGATGTGCCAGCGAGTTTATGAGCAGGAATGAAGAAGTCAGACATAGAGCGGATACAAAACTGATGCAAATATGCACTTATGGTATCGGTCCGGATGCTTTGTCCAGTTGCGCATCAGAAACTCCTGGCCGGTATCAATTATCTGCCAATGCAATGTAAACCGATTAATATAATTCTAAAATCAACAACTAGAATAGGTTTCTTGATATACTTACATCATCTATTATCATGTCATTGTTAATGAGATCTTGAAGATTTTTCCTTGTTACAACGCCAGAAAACATATTGGTGTAGACGATCTCGTCGGTTAGTCGTTCGCTCAAAAAATTTTGAATAATAATTTGGTCATCTTCGACCGTTGTGTTGGGCTTTGACGTGCCAACTGTCTTCGCCGACTTTTTAGGACGGGTTGTCTCATAACTATCTCCGACGACCTTGGATGCCTTACGCTTCCTCGGTTCTTTTTTAACCCTCCTAACAAGCGAAGGCACTCCAACGATTTCTATGTCCATATCATCACCCTTTGGCGCAGGAGTGCCAAGTTTATTATCGGATTTGGACTCCTCTTTATTTTCATTCCCATGCTCTGTTTTATCATCCAATGAATCCCCTCCAATCTCTTCTCCTCTGCTTTTGCATTCCCCGTCTCTATTGGACACTCGGATGAATGGTCCTCCTCCATCTTCTTCTCCTCACTATTTCCATTATCAGGCTCGCGGAGGACCAACTCCAGGGAATGCACCTTCTCTGTTTTCCCGTCTCTTGTCCTCCTCATTTCTTGCATTACTTTCCTTTCTGAGCAGTGAACTGAGGAGGCTCTCAGCAATGTACAGCCTGTGCCTGACATCGTCGAATTGATCCTTAACGCACTCCAATTCAGTCCTCAACTCGGCATATCCTGCGCAGCTATCCGTTGGTTGAGGGGCGCAGCTATCTGTTGGTTGATGGGATGCTACATTCTGCTGAGTGAGAAGCCAGCGCTCTTCTGACAGTGGTACAGTAGCTCCCTCCATCTGCAACGAAAGATGATAACAAATTAATATTAAGTGAACATATTGACACAATAAGTTGAAAAATATGGTCAGAGCAATAGAGCAATGTACTAGCTTACCAAGTCGTGAGGCTGCAAGTCGGCAACCCGAACCGACTGGATCTTCATTTGGTGGTCATACAACTTCAACAGCCGGGGCAGTTTATTAGGATATGCTGGTGCTCGCATTGATGTATGCTCAAGGAACCACGCCTGAACATGATATTTTTGGATATTAAATAATGTAATATTAACAAAGAAATTATACTAAGAACACTATTTGTGTCTCACTAATCCTTACCACCAGTGCTGCCGAGCATCCGAACAGGGTAGGCTGCCTCCTAACTTTTTTTGCATTCTTTGAGTGGACCGGCTCCTCGGAACGCAAGCAAGCAGCTATTTCTGGGAGAGCCAGAACAATCAACTCCTTCAATGCCGAAGCCCAGTCGATGCTATCCAGTTGACTTAAGTCATCCAAGTGCTGGATGAGATACCGTGGACATCTCTGATTAGACTTTGGAGCCAAAAACATGGCCAACATGTATGCGATCCAAAGTCGGATGGTGTCCTCGACATCCTCCTGTGCCTTAGATGATCGGAGTTGAAATATTAACTTCTCCAAACCTTCTTGGCGAAGATCTAAACCCTGGCCAAACCGTCTAAACAACCTTCCGTTGAACATTTGGCTGGACGTGTCGATCTTCTTCCCATGAGCTGGAAGACCCAGAATGAGTGCGACTTCGTCGGCACTGAATAAAACTGGCTTTCCATAGAAAATGAACTCGTCTCCTCCATTATGACATCTTATGATGTCTGCTAGCAGTCGCCCGTCGACTGTGAACGTCTGCATGTCGACGAAGGCACCAAATGGGGTCCTTCGAATAAGTTTTGTATGCCGTCGAGTGAACCTCATCCTCCAAACCTTCTGAACGTATACGGCCGGCCTGCAACTATTCTTAAACAGCTGGGAAGCCTTCACTGGGGGGACTGGAACAATTTTCATGTCAACTGAAACAGGGGGTAAGACATAAGACATACTTGTCATGAAAGTTTAAGAGAGTATGTCATAGTATTTTAACATAGTGATAAACATACCTGAAGGAGCCGCATCCTCATTCGAATGAAGAACGATGTCCTTGCATTGTTCAGCCATTTTCTCTGTCTGGTTCTTTCTTGTTCGCGGTCTTCGTCCACAAACGAAAGCACTCATCTCCATGAATGAAGTATATGGAAGAAAGAACTATGGAAGAAATTTAGGAGACCTGTGGCTTCTCGAGCAAGAAACGAAGGATGGCTTCTCGAGCAAAAGGATGGCTTCTCGAGCAACAGACGAAACCTCTAGGGTTTATGCGACCTCAGAGAAATACGAAAGGACACCAGGATCGCCACGATCACATCACCCGCAAACCCATAGGAACTACCCATATTTTGCAACTTTTCTCGAAAAGATGGCATAGCTGAGTTACTAGGGTGTCATCGAATTAGTACTAGGGTGACGTCAAAATTCCAGCCTTGTTCAAGCATGGGTGTCGTCGCCTTAAAGCTAGGGTGTCATGAGATTTCAACTGGGGTGTCGCGAAGGATTTTCGCCGAATTCGAAATAGGGGCGGGGATTCTCTCCGTGTTCAGTTTTAAGCAAGGGTGTCATATCCTTAAAGCTAGGGTGTCATGAGATTTCAACTGGGGTGTCGCGAAGGATTTTCAGCCGAATTCGAACTAGCGTGTCTGGTATTCTCTCTGTGGTCAGTTTTAAGCACGGGTGTCGTCGCCTTAGAGCTAGGGTGTCGTGAGATTTCAACTGGGGTATTGCGAAGGTTTTTCGGCCGAATTCGAAATAGGGCGTCGCGGGGATTCTCTCCGTGGTTCAGTTTTAAGCAAGGGTGTCGTATCCTTAAAGCTAGGGTGTCGTGAGATTTCAACTGGGGTGTCGCGAAGGATTTTTAGCCGAATTCGAACTAGGGTGTCGCTGGGATTCTCTCGTTGTCAGTTTTAAGCACGGGTGTCGTCGCCTTAGAGCTAGGGTATCGTGAGATTTCAACTGGGGTGTCGCGAAGGTTTTTCAGCCGAATTCGAAATAGGGCATCACGGGGATTCTCTCGTGGTCAGTTTTAAGCAAGGGTGTCGTATCCTTAAAGCTAGGGTGTCGTGAGATTTCAACTGGGGTGTCGCGAAGGATTTTCGGCTGAATTCAAACTAGGGTGTCGCTGGGATTCTCTCCGTGGTCAGTTTTAAGCACGGGTGTCGTCGCCTTAGAGCTAGGGTGTCGTGAGATTTCAACTGGGGTGTCACGAAGGATTTTCGGCTGAATTCGAAATAGGGTGTCGCGGGGATTCTCTCCGTGGTCAGTTTTAAGCAAGGGTGTCGTATCCTTAAAGCTAGGGTATCGTGAGATTTCAACTGGGGTGTCGCGAAGGATTTCGGCCGAATTCGAACTAGGGTGTCGCTGGGATTCTCTCGTGGTCAGTTTTAAGCACGGTGTCGTCACCTTAGAGCTAGGGTGTCCTGAGATTTCAACTGGGTGTCGCGAAGGTTTTTCGGCCGAATTCGAAATAGGGCGTCGCGGGGATTCTCTCTGTGGTCAGTTTTAAGCAAGGGTGTCGTATCCTTAAAGCTAGGGTATCGTGAGATTTCAACTGGGGTGTCGCGAAGGATTTTCGGCTGAATTCGAACTAGGGTGTTGCTGGGATTATCTCCGTGGTCAGTTTTAAGCATGGGTGTCGTCGCCTTAAAGCTAGGGTGTCGTGAGATTTCAACTGGGTTTCGCGAAGGATTTCGTCCGAATTCGAAGGGGTGTCGCTGGCATTCTCTCCATGGTCACTTTTAAGCACGGGTGTCGTCGCCTTAAAGCTAGGGTGTCGTGAGGTTTCAACTGGGATGTCGCAAGGATTTTTCGCCGAATTCCACAGGGGTGTCGCGGGTCATTTTTAAGCATGGGTATCGTAGCATTGGTACTAGGGTATCGCAGTATTTGGCTTCCCACACTCTCTTTATTAATGGTTTCTGTTCACGAGGGGGCGAATTCCTCCTGGGGTGTTTGCTGCCATTCGCTAAGTCATGTTGAAACCACGACACCCTAGTTCAAAACCCACGACACCCTTGCAGAAAAACCCACGACACCCTAGTTCTAAACCCACGACACCATAGTTCAAAATGTTAAGACAAAGCATTAGTTGAAAACCGACGACACCCTATTCTAAAACCACGACACCATAGTTCAAAACGTTAAGACAAAGCATTAGTTGAAACCCACGACACCCTAGTTTAAAACCCTACAGTCAAGCTCATAAACCTGAAATAAGTTTTGTCGACCGGGCTCTTAGAGCGAGGGCGTAGGATCGTGCCAAAAGCCAGAGCGAGGGGGAAAAAAGAGTTTCCTTGCTCAGATGAAATCCAACGTAAAATGGCGATAGCATGGAGGGAAAGGGCATTTTCGTCTGAATGCTTTGCTTAAAAAAAAGCGAAGCGCTTTAAATGGCCGTCACGTTCAGAACGTTATATCGTAGCAGGCCATACCGCCCGGCACGTCATCTACGTAGGCTTCACGTGGACCAATCAGAAGGGGCGTGCAGCCCATGTAGGCCTTGCTGCACCGAGGGCAGTGTACAAGACTTTTCCTAAAAAAAGTTGGCCCAGAGTGTGCCTGCAGTCCACAGCATGCATAGGGCCCACTTGAGTGTGTGGCTCAAATCACGCATGGATGTGTGGGCACACAACCACACGAGCTAGGAAAAAGTCTTTGTACATCACTCCATTGCAGAATGGCCTGCACCGGATGCAGTGATTCATCTGCGTGAACCTATGCATTTGCGGTGTGAGACCCACGAGAGGGCCATCTGCATGGGCCATGCGTGGATGAATCACCGCACTGGATGCAGGCCATCCTGCATTGGAGGCGATGTATAAAGACTTTTCCCACACGCTAGAGCACGATGCAGCCGAAGTGTACACATGGAGAGAAGGCATGTAATTTCAGTCGGCTTCATTCTCTACTTATAAGGATTATTAAAAAAAAGTTTTAGTCACATAAAACTAGGTCTTTTTTGTCTACTCTATAGTTATCGCCTTATAATCGAATCAAGAATTCTTATCCTTTCATGATTATTTATAGGGAACCTTATTTGTTCGTAGTTTTTCCATATGAATAATTAACATATGTCAACATGGATGCCTGTTACAGCATGAACTTTGATAGTTGTTGACCTTAAACTTTGATTCATTCACACTGCTAACACATTCTATTTCTTCTTGTGCGGTGTGCTCTTGTAGGTTTACCCCAATACTCGTTCGGTTGTTTCACAGGATTGTTTTGGGAAGGGAAGCAAAGAGGATCAAAAAATTAATAGAATCTCTCATAGTTTTTTTTTTTTTTTCTAATGGAAGAAGCCAAAAAAAAAAGGGTCTTACATGCAATTTTTCTTTCTTTCATCAATCAAACGGGATTTTTTTTTTCCCCTAGTCTCTTTCCAACCAAACGAGGCCTACCTGTAAGGCGTGAAGAAAGTTCCAACACAATAAACTTAAAGTTTAGGGGACGAACGGGTCAGCGGAGTGGTGGTTCTTGTAGGCATCCACGCATGTTTGATATCAACATTGAAAGAGTGGCTCACAAAAGTTTTCTACATCTTCAACAGAAGAAAATATTTTATATTAGAAGTTACTTTTCAAATTTGCGTTAAATCAAAAGTTAGCTTCTCAAAGAACTGATAAAACTAGCTTTAACCAACAAGTTTTGACACGCGTTTGTGGAGTGGAGAAATCCATATTCAAACTTGAAATATGATGTTTCCATTAGATTTCTAAAATTTTAAAAAAGAAGTAAAATAAAGCTTGCTTTATAATTTTGCTTGTGTGAGGGTGAAATCATTAGCAATTAACAAGTTTGCCCCATTAATTGTTATCTCCACTAGAGATCGGAAAGTATTGAGTGATTGTAGCATATACTGTTGTTTTAGTTGATTTGATCCTCAAAACCTTTTAGCTATGCAGGTTGAGCGGCCTTGCTAAGACTTGCAACGTTCAAATTCACTGCATGATCTAAACCATGATCAAATTATCCCCAATACAGTTCAAATTTGATCTAGCTAGCCCAACATCTTTAACATTCATAAGCACCAAAAGTCGCACCTACCACTTATGTTAGCGACTTATTATTGAATTATTAATTCAATATTAAACTTATATATGATAATTATTTATTGTAGGCTATCAAATAAGGTTAAGGTCAACTAAAAGTGATTCACTAAGTATTTTATAATTTAGATTTTAATCTATCCGATAGGGTGCGGATCTTTAATATAGAGACTTAAGAGAATATTTTTATTGATGGGCTAAAATAGAAATAAAATTAGATAACTAAACCCTATATATATATATATATATATATATATATATATATAGTGATCATGGTCCCCATATCATATGCATAGAGACATTCTTTCTGACATTCTATCATCACATAAAATACTAAGAGAAACTAAAAGGCTCATTAAGTGGACGTGCTGATCCAGAAGACCAACCACTCGATTCTAGAGATAATTAATTGATATAGACTCAGGTATGCTTTCGTCTATGTATTTAATTTTATCTTGATAATCTAACATGAATGATCCTATTATTTAGGTGATGATGGTCTTCACTAAAGAGAATTTCATAAATCCTAATACTTACGTTATTGACAAACATACGAAAAAGCTATTGCTCCTTAAAACACTTTTAAATGTGGGTCCCTATGAGTCTGTTTCATTAATTAGAACGACAAAAACAAAGATGAAGGATTCCAAGGAAACCGAGGTTCTCCACAACTGAATGAGATCATTTTACACTTACTCGTTATCAACTCATTTCCTCCCTTGTTTACCACGGCAGTAATAATTTTTATCCCTATGTCTAAAACTGCTCCATGTAAAACCAAATATTTAGATTTGTCTTTGAACGGTAGTGTGCAATTAAGATAGATCATCTTAATTGCATGTAAATGATTATAAACATAAAGGATTAGTTGTTTGTTAAATTTGCACCATAGAATATATAAACAAATCCTTTATTTTAATCGACAATGACAGCTAAAAATTTTTAACGTCGTGAAGAGAATATTTGCTTCCAAAATAAATTTGAGTGATTAAAAAAAAAAAAAAAAAACTTAAGGACGAAGAGATTCGCAAAACGTCCCAAAACAAGTACGGCACCTAAGGTCGGTCAAAAGGAAAATTCATCGGGGTTTTCTGGAAGGGTTGAAGTTATTCCACTGAATGGGAGAATTTTAATATTCGCTGGGAGGAACATAATTAAACACAATGCATTCAATGTGCAATAGATATCGTGACGATTTTATAACAAGACTAAAATTTCTCTTTCACTTATTTTTTTGTGCATTTAAAGTGGATGGGGACGGAGGAATAATTGGAGTGATGACACGCCAGTTGCGTGGAATAAATTTCCACCCTGCATGGAATAAGTCAGAAAGCTCTTGGTCAGAATTAGCTTGAGAGATGTAAATGGGAACGATATTTCCTGAGGAGAGAATAACCACCCAGTTTGCTATTAGTCCTCAGACAGCGAAATGGATATTAAGTATATTCCACAATGCCAAAACGATAAGTACTGAGATAGCGAAGTGGATATTAAGTCTATTCCACAATGCCAAAACCCTCTCTAGAAAGTATGGGGAATTGATGAGGCCAAATAGTCCGACCATAAGATGTCTATTAGCTTGGCTTAACTAGTTTTGAGGGTTTAGTGAAAGAACAGCATCCAAACATGGATATAAAGATACATCGTGGGGATATGTGTCATAAACTATTCATTACATAATGTGTCTTAAGCTGTGTTTGGTATTACTATTGATGGTATAATTTTTATTTGTATAGCTTAATAAAAAATTATTTAATAATTAATTTTTTAATTATTGTAAAACTTCCAAATTTGGTAACCAAAGAAAGTGTTTTACAATCAAAATAATAATAATAAAAGGCATTACATAGTATGCTCAACTATCTAGCATTATGTTCTATTAAAAACCATTATATAATATTATAACTTATAATTGTCATAATAATATGATAATATAATGATATTATATTATCATATTTTGATTATTATAATATAATATGATAATTAACATAATAATTATAATATTATAAAATTGTTGTACTAATATAATAATATTTTATTGCTAATAATAATAATAATAATTTATTATACCATTTTAATTTATAATATAATATTATTATCACTATTTGATTATAATATAAATTATAAGTAATAATATGATAATGATTATTATTATATATATGATAATAATATTCTATTAACTATACCAATATTAATGTAATATAGTATAGTTATTATTAGTGTACAATTATATCATATATAATTAGTATAACAGTATATAATACTACATCATTGTAACAATATTATAATAATATATTATTATTATATTTTGAAATATTATATATATTATCATTATTTTGATAATAATATTGTATTAATAGTACTATAATACTAATATAATATAATATAGTTATTAGCAATTTATAATTATATTACATTGAATTATTATAATATTATTACAAAAATGGTACGTTATTGTAAAAGTATTATAATTATATTATTAATATTATTTGATATTATTACAAATATTATGTTATTAACATTATTATATAGTAATACTACATTATTGTAAGGATATTATAATATCATATTATTATTACATATTGTAATATTATGATCACTATTATGTCATTATTTATTATAATAATAATATATTAAATAATGATATAATAATGATGGTTATTATAATATAATAAAGATAACAATATTATATTAATAGCATTATAATATTGATACGATATAAGATAGGTATTATTAATTTTTAATTATATTATATAAAGTGCTATAATTTTTATTAAAATAATATAGTATTATAATATTATAATAATATGGTAATTTTGTTTTAAAGGAGTTTCTTTTACTTAGCAAGTAAAGGTTTCAGAAAAAAATAAAAAAGCTTTGGAGCTCTTCCAAATAGTACATTTAAATTTTGCCAAATTCTTTAAAAACACTAATCAAACGAGGCCTTGCTGAGGTACTTATTTCATAACTAGCTTTTATTTGGGGATTCATGCTGCTAAGGTATACTCCTTCAAATTCTCAACAGCCTTTGCTAACTCAGTATGTGGCAATACTATCATGACTAGGCCTATTTGCTTAACTTTTTAACTAGAGAATAGTTGGTCTTTGGTTTTCCTAAAGAAATCAAAATCCTACAAAAAATTAAGAAGTTTATTTATTTTAGAGATTAGTATCCTATGAAAAGTGAGAACCTTTTGTCTTTAGGAAATCTCTTTATAAATAAAATTCAATGAAGGTCTTTTGATATCAAATCAATAGTTTAGAAGGATGAAGAAGATAAGGGTTGAACGATTAGAAGATTGACAGAGCCCTTAAGTATTAGAAATTAAGGATTTGTTTCTAATAATTTTATTTAGAGAAGCAGTGATTAGCTGGTTCTACAATTTATATAACAAACTAGTTAGATTGGCTATAAATTCTTTTTCTCTATTTAGCTTTGTTCTAATTCATATTTTTTGTAAGCTGTAAAGATTCTAAACTTTTTTTATCATCACCTGCTTCTACGTGATTTTTGATCTACCACTATATCTTTTTTCTTTTACATTTATTCTATCACTCCTTTGCATAGGTACATCTTTAGATCTATATTTCATATGTTCAAATCATCTATATTATCCTTCCTTTAATTTATCCTTAATTAGAGGTACTTCTACCTTTTTATGAATGGTTTTATTTCTTATCTTATTTTTTTTATATTTCTATACATTCATCTCAATATTCTCATTTTTACTACATTCATCTTATATACATATAATTTTTTAACTATCCAACATTTCGTGTTATAAAGCATAGCTAATTTTATAACTAACTTATAAAACTTTTTTCTTCAACCTAGCAAATACTTTATGATTACATTATATTTAGTACTTCTCTATTCTATCCTTTTTTATGAATAATCAATCTTAGATACCAAAAATATTCATTTTTAGTAACTTTGTGGTCCTCAATTTTTACTTTGCATTCATCTCTATTTCTATTTATATTAAAATTATATTTCATATTTTATCTCTTATCCTACTTAAATTTAAACCTTTGGATTTTAATGTACTTCACCTTTGTTTTAACTTATATTAACTCTAGCCTTAGTTTCATCTACTAATACTATATTATCTATAAATAATATGCATCATAGAATATATCCAAATATTCCTAGTAAGCTCATCTATAACTAAGTAAAAGGATAGGAAGTAAGAACAGATATTTGATGTAAACATACTGTAATAGAAAATTTGCTAGTATTACTATTTATAGTTATTATGCTAGTAACTATCCTATCATATATATTTTTTATTATGTTATTATACCTAATAGGTACTCCTTTCTTTTTTAGTACCCTTCATAAAATTTTTCTAGGGATCCTATCATATACTTTTTTAGATGAAAAAATCATATAAAGATTTTGTTTCTTTACTCTATACATCTCCATTAACCTTTTAATAAAGAAAATAACTTTTATAGTCAATTTGCTAAGCATAAAACCAAATTGACTCTTTGATATTTTTATAGTATTGCTCATAAGTTTGATATCATGATAATTAGAGGTGTTTTGAATATCTTCTTTATTCTTATAAATTGATCCTATAATGGTCTTTCTTTTTCTATTAGGTATCTTTTTATTTTTTAAAATATATTAAATAAATTTGTCATCCACTTTACTCTAATATCATCTAAATATTTATAAACTTCTATTGAATCTTATCAGATCTCATAGTTTTTTCTACTTTCATCTTTTTTGTAGCTCATTTACTTCAGATATCCTAATTCTATGAGTATATACAATAACTTTATCCTCAATGAAGCTAATAGGATATTCTAAATTATTTATATAATTTTTATTTTATAATTTATTAAAATAGCTTCTTCATCTTTGTTTGATCTCTTTTTTCTTAATTAAAACTTTTTGATCATCGCCTTTAATACATTTAACTTGAAGCATGTCTTTAGTTTTTCTGATTCTTACTCTTACAATTCTATATGTTTTTCTCTCCCTCTTTAGTTTATAGCTTATGATATATTCCTCATAAATCTTACATTTAGCCCTCCATACTATCTTTTTGATCTCTTTCTTAACTATTTTATAGTTTTCATATGCTTCTCTATTCTTACATTTACGTAGTTTTCTATAACACTCTCTTTTAGCCTTAACCACTAATAAACTTTCTCATTCACTATCAAATCTTTTACTTTTACAATTTATTATATTTTTAAATAATCAAATATATATAACCCTTATCATGCTTAGTTTATAAATATTGCATGCTATGCATATTAGCTATAATTGACATGATTTATATTTTGATATTGCTTATTTATTATTCATGATGATTTGATGAAAAATGTTGAAGTAATGATTTAATATATAAGATTGATTAAGAAATGATAAAACTAAATTTGTGCTTCTAAACCTGACTATGTTGGATGACTTGGATCCCTACTAGTAGGGGTTAAACGTTGGTAATACATATGACTTTAGAGACATACATTGGTCAATACCTTATCCATAGGGATTAAATGCTGGTGATACCCATAACCTTAGGGGATACATCTTGGTTGATACCTTGTCTATGGGGGTAAAATACTGGTGAGATGATTTGAGCATAGCAGAATTAGATGATATGATATAATAAGAACTAAGAATGTAAAAAATACAGATTATTTAGTTTAACAAAATAATCTCGGTGATATAATGAGAAGAGGCTGGCATTGTCATATCTAGCCAAATTAGGACCTGACATGAAGATTTATTAAATACATTTCCTATATACAATCATAAGAAGATAATTTATACAACTTTCCATATTTATATTACACCAGATCCTAGTAAATTATGAGAAAGATTTTTTTTTCTATGATTAAAGTTTTTTTTACATGATTTTCATGTTTGCAAAATCTGTTACTTTTTTAGGCACAAAAGGACATGAACTCATTATGGTTCAAGTGGTTCTATGATTATAAATAGGTGTCTCTAGCCGTTGTAAAAGCCATCTTGAGTTAAATTAAATTTACAATCCTTTTCTCGGTGCTTTGTTAATTTGTATTATATTTATTATTTTCTTCCTCCAATCTTGCTATTTCAATATTGAATAGATCTTTTTCCTCTATCAAGAAAGACATTCAAAGAGTTATCATGCTTTAATCCTTCAACAAATAATTCATCATCAATGAATATTTCCTATTACAACATAATGAAATTCACAATATGGTCTATGCCTTCCTATTTTACAATGATTTGTTGAAATATAAAGTAATTAAAGGAAGTTAACATTATAATAGGAGGAATTACATGTACAAGTTGAAGATACATATGTCAGCTATGAGCTTCTATATTAATTGAGAAACAATTTTATAAGGTATCAAATTATATTCTTTGAAAAATGGCTACTTTATTTTCACTACTTGTACTTTGTTGCTTATTCCTTTTCCTTCTATTTTTTCTTCTTTCACTTTATAACTATCGGTTTTTTCCTCTTTCAATCATGTAAATATCTTCTTTTTCTTTTTTTATTCCTTTATTTCTCTTTTTTTCGATCCTCCAATTCTTTCTCTCTCTCTTCCTTTAGTCCTTTTTTTTCTTTTTCTTTCTTAACTCTCCTTTTTTTTCTCTCATTGTTCTTCTTTTTTCTTTCATATCTATTTCTTTTACCTCTCTTGGTTGCTTTTATTTTATTTCTTTTATTTCCTTTAATTCTCTGGAATATATCCTTTTGGTTGTTTTTTCTCTCAATTTTGTCTTTATTTGTTCACTCCCTTTCATTCCTCTCATTTTCTCCCTTAATATTTTTTTTCTTTTTTCCTTTATCTTAATCTTTCTCCTTCTTTCTCTTCCAACCATTATCACTAAGTCCTCTTTCCTCAAAGCATTCATCTTATTAAATGCTCTTCCAGTCCTTGTCATGTGCCTAATTTTACTACATCTAAGGGTGTAGTAAGTTTTTAAAGTATTCAACTATATGTAGGCAAATGGTGCCTTCTTCCAATCAGTCCTTGGTCCTCTAAGTATAATCATAATAGTATGAGCTTCATTTTTGTTGCAGGCTTATTGAACATTGGGTTTAAAAATGGAGGTGCACCCATCATGATAGGCTTATGTGTTGCATTGTGTGATAGTGCTTTTATGATTAAGATCAATTATGGTGTTCAAGAGAGTGCTTAATATGGTGCTTCCATTATAGTGATCCTTAAAGTCATTTTTTGAGGCAATGATCCCATTAGGACTAACTTTGGTGCTTATGGCACATCTTGAGTTGGTGGTGCCCCCTTTTAGGATTAATAGGCAAACTTTGCCAAGGTCGGTCTCAAGTCCAGATAAAGGAGGAGGATTGCATTAGATAGCTGACAGCCAGCATAAAACTCTATCAGAACCCTTAAAACATGAATTTGATAGATCAAACTATGCGAAGGGCTAGGACATTTCCGTTAAGAGATGCATTGTATCTGCCTTCAGATGTTTCAAAAAATGGGCAAGGAGCGCCTATTGGCATCCGAATGCGGTGATAAGTGAGCAAGGGTTCCTGCACTATGAATGAGTACGGGTAAAGAAGTTAGTCCATAATAGTCAGCTTAGAGTAGTAATATAGAATATAGAAACACTAATAGGTAAAACTATGAAGATAGTGGATACTATGATTAGGAGAAAAGTAAATATAATATGCTTACAAGAGACTAAATGGGTAGATAAAAGATCTAGAGAAATAAAAAATATAGAATATAAATTATATTATACTAAAAAATATAAAAATAGAAATGGAGTAGGAATAATTGTAGACAAAAAATTTTAAGAGATATGTTGTTAAGATAACTAGAACAGAAGATCAGATTATATCACTAAAACTTATAATTAAGAATAATATAATTAACATATTTAGTGCATATGCATCACAAGTTGGATTAGACCAATAAACTAATACATAATTTTGAAAAAATATAAATGATGTAATGAAAGAAATACCACAAGAAGAAAAGATATATTTGAAAAAGATTTTAATGGACATGTAGGTAAATAGAGAGATGAATATAAAATAGTACATGAAGGATATAGATTTGAAAATAGGAATGAAGCAGGCACGAGCTTATTAGATTTTGCAGTGGCGTATGATCTAACAATAGCAAACACTTATTTCAAAAAGAGAGATAAATATTTAATAATATTTAAAAATAAATCTAATAAAAGTTAAATAAATTTTTTCTTAACTAGAAAGATAGATAAAATAATATGTAAAAACTATAAAGTTATTCTATAAGAAAGTTTAATTTCACAACAGAAGATAATGGTAGCAAACATATGGATATAAATGAAATTTAGAGTAAAATGTAAACTGTTAATTTAAAAATAAAATGATAAAATTTGAAAGAAAAAAATTAAAATTATTTTAAAAAAAGTTAGTAAGAGTAATGACTATGAATATGGATAGTGATCCCCACTTAATATGGAAAAAGTAACTAAATGCATAAAAGACATAGCAAAAGAAGTTCTAGAAGAATCAAAAGGAGTAAAACTAGTAGGAAAGAAAACTTTATGATGAAACGAGAAAGTTCAAGCTACCATCAAGCTTAAAAGGATAAACTATAAAATTTGGCAAGAGGCTAGGAATGAAGAAAGTCTTAAAAAGTATAGGGATAGAAAAAAAGCTAAAAAAGTGATAAGTAATGCCAAACTTAAAGCCTATGATGATTTATATAATAGACTAGATATGAAAGAGGATGAAAAGACTATATATAAATTAGCAAAACTAAGAGAAAAAAAATATAAAAGATCTTGACTATATTGAATGTATTAAGGATGAAGATGAAAGAGTCTTGGTAAAAGAAGAAGAGATAAAAGTATGATGAAAAAATTATTTTAAAAATTTATTAAATAAAAATAATTTGATAAATTTAAGGGTAGAAGGATGTGATAACCTAGGAGTAAAAAATTAGCATAATTTTTTTCATAGATTTAGCATGCTTGAGGTTAAAAAGGCTTTAAGTAAAATAAAAAATAAAAAGAAATTAGGATCAAATACAATCCCTATTAAGGTTTGAAAAGGCTTAGAAGAAATTGGAATCATGTGGTTAATTAATTAATTTAACATAATTGTAACTGCTAAAAGAATGTCAAATGATTGAAAAAAAAAGCATATAATATCCATATACAAAAATAAAGAAGATATTCAAAACTATGCAAATTATAGAGGGATTAAGCTAATGAGTCATACAATGAAATTATGAAAGAAAGTAATAAAAAATCGATTAAGAGCTAAAACTTTGGTATCAATAATAAATTTGAATTTATGCCTGAAAGATCGACCATGAAAGCTATTTATTTATTAAGAAGATTGATTGAGAGATATAGAAAAAGGAAAAAAAAGACCTTCATATGGTCTTTATTGATTTAGAGAAAGCATATAATAGATTGCCTAAAGAAATAATATGATAGATTTTAGAGAAAAAAGAAGTTACCAAAAGGTACATGAATTGATAAAAGATATGTATAATAGAGCAATAACTATTGTTAAAACAATAATAGAAGAAACTAGAGAGTTTTCAATTACTGTAAATTTACATCAAGGATCTACCTTAATTAAGTGTATCTTTTTGTATTAGTTATAGATGAATTAACCAAACATATTCAAAATGATATCCCATGGTGTATGTTATTTATAGTTAATATAGTGTTGATTGATAAAACTAAATCTGAAGTAAATGCTAAGGTAGAGATTTGGAGAGAGGCTTTAGAATTTAAAGGTTTTAAGGTTAGTAGAACTAAAACTAAATACATAAATATAATTTTAGTAAAAATAGAAATATAAATGAAAAACAGTAAAGATTGCAAGCCAAGAGATATCAAGGAGTAAAAATTAGGTATTTGAGATTAATTATCTAGCAAGAAGAGAAAATAGGTGAAGATGTGAATTATAGAGTTAAAGCAAGACGGATTAAGTGGAGTACTTTGAGAGTATTGTATGATCGGCACATCCCATTAAAATTTAAAAAATATAAAACTATTATTAGGCTAGCTATGCTATATGGAATAGAGTGTTGGGCAATATTGAAACAACATATGAATAAATTAAGTGTAATAGAAATGCATATGTTAAGATGGATATGTTGTAAAATTTTAAAAGATAGAATTAGAAATAAACATATAAGAGAAATGATAGGAGTAGCCATAATGAAGATAAAATGAGAGAAAATCGATTATAGTGGTTTGAGCATATACAATGTAGACCTTAGATGCTCCAGTTAGAAAGAGTGATCTTTTAACAATTCATGGTAAGAATAAAGGTAGAGATAGACCTAAACTAACATGGACAGAAATAATTAAAAAAGATATACTATTTGTAATTTAAACATTGACTTGGACCTCAATAGAATAGAGTGGAGGAAGCAGATTCATGTAGTCAACCCCATGTAGTTGGGAAAAGGATTAGATGAGTTGAGTTGAGTTGAGCTGAGTATTGGCTTATAAATCAAATTGGCAAACTAAATCATTCAATGAATGAAACTTGATGGGTCCATATCTACTTCATTTGCAAAATTAAGCCCAACCTTAATTCCTCCAAAGTTTGGCAAATGGCTTTGCTTAATATCTAGTTGGTTATATGGTGCCTTTGTGATCTACATCTTTCCAATCAAGATGTGGATAGCATGCCTTAAGCTAGGCATATATCTATAACATGTTCAAGGAATTTACATGTCAAATTCAGATTATACCCTATGCAAAAGGATTCTTGTAGAGGATATATTTTCATTACCAAATCATGACAAGGGCAAGCAACTGCATATTTTATTTAGACAAAAACTAGGATATATAAGACTCCAAGTTGGCCCTTCATAAGATTATAAATTGTAGCAAGGTCACATAATATTCCTATTATGACTGGAGAAGAACAAATCAACTAGGATACTAATGCAATAAAGCTTCATGGGCTGAGGCCAAATTAGTGGGAGTAATTTTCATGGTATCATATATGATTAATATACTAGTACAAGTGCCAATCAAGGAATACTAACTTTTGTGTCAAGATAGCTTTGGTCAACAAGGAGTCTTGACCTTGATAACATGAGTGCTCTAATGTGCTTACAATCACAACATATATAACGAGAGGCAAAGTGATGTAATCATCCTAAAGAGGTACTCAAGGTGGTCATGTGGTTGCTTAGCTACAAACTGTTATCTCAAGAACACTAGACATTCTCACAAAGCTTAAATGCCCAAGGAAATGAAAGTTAAAAGATTGCCTTATGAAAGATGCACTCAAGGTCTAGGAATAAATTAAACAAGCCTAAAATTGATAGGATAAATTTAGGTGCATATATAGGATAGATAGAGTTAAGGGAATCAACACATGTTATGGTGGGATCAAGCATGAGGCCAATATCAAAACTAATCTAAAACTCAACCAATCTAATAATATGTGCAATGAACTATTGCAATGTCAGACTCAAAAATACTATAGAGAGACGGGGAGTGCCTCAAATCAAGTTCACTAAGGAGTTGTCCACCAATGCATAATGAATACCTATGGAATAGATATTTGTAGGTGCTTCTAAAAATTTTAGCCTTAGGGGCTTTGAAACTCACATCAAATGCTTATAACTTTGCACTGAGAGTGTGCATTCATTAATTGCCCAAGAAAATAATCCAATAGTAAATGTATTAAGTATTTATTGACAATGAACACTACTTTAATGCTTGGTACTAATGTAAGATAAAACTAGAGGTTGAGCAGAAAGTTTTGAGGGTAAGAAACTTGAAGAGCTATTATCCTAGCCAAAGGAATAGAGATCGCTCCTAATCAAGATGAATGGAATGGTAGTGGGAATGTAAGTGGGGATTTCTAATAACAAGGGTCGATTGTCTTTAATTCTTTTAGGTAGTGTTTGAAATAGGGGATAAGAGGGATATCCAAGGGATAAGAGGGGATATCCCTTGGATATCCCCTCTTATTCCCAAAAGCCATAACTATAAGGGATAGCAGAGAATAAAGTTAACCAAAGGGATAATCCATGGTTAACCATGGTTAACCATAAATATCCCCTCAATTTATTCCCTAGAAAATGTAGGAATAGCTGGTTATCCCTCCAAATAAGAGTAAAAAAGGTTATCCTATGGATTTACCTTTTTGCATTTGATATGATCAATGGGATAGCCAAGGGATATCCCTAGGGATAGCCAGGGGATAAACTCTATCCCGTACACTTATCCATGGATACTATTTTTCCTATCAAACACTACCTTAGATTATGACTGATGGTTTATGAATAAGTGAATGAATGTAAATGAGAAGTACAAATAAATGACGCAAAAAGAAAACAAGAACGTAATAAAAAGAATTAAATTAAAATGAGGGGAAAAACCATCTTTACGATCAAGGCGTTATGTTGATAATGTAATCAAGAAAGCAATAAGAAACAAAACATGCTCCCAATCTCAAGAATACTAAGAACATGTATCAAGTATCATTCAACAGTATCAAGTCAAGAATGTTACATTAAGGATGAGCAAGACTAGCAAGTATGCTAACATGTAAGTCATTAAAGATCCAATAAATCATGCATAAAGGATCAATACCTATACATAAAATGGGGAATATTGCAATAAGAAACCATATTATGCATCCATGAGATCTTTTCTCCTCAAAAGATTTCTAAAACATAATTGAACAAAAGAAAAGAAAAGAAAAACCAAAATGAGATCAAGAGTGCAAAAAAAAAATAAAAAAATGCAAGGGACCCTAAACCTAGATGCAAGCAACAAAACCTTGGATGACTTTAAGTTTTGGCCGACTCTTCAGTACGTAATGGCCTATTAACAAAATTGGGGTGGGTGGACAATGGGTAGATTGATGGGTTAGGAGTTGAGACCTAGCATTTTTAAGGGGAAGTCTAGGGAAACTAAGTGAAAATCTAAAACCTGGATATGGGTGAATGCTTACTCAGTAAACACTTTTCAAGTTTTCATAAAATCCTTGTTTATCAAAATATAATTGCAATCATTGGTCCAAGATGCCTAGTTAGGGCTTCTAATGGGCCGTTCTAAAGACAAACAAGAAGATCCAAATATCTAACTTAAAACTAAATGAATCCAAGGAAATTTAGAAAAAGGAAAAAACAAAAAACAAAAAAAGCATTTAAGGAGGTAAGGTAATATCCAAGAACTCATGCAACTAAAATAAGAACTTGTTGATTAAGGAGAATAAAAGGTCACATGAATTTAGAGAAGATCTAAGAAAATCAAATAAAATAAAGGCATATGGGAAGTAAGTGTTTCTCATATGGTGAATATTGGTGATATAGTGACCCTCTAAGAGAACCCCTTGGCCCTCTTTGTTGCATTCTTCCTTAGATCTCCTTGCTCCTTACTTAATTTGATAGGATCTTAAAAGGGTTTCCAATGTAGATTAGGGTTGGAAGAAGTGAAAATATTGTAAAATAAGGATTTGGAATGAGAGATACTCATATTCAAAAAGGTAGTCTTATGTTCAATAGTCCTTCTTAAGTTCTAAAAGAAGGTTATATTTTCCTCTCAAATGTGGCGTATAATATAGGTGGAGAATAATAAAGGACTAAGATGATTTATTGTTAAGTTTCCTATTAGGTGGTTAGGATGAATCGAGATATTAGAACATGATATATCTCAAGCCATTCACTTGGATTAAGAGTTGATAATGGAAAAATTAGTAGATTTATTCAAGGGTTATTCACAGCTAAAGTTAATGTGGCTTTGGGGTTACGTGGGTCACGTTTGGTATTCTCAAAACTAGGTGCAAAGTTAACTACTACGATGTCACCATCTATGCTAATTTTTATCTTTGGAAAAAAGGGTTATAATACTTGGATTGATCTTAAATTTCAAAGGCTAAAAGTAGGTCTATAATAGAGTATGAATACAAAACTTGGGCTTAATTGGAGTTGGTTTGATTTTAAATCAAAAAACAAGTTTGTTGGTAAGTCTAGATTTGATCTAAACTTACGTAGAGTTAAGAAATTGATATCCAAATTAATTAGATTTATTGCAAATGAGATGATGAACATTAAGGGCCTATTTAGCTTTTTTTTTGTTTTTTATCTACTATTTTAAAAATCAAATAAACAAAATCAAGGAAAAAAGCATATTTGATGCTAGTATTTTTATATATATTTTTAAAAATTAATTTCATTATTTTGACAACATATGAAAGTAAGAAATTTTTTACTTTCAATATTTATAAAATAAATGACTTCATATTACAATCATTACTTGCTACAACTATAGTTATAATTTTTCAAGTCGCTTTTGTCATCATCTCCATCCCAACTATTATTATTACCTTTACTATACCAGCACCACCATCACTAGCTATCCTTACCTCTTCCATAATGCTAGCATCTATATCATCACCACCACTATGATTGCCTGAATAACATCATTTTTATAATTATTAATGTCCTATCGATACCACCACCATCCTTATCATTATTGTAACTCCATCATGCCATCATGGCCCACTATCAATACCACAAATACTTTGACTATCTTTATCGCAATTATCATTCATGTCATCATGCCATCATTGTCTTTATCATGTTTAAGTATTTAAAAATAATGGATTATACCAATACATATTTTTTAAAGTTAGAAAAAGTAGAAAGATGTTGACCTCATATTGATTTTGATGAAACACAAAATAATTAAGTATTGTGCTAATATTGTATCTGTCAAGTTCAATCAATTTTAGGTTATTCATCATGAAATAATACACTTCATTTATCCTAGGTATATTGTGATTCATAATATAAGGTAATACGGTTCATTTGACAAAATGACTTTCAGGTTTATTTATATTTGCATTGTCTTAAATTGGATTCAATTATCCTACAAGTTTCTATTTATAATTTTATTTTGAATCATCACTGGATTATGTTCTTAAACTATCTATTTTTCTATTGCCTTCGGATTGGATGCTTAATATTTGAATCTTGGGTTACCAATCTTTGATTTGGAATACCAGATTCGGTTGCCTTCGGTTTACATTCAGGTTGCCTTCGTTTGCCTTCGGTTGTTGGCTTACTTAGCTTGCATGTATCTAATGGCTAGGTCCTTGTATTTGGAGTTTGGGAATGCCCTGGTGCTTCATCTTGGCATGCTAAATGTCGGAGTTGGCATGCTAAGTTTTCCACACCTTCTATCAGCTCCCTGGTGCTTCTTTTCTGGCATGCTAGAATTCTAGTCGGGCTACCAGATTTTTATGTCCCTCTGTTGGAAGTTAAGAGCTTTTAGTTGGAATGCCAACTTGTCTTTTGGCATGCTAATCTTCATGAGCTCATGGCTGGTCTCTTGTGATTCAAAAATTGGAATTCCAACCTTTCCTCTTGGCATGCCAATTTCATTCGGCTGGTGGCTCTTGGAATTAAGGTTAGAATACCAACTTTTTCTTGGATTGCCGCTTTTGCAATTTTGAAATGCCAACTTTTTTCATTTGGCTGGTAGCTTTTGGAATCAAGGTTAGAATGCCAACTTTTCCTTGGTATGCCGCTTTTGTAATTTTGAAATGCCAACTTTTGAATTCAATCAGCTGGCTTCCTTGTGATAGTTGTTGGAATGCCGATTTTATGTTTTTGGAATACCAACTTATTGGTTCCTTTGGCTGGTTCCTTTCCTTGGTTTTCAATTCTTGTGGAATGGATTTCTACTTCATCTTTTGTTACCATTTGAAATTTTCTTTTCATGGCCTTCTATGGCCGGTTCTCTCTCTCTCACACTCCCTCCTCTATTTCACAATGGCTATATCTTGATATTCTTGTTATAAATAGTTAAGATGAGCAGTGTTTTAGAGAGTGAAAAAAAAAGAGTTAGTGAATTTGAAAAAGAAAATTCAGAAAAATATCAAAAAAATATTGTGAGAAAAATCATTTGAAAGAGAGATTTGTTTGAGGATTGTTGGAACATTGCTTTGATTATTTTTCAACCCACTGGAGTTCATTTATTATTGATTCTCCAAGTGGTCTTAAAGCTTCATCTACCCTCATTGAAGAGCATTCAAAGCTACCTTGAAGGCTTCTATTGTGCTGTTGCATTTATTAAAGAAAGAAGCAACTTCGAGATTAGCTTTTCAAGTTGATAAGTATTTCTATTGTTTAAATCTGTTCAGCTTATTGTATTAAACATTCTATCACTTGTGCTTTGATTTGTTTCACAGTTGTGAAACGTGATTGGGTAGAGGTCTATCCAAATTTGTATCTATAAGGCTTGCTTGTGCCCGAAAACAAGTGTTGCTAGCTAGGTTGGCTACTAGTCATTAATGGAATACCCAAGGTGTTCTTGGAAAGTGGATGTAGGTACAAGGTTGGCACCGATCCACTATAAATATTGTGTGTTTGGTTGTGATATATTTTTTGTGATTGATTGCGTACTAGATTCACTTCACTACATGATACTCATTTGTAAAAGAATAAGTACATATACTTGATAGCCGATTAAATTTTTAAGAAACCCAAATTCACCCCCCCCCCCCCTCTTGGGTTGCTTGATTTGGGCAATAAGTGGTATCAGAGCAGGTGCTCTTGTTGTTAAGCCCTAAAAAGCTTAGAGCTAAAATTATGGCAACCTTGTTGAGTGAGGGACAATCCACTAATAGGCCACCGTTATTTAATGGCATAAATTATGGAATATCATAGTAAATGGTCCTCACACACCCACAACTAGATTAGATAACATGGTAATTCCTAAATCGAAAATGAAATGGGATGAACATGATAAAAGTTGGCTCAACTCAATGCTAAGGCCGTGAATGTTTTATATTGCTCATTGGATGCTAATGAATTTAATCGCATATCTACTTGTTTATCTACTAAAGAGATTTGGGATAGATTAGAAGTTGCCCATGGGGGTACTAATCAAGTGAAAGAATCTAAGATAAATATGCTTGTCTATAAATATGAATTATTTAAGATGAATGCTAGTGAATCAATTTCTGAAATATTTACTAAATTTACTGACATTATAAATGAGCTTAAAAGTCTTGGTAAATCATATACTAATGCTGATCTTGTGATGCAGGTATTGCGATCTTTGCCCAGGTCTTGGGAGGCCAAAGTCACTGCTATTCAAGAGGCAAAGGACCTTAATGTTTTACCCCTAGAAGAATTGTTGGGATTCTTAATGACTCACGAGCTTCAAATCAAACAACACACCGATGAGGATGAGTCAAAGTGAAGAAGGACTATGGCTCTTAAAATTCCTGAACAAAAGGAAGAGTCAGATAAATTTGAAGATAACAGTGATGATGAGGACATGGCCCTCATTACTAGAAAATTTAAGAGATTCATAAAAAGAAGAAAGTTTGAAGGAAAAAGGAAACCATTTACAAGAGGAGATGGGAATAAAGAAAAGGAAAATGAAATTATCTGTTATGAATGTAAGAAGCCGGGATACTTTAAATCGGAATGTCCACAATTAAAGAAAGGTCCAAAGAAATATAAGAAAAAGGTAATGATGGCTATATGGAGTGATTCTAAAATTCAAGCTCCGAGGAGAAGAAAGAATAAAGTGGCTAATCTTTTCTTCATGGCGGACAACGAGGAGGTGAGTCCAAGTTTCCTTGATGATTTTTTATTTGAAGAACTGCATGGTTCATTCTATGAGTTAGTTGATGATTTTGCTAACCTTAGTTCCAAAAATGAAGATTTAAAAAATCAAATGCAAAACCTAGTTTTAGAAAATAATAAATATATTGAAGAAAATGAATTTTTGAAGAAAGAAAATAAGGATTTGAAAAATAAAGTTGACAGACTTAAACCTATAGTTGATAAATTTACTTTAAGTTTTTTAAAATTAAATATGATTTTAGATAGCCAAAAAGCTATTTTTGACATAGTAGGATTAGGATATAATCCTTTTAGAAAACAAAATCTTTGAAAAATATTTTCATACATGCGGGTCAATCTTCTAATATTACTTACTTTAAATGTGGTTTAAAGGGATATAAGTCCTATACATGTGATAGTATTAGAAAGGTTTTGGTTTCAAAAGAAACCATTTTATCTAATCCCAAAGGACCCAAAAAAGCTTGGGTACCTAAGAGCAAGATGTGACATTATGTTTGCAGGTGTATCTTGCAACCCATGGATCTAAACAAAAATAGTATCTTGATAGCAGATGTTCAAGGCACATGACCGGTGATGAATCACATTTCATCACTTTAGAAGCTAAAGATGGAGGTATAGTCACCTTTGAAGATAATGGCCAAGGTAAAATCATTGGCATTGATAAAATTGGTGTCACACCTCATACATATATTGAAAATGTCTTGTTAGTTAATGGTTTAAAGCATAACTTGTTAAGTATTAGTCAATTATGTGATAAAGGTTTTAAAATGATTTTTGAATCATCTGTTTGCATTGCTTCAAATCCTGCTGATAATTATATGAAACTTATTGGTCATAGGCATGGAAATGTTTATACTGTTGATTTGAATGATTTAAATGACTATGACTTTGATTGTTTAGTTGCTATGAATGCTAAAATTACTGAATCGAGTTAGTTATGGCATCGTAGACTTGCACATGTTAGCATGGATCTTCTTTCAAAACTACCTAAAAAGGATTTAGTCAAAGGTTTACTAAAATTGAATTTTAAAAAAGATAAGATTTGTGATGCATGTCAACTAGGAAAACAAACTAGAGTTTCATTTAAATCTAAAAATATGATTTCAACTAATAGACCATTGGAATTATTACATATGGATTTATTCGGACCGACTAGAACTACAAGTTTAGGAGGTAAGTGTTACGGTTTTGTAATTATCGATGATTTCTCTCGATTTACTTGGGTTTTATTTTTAACTAGAACTACAAGTTTAGCATTTTCTACATTTCAAAACTTATTTAAAAATATTACAAATGAAAAGGAAGTTTCGGTTTTATCAATTCGGAGTGATCACGAAAATGAATTTAAAAATCATTTCTTTGAAAGTTTTTGCAATGAGCATGTCATTAATCATAATTTTTCTGCACTTAGGATACCTCAACAAAATAGGGTTGTAGAAAGAAAAAATCAAACCTTGAAAGAAATGGCCCATACCATGTTGTGTGAGACAATCTCCCAAAGTACTTTTGGGCAGAAGCAATTAACACCTCATGTTATATTTTAAACCGAGCCTTGATTAGACCTATTTTGAAAAAGACCCCTTATGAGCTTTACAAATTTCGAAAAAACCCAACATTGCATATTTTCATGATTTCGGATGTTGATGTTTTATATTGAATAATGAAAAATCAAAATTTGACAAGTTTGACCCAAAATCTAATGAAGGTATTTTTCTTGGTTACTCTTCTTCTAGTAGAGCTTACGGAGTTTTCAACGAAATATTTTAGTAATAGAAGAATCAATTCATGTCGCTTTTGATGAAACTAATGATCTTCCAATAAGGGAAAGAAAGGCTATTGATGATGTAGGAGAAATTGAAAATTAAGTGAAGAAATTACTTTGAAGGAAAAAGAAGACACAAATATTCAAACCAATCAAGAAGAGGTAAATCATGAAGAACCACAAGGTAATCATGACCTAGAAAAGGATTGAAGGTATGTACACAATCACCCTAAGGAATTTATTATTAGTGATATCTCGCATGGTATTAAAACTAGATCTTCATTTAAAGATACTTATAATAACTTAGCATTTATATCTCATATTGAACCTAAATGTTTTGAAGATGCTAAAGATGACATAGAATGGATAAATGCTATGCATGAAGAATTAAATCAATTTAAAATAAATAATGTATGGATGCTAGTTAATAGATCACATGATCATTCAATTATTGAGACTAAATGGGCATTTAGAAACAAGTTGGATGAGCATGGTAATATAGTTAGAAACAAAGCAAGACTAGTAGCTAAATGTTATTGTCAGAAAGAAGGAATTGATTTTGATGAAACTTATGCTCCTGTTGCTAGACTAGAAGCCATTAGATTGTTACTTGCTTTTGCATGCTTTATGAATTTCAAATTATATCAAATGGATGTTAAAAGTGCTTTTCTAAATGGATATATTGTCGAACAAGTGTTTATCGAGCAACCACCAAATCACTTGTTTCCAAACCATATTTTCAAATTGAACAAAGCATTGTATGGTTTGAAACAAGCTCCTCGAGCGTGGTATGAATAATTAAGCAAATTCTTGATTAGCAATAAATTCATTAGAGAAAATTGATACAACACTTTTTATTAAAAGAGAAAATGATGATATGCTTATTGTCCAAATTTATGTTGATGACATCATTTTCGGTTCTACTAATGAAACATTATGTCAAGACTTTGCAAAGCTTATACAGGAAGAGTCAGAGATGAGCATGATGGGCAAATTAAATTATTTTTTCGGACTACAAATCAAGAAGAGTGATAATGGAATCTTCATTTGCCAAAGCAAATATATCAAAGAAATGTTAAAGAAATTTGGCATGAAGACTTCCAAAATATCAGTACACCTATGAGCTCTTCTTGTAGACTAAACTCTTGTAGTACTGATAAAAGTGTTGATTTGAAATTATATAGAGGAATGATTATAAGATCTTTATTGTATTTGACTGCTAGTATGCCAGATATTATTTACTGTATGCATGTACGCTAGATATCAAGCTAACCCTAAGGAACCCCATTTATTAGCTGTTAAGAGAATATTTAAATATTTGAGTGGTTCAGTAAACTCAGGATTGTGGTATGACAAACAATCTAGCATTGACTTAATAGGATACACTGATTTAGATTTTACAGGTTGTAAATTAGACAGAAAATCTACTAGTGGAACTTGTCAATTTCTAGGTGTTAATTTAATCTCATAGTTTAGCAAGAAACAAACTTCAGTGGCACTGTCCACAGCTGAGGCTGAGTACATTGCGGCTGGAAGTTGTTACGCTCAAATCTTATGGATTAAACAACAACTAGAAGATTATGGCATCAAACTTAAAAACATTCCAATAAAATGTGATAATACTAGTGCTATCAATTTAACCAAAATCCTATTCAACACTCTAGGACAAAACATATAGAGATTAGGCATTATTTTATTAGAGATCATGTTAATAATGGTAATATTGTACTTGAGCATGTTTATACTGATTTATAGCTCGCTGATATTTTACAAAACCCCTTGATGAATCAAAATTTTATGAAATTAGAAGAAAGATTGGTATGCTTGACCCTTCTATTTAAATGAGTTATCATGATTGTTTAATTTATATACACACCTATACTATCATGATTGCATGAATTTTATGTTATATGAATCGCAACTATTTGATCTTCATACTCCTTATTTTTAATATTTTTATTGGATCAATTTCAAATTATTTCGGATGATGTAATGAATGAACGAAATCTTTTCTTTGGTATTTTAATCGGTCTACCGGTTTTCATATTTTGGTATTCCACTCTTTGGCAACCGTGTTGGCCCAGATGGCAACCCAATAGGGGGGTGAATTGTGTTCTTTAAAAAAAAAATTGACACTTAAAACCAATTAATGTGCACAAGTGAAGTGATGTAATAAATGCTAAAAATACAATATAAAAAGAGAGAGAAAGATAAGCACGACAAATACACAAGGTTTATAGTGGTTCAATGTTAGCCACACCTACGTCCACCCCTAAGCAACTCTTGGGTCGATACTATAATCACCCTGATTACAGATGAGTTGTTTTGCAAGATCACAACTCGAACTTGATGTTTTACACGGGGTCACAACGAACCCAACTGGTTTTCATCGGTTTACCAGCACAAAACCTAATGTAAGCTACTCTTAGCTTACCCCGAGGTCAACTACCTCAACTAATTCAATCCCCCTGATTGAATTAGAAAACAAACAATTCAAATATATGTTTACAGCAAATTAAAAGCTCCTCAAATGAGCAAATAAACAATATGAATAAATGAGAATAGAAAAGCCTGTTTTGAAGCAATGTGAAGTTGAACTTTTCTTCTTTTCTTCTTTTCCTCTACTCTTCTGAATGGGCTATCAAGATTTGAACTCCGATTCTTGAACAAGGCTCGGTGAAGAGAAGGTTGAGAATTTAGGGCTCTTGCTCTTTTCTTCAAAACGTTGGAAATCCTTCGGATTTGATCTTGGAAGACTTTTGGATTTCTCTTCTATCTCTCAATAACAATTAGGCTTTGACTCAGAGAAATTCCTCTTTGGGATTTCTTGATTTCTCTCTTTTTCTTCTCATTTTTCTTCTTTTCTCTTGTTCTCTATTTTTTTGAACAAACGATGCCTCTTTTTATAATCCCTCTTAATCCATGATTTGGTAAAAAAATAGCCATTGAAATGTACTTGGATTAGTTCCTCACGCAAAGAAATAGATCCATTGGAGGGTAGGTGAAGAAATGTGACCATTGGAATCGACTCTGACAGATTTGAAAATCGACTATGACAGGTTGGAGTCAACTCCAACTTTTTAGGTGTCGGCTCTAAGTCGGGTTTTCAAAAATAGTAATAAAAAGTCCATCGTGGAGTCGGCTCCACGTTACTATGGTGTCGACACATCACGAGCTGGATTCGGCTCCAATCTCCAAGGGTGTCGTCTCTAACATTATCCCGAAAATGCAATCTCTGTTTTTCAGGTTAGAGTCGGCTCTAAATATCCAGGTGTCGGCTTCAAATTCTGATGCAGAAAATAGTTCTCTATATCTCAGGTTAGAGTCGGCTCTAACTTTTCAGGTGTCGACTCTAAACCGTGCCAAAAGTTTCAAACTGTTCTGATACGCTCTAGAGTCGGCTCTAATAACTGTGGGTGTCGGCTCTAACTTCTGAACTTTGACATATACCAATAAAAATTAATTCAAACTGATTTTCTATATAAGATTTGAATAATTTACCTTTCTAAATTCCTGAAACATATGTCAATTACATTAGTAACACAAGAAATATACTCATGGCTTTTGTTAATCATCAAAATCAATAAGTGGGTCAACAATCTCGCCCTTTTTGATGATGACAAAAACATTGAGTTTATGCATGATTGATTAGAGAATTTATTTGAATTTTCATAGTTAAGGCTCCCCCTGAATGAGGTAGCTCCCCTATGTATGTGCATACAAAGTTCATTTAATTTCTTCAAGCATATTTAATTCATATAACATTAATTCCATAGCTCCATGCATATATAAGTATATATACTCTTTAATTTCCCTATGTATATACATAAACACTCTCTCCCCCTTTTTTGTTATCAACAAAAAGGTAGAGATGCATCTAGCTTAAATCAACATCAAAATATATCACTACATCAAAATACAAACACATTGAGTAACTCAAAGTTTGAAAAAGTAACAAGATTAACTTCATATTGCATTCATTGAGACAAAGTCATTACATCAAAGTATTCATTAAGTCATTACAAACTACATCATTCACATTGCATCAAAATATCAAAATACATCATAAATCCTAGTTACAAACTAAAAACTAAAGAAAGCTTGAAATAGATTGGATTGAAGTTGAATTCTTGGAAATAGATCATCTCAAAATCCTTTGAGTTTTAATATCTCACATCCCTTTTCTCTTGAATCTTCATGAAACATTTAACATTTTCTCAACCAAAGCAGTGTAACTGTAACTTTATCTTGGAGTTCAGCATTGCATTTAGATATGTCTTCACCTCCTATGTCTTTAAGTTCTTCAAAAATGCTTTAACTCCACTTAAAGACTCTGAAGAATGTGCTAATGTTGACTCTATCTTGGTGATTTTATTTTCCAAAGAGTAAAGAGTTTCCTTGAGATCATAAACTTGTTTTCAAACTCTGATTTTAATCTTACTTCATGATCATCAAGAAGGCCTTTAAGCTATTCTAACTGTCTCTCAGAAAACCAGAAGACCTTGAGCAAAAGTTGTAGGGGTGGAGCAGGTGCTGCTGGGGAGAGCTGCTAGGACCTAGCGAAGAGTGCCTCACTGATGGTCCTGCCTCTGAGAGACCAGGGGCTGCAGTCTCTACCTCAGCTACCCTATCATCAAATTGCCCTTTTCTTCCCAATGGCCATTCTTTTTACAAAGCCATACGGTGTAAAGTGGCACTACTGTAGTATCCGTATGTCTAAGTTCCTCATAGGCTCACTATCTGAAATGACAATCCCTTGGCTTTGAAATTTAGTTAAAATCATGCCATAGGGCAACTTGATTTTCTCTTACCATCCTCTACCATGTATCCAATCATCATACCAGGAAGGTTAATGGGTTTACCGGTCACAATTGCATCCATTACAACTATATCTCTTTCTGACACATAATCAAACCTCCCAATCTTAGGGAAAAGGATTCTACTACAGATGTTGTGAAAAGTCTCAGTTCTAAGGATAACTGATTAGCAAAAACTTCCTCAAACCGACAATCTCCCTGTTAAGTAGTCTAGACAAAGCTTCACCCCTCTCACTGTGAGAGTTAGAATCAAACCAATAAAGATTCAACAAATTTCTAAAGCTCCAAGTCACTGAATTCTATTTCCTCTAACATGCTTACAATCCTCCTCTAGATAGATTCTTATAAAATTCCTTGACAAGAGCAAGGTAGGTAGGAACATCTAAAGAACAACTTTTCCCAACCCATCTCTTTCAACTGTCTTCCCAGATGAAATCCCTCAGCTTCAAAATATTAAAATCTACTTTCCTTTCCATAGTTATAACTTTTCGGCAAGATCTATCTGGGAGAGGAGGATAGGGAAAGCGCTTGGAGTCGAGGATGATGAGGTTGATCCGAGCTAGGTGAGGCTCTCGCTGGACGCCTCACGTCTTCTTCTCGTCGTCACTGTCACTCCAAAGGTTGATCTGTGGTTTAGGGGCCATTTGATCTAGGAAGGGAATTAGGGATTCTTAGGTTTTGGGAAGGTGGAGAAGGTTTTGGAAGAGTTTGGAGTCGATTTGAAATGAAGGGAGTCGACTCTGCCCTAGATAAATCGACCTGGGACCACTTCGAGTCGGCTCCCGCAAAGGCAGGGGTCGACTCCGGACAGTCACAGAAAACAACCAGAGTGGAGTCGACTCGCAACAAGGGGTCGACTCCAAGAGTTTCAGTAGAAACCTGGAGTTTCGAATCTGAAACTTGTCAAAAGTTATCAAATTTAGGATAAATCTTTCTTGGAATGTGGTGAATCAAGAGGTTCAAATATCTAGATAAATTTTTCTTAGAATCATAAGAAAGTTTTCAAGAAAATGATTGACTTCTAGATAATTTCCTTAGGGTTTCAAATTCATTCTAATGGATCACAAATCCTAACTCTCCTCTAAGATAACAGAATCTTTCTTCACTCAAGGGTTTTGTAAATATATCAGCTAATTGTTCTTCAGTATTACATAATCAAGACATATTTCATTATTTGCAACATGTTCTCTTATAAAATGATATCTAATTTCTATGTGTTTAGTTCTAGAATGTTGAATTGGATTTTTAGTTAGATTAATTGCACTTGTGTTATCACATCTATAGGTGTTTTATCAAGTGTGATACCATAGTCTTCAAGTTGTCGCTTAATCCATAGGATTTGAGCACAGCAACTTCCAGCTGCAACATATTCAGCTTCAGTAGTTGATAATGCAACGAATTTTGCTTTTTGCTAAACCAAGAGATTAAGTTACTTCCTAAGAATTGGCATGCACCACTTGTGCTTTTTCTATCTAACTTACATCCAGCATAATCAGAATCAGTGTATGCAATCAAGTTTAATGTTGAGTCTCTAGAATACCATAAACCTACATTTTTAGTTCCACTTAAGTATCTTAGTATTCTTTTAACAGCAATTAAATGTGATTCTTTAGGTTCAGACTGAAATCTAGCACATAAGCAAACAGCAAACATTATGTCTGGTCTACTTGCAGTTAAGTAAAGTAGGGATCCGATTATACCTCGATAATATTTTTGATCAACCTTCTTACCTTCTTCATCTTTGTCCAGCTTGCATGAAGGACTCATTGGTGTCCGAGGGGTTTGATTGATTCCATACCAAACTTCTTTAGAATTTTCTTGTGTACTTTGTTTGGTTGATAAAGATTCCCTCTCTTTGCTTTGTTTGATTTGGAGTCCAAGGAAGAAGTTGAGTTCTCCCATCATGCTCATTTCAAATTCGCCCTGCATCAACTTAGCAAACTCTTGACATAGAAGATTGTTAGTAGCACCAAAAATGTCATCAACATATATTTGAACTACTAATAAATCTTTATCTTTTCTTTTCAAAAATATGTTTTATCAACATTTCCTCTTATAAAATTATTTTCAATTAAAATTTACTTAATCTATCATACCAAGCTCTAGGTGCTTGTTTCAAACCATATAATGCTTTGTGCAATTTAAAAACGTGATTTGAAAATTCATGATCTTCAAAACCTGGTGGTTGTTCTACATATACTTCTTCATTTATAAATCCATTTAGAAAAGCACTTTTTACATCCATTTGAAATAAGTTAAAATTCATGTGACATGCAAATGCAAGTAATAGTCTAATGGCTTCTAATCTAGCTACTGGTGCAAAGGTTTCATCAAAATCAATACCTTCTTCTTGATTATATCCTTTTGCAACTAATCTAGCTTTGTTTACAATGCCATTTTCATCTAGTTTATTTCTAAATATCCATTTTGATCCTATAACAGAATGATTTTTAGGTCTTTCTACTAAAGTCCATACATTATTTCTAGTGAATTGATTTAATTCTTCTTGCATTGCTAACATCCAATTATTATCTTTTTCAGCTTCTTCAATAGTTTTAGGTTCAATTTGTGATACAAATGCAAGATGATTACTAATATTTCTCATAGATGATCTAGTTCTTATTCCTTGAGATGGATCACCTATAATCAATTCCTTAGGGTGACTATAAGCATATCTCCAATCCCTAGGTAGATCTACATCATTATGATTAGTGTTAGTATCATCATCCTTAGGTGAATCATTATCTTTAGCGTCTTGCTCATGATCTAAAGATACATCAATATTTAATTTTTCAAGATCTTTTTCAATTAAGTTTGTATCTTCTTCATCATCAAATTTTTCGGAACGATGCTAAAGATTCATCAAAAACTACATGAATGGATTCTTCAACAACTAAATTTCTTGTTAAATACTCTATATGCTTTACTAGTTGTAGAATATCCTAAGAATATTCCTTCATCAGATTTAGCATCAAATTTGCCTAAATTATTTTTACCATTATTGTGAACAAAACATTTACAACCAAATGCATGAAAATATTTAATGTTGGGTTTTCTATCATGCCATAATTCATAAGGTGTTTTCTTTAAAATAGGTCTGATTAAGGCTCTATTTAGGATGTAACATGCTGTGTTAATAGCTTCCGCCCAAAAGTATTTCGGGAGTTTACTTTCACATAGCATGGTACGGGCCATGTCTTCTAAGTCCTATTTTTTCTTTCAACTACTCCATTTTGGTGTTCTAGGTGCAGAAAAGTTATGATTAATACCATTTTCATTGCAAAAACTTTCAAATAAGTGATTTTCAAATTCAGTTCCATGATCACTTCTTAGAGACACTATGGTAGTGTTTTTCTCATTTGTTACTTTCTTGAAGAATTTCAGAATATCGAGAAAGTCTCATCTTTGTGAGCTAAAAATATTACCCAAGTGAATCTAGAATAATCATCTACTATCACAAGACCATATTTCTTTCCTCCTAGACTGTGGTTCTAGTTGGTCCAAAAAGGTCCATGTGAAGTAGCTCTAATGGCCTAGAAGTGGAAACAATTTTTAGATTTGAAAGAACTTCCTGTTTGTTTTCCAAACTGACATGCATCACATATTTGTTATTTTCAAAATCTATTTTGGAAGTCCTTTTACTAAATCCATTCTAATTAGTTTTGAAATTAGGTGTGTGCTTGCATGACCTAATCTTCGATGCCATAGCCAACCAATCTCATTCATATTAGCATTATTAGCAACTAAGCAATGATTATTAGTAGACAAATTGTCTAAGTCAATCAAGTATACATTGCCATTTCTATTTCCAATAAAACAATGCTATTATCAATGGGATTAGCTACAGTGCATATAGAAGATTCAAATGAAAACTTTAAAACCTTTGTCACATAATTGGCTTATACTAATTAAGTTATGCTTTAAACCATCAACATAAAGTACATTTTCAATAAATGTGGAGGGAGTTATTTGAATGTTACCAAACCCCAAGATTTGGCCTTTGCCATTGTCGCCAAATGTAACAACTCCTCCTTTTTTCTTCAAGGGTGATGAATTCTTCCTTGTCACCCGTCATATGTCTTGAGCAGCCACTATCAAGATACCACTTTCTCTTTGATTCTTTGGCCACAAGACATTCCTGCAATGAATCAACTTTATGTTTAGGTACCCAAGCTTTCTTGGGTCCTTCATGGTTAGTAGCAATAAAATTGTTCCTTTCGGAACCCATATTTTCTTACCTTTAAGTATTAAATTCTTATTAGACATTTTGAAATTACATTCATAAGATTTATGTCCCTTTTTGCTACATTGGTAACATGAAATATCATTTTGATTGGTTTCTTTATGAAAAAATTGTTGACACATTTTTGTTTCATATGTGGTCTATATCCTAAACCAGCTTTATCAAAAATAGCTCTTTGATTGTTCAAAATTAGATTAAGTTTTTCTGAGCTATTTATAAATTTATCAATAATATTCTTATACTTATCAATTTCTTTCTTCAAATTAAGATTTTTATTAGAAATTGATTCTTTTTCCTTTAGTGTTTCTTCCTTTTCAGATTTTAAGTTTTTAATTTCAAGAACAAGTTCATCTTTCCTTTTGAGAAGATCTAAGTTTTCAGTTTTCAAAGTTTTATTTTTGGTTCTCAAAATCTTAAAATCACTAACAAATTCATTAAAAGCATCAAATAATTCATCAAAAGTAAAATCATCATTGGGGGTTTCAGAATTTACCTCATTTTCATCATTTTCCATGAAGCATATGTTGGCAACCTCTTTTTGATCCTTTTCAAATGAAGACTCCTCGCTGTTGCTCCAAGTTGCAACATAAGCTTTCTTCTTCTTTTTGTATCCCTTCTTTAGTTGAGGACATTCAGATCTAAAATATCCCAATTTCTTGCATTCATAACATATCAAGGGATCCTTTTCCTTGTCCTTGTCCTTTTCTTTTTCTTTTCTCCTTTCATTTTAATCCAATTTTCTCTTGTGGAAGGGTCTCCTTCTTTGCATAAATTTTCTAAATTTTTTTGCAAGGAGAGCAGTCTCATCATCTTCTTTATCTTCTTCTGCTGCTCTTTCATTTTCTTAGCTTTGCTATTGTTCTTTTCTTTTCACATCTTCCTCTTGATGTTGCTTCATAGTCAGCTCATGGGTCATAAGGGATCCTAGTAGCTCCTCCAAAGGTAAAGTGTTGAGGTCCTTTAGCTTCTTGGATTGCTGTCACTTTGCTTCCCATGATCTTGGAAGAGACCTAAGAATTTTTCGAACAAGTTCAGAGTTAGTATATGTCTTACCAAGACTTTTAACCATTTACAATATCAGTAAATCTAGTATACATGCATGCAATGGTTTCAGATTGTTCCATGCTAAAAAGTTCATATTTATGCACCGAAATATTAATTTTAGATTCTTTAACTTGGTTGGTACCCTCATGGTAACTTCTAACCTATCCCAAATTTCTTTGCTGAATACAAGTAGATATTCTATTGAATTCATTAGCATCTAAAGAACAGTATAAGACATTCATGGCCTTAGCATTAAGCTGAGCCATTTTCCTATCATTTTCATTCCAATCCCTTTCGGGCTTAGGAACAATAGTCCATCTACTGTGTGTGCTAGGACCATTGATAATGACACTCCATAATTCATAGTCTAAAGCTTGAATAAAAATTCTCATTCTAGCTTTCCAATATGAATAGTTTGTGCCATTAAACAAAGGTGGTCTTTGTGGATTTACCTTCAGAAAAAGATGATCCAGCTTGAGCTGCCATTTGGATCTTTAACTCTTGATTGTTAGATCAAGCCAAAATGAGCACTTGCTCTGATACCAATTGTTGGCCCAGATGGCAACCCAAGAGGGGGGGTGAATTGGGTTCTTTAAAAAAAATTTATACTTAAAACCAATTAATGTGCACAAGTGAAGTAATGAAATAAATGCTGAACACAATATAAAAGAAAGAGAGAGAGAGAAAGATAAGCATGACAAACACACAAGGTTTATAGTGGTTCGGTGTTAGCTACACCTACGTCTACTCCCAAGCAACTCTTGGGTTCATACTATAATCACCCTGATTACAGCTGAGTTATTTTGCAAGTCACAACTCGAACTTGTTGTTTTACATGGGGTCACAACGAACCCAGCTGGTTTTCAGGGTTCACCAGCACAAAACCTAATGTAAGCTACTCTTAGCTTACCCCGAGGTCAACTACCTCAACTAATTCAATCTCCCTGATTGAATTAGAAAACAAATAATTCAAAATATGTTTACAACAAATTAAAAGCTCCTCAAATGAGCAAATAAACAATATGAATAAATGAGAATAGAAAAGCCTGTTTTGAAGTAATGTAAAGTTGAGCTTTTCTTCTTTTCTTCTTTTCCTCTACTATTCTGAATGGGCTATCAAGATTTGAACTCCGATTCTTGAACAAGGCTCGGTGAAGAGAAGGTTGAGAATTTAGGGCTCTTGCTCTTCTTCTTCAAAACGTTGGAAATCCTTCAGATTTGATCTTGGAAGACTTTTGGATTTCTCTTCTATCTCTCAATAACAATTAGGCTTTGACTCAGAGAAATTCCTCTTTGGGATTTCTTGATTTCTCTCTTTTTCTTCTCGTTTTTCTTCTTTTCTCTTGTTCTCTGTTTTTTTGAATAGACGAAGCCTCTTTTTATAATCCTTCTTAATCCATGATTTGGTGAAAAAATAGCTGTTGAAATGTACTTGGATTAGTTCCTCACGCAAAGAAATAGATCCGTTGGAGGGTAGGTGAAGAAATATGATTGTTGGAATTGACTTTGATAGATTTGAAAATCGACTCTGACAGGTTGGAGTCGGCTCCAACTTTTCATGTGTCGGCTCTAAGTCGGGTTTTCAAAAATAGTAATAAAAAGTCTATCGTGGAGTCGGCTCCGAGTTACTGTGGTGTCGACACATTGCGAGCTGGAGTTGGCTCCAATCTCTGAGGGTGTCGGCTCTAACATTGTCCCAAAATGTAGTCTCTGTTTCTCAGGTTAGAGTCAGCTCTAAATATCCAGGTGTCGGCTCCAAATTCTGACGCAGAAAATAGTAGTATCTCAGGTTAGAGTCGGCTCTAACTTTTCAGGTGTTGATTCTAAACCATGCCAAAAGTTTCAAACTGTTCCGATACGCTCTAGAGTCGGCTCTAATAATTGTGGGTGTCAGCTCCAACTTCTGAACTTTGACACGTCTCTAACTTTTCAGGTGTCGATTCTAAACCGTGCCAAAAGTTTCAAACTATTCCGATACGCTCTGGAGTCGACCCTAATAATTGTGGGTGTCAGCTCCAACTTCTGAACTTTGACATATACCAATAAAAACTAATTCAAACTGATTTTCTATATAAGATTTGAATAATTTACCTTTCTAAATTCCTGAAACATATGTTAATTACATTAGTAACACCAGGAATATGCTCATGACTTTTGTTAATCATCAAAATCAATAAGTGGGTCAACAAACCGGCCTACCATATTTCCTATTTTGGAATACCAACTTTGCATTGTTGGTCTTCCAACCAAGGAAATGGGAACCGGCTGCTATTTAAATCCCTTTTGCTTCCAAATCCATCTTTCCCAAGCCGTGCATCACCGTTTTCTTCCTCTCCAAGCCCAAGCCGAGCGTGTTCTTCCTCTTCCCCTCAAGTTTCTTTCACTTCTTCATTTCAACTTCAAATCCCATTGCTTTTCTTTGGATCTATGGCTCCCAAAAGTAAATCTGTGCGTGGATCATCATCCCGAGGCATTAGTGAGTGCTCTCCTTCTAATCCTTTAAGCTTTCAATCTATGATTAGAAGATCTGTAGCATTTGAAAAAATTATTAATTTTGAGTTTCTAGCTTCTGAAAATTTTTTCATTAGAGAAAATTTAGTATATCAAGGTTGGGAACACTTACTTAAGACAAACCTACCCATTTACCCCGATCTTGTTAAAGTCTTTTATCATAATATTAGTTTTGAAAATGATAGAGTAACTTCAACCGTTAAAGGTGTTAGAATTTAATTTGATGAAAATTCCTTGAGTCAAATTTTGAACATTTCAAGTACTGATCTTGATGATGATACTCTTGAAGATAGAAAGTTTAAATTAAAAACTATTTTGGATATTGATGATGCTTCTAATATTGATCGTGTTTTTGCTAAAGATCTGAATGCAGAAATGAGATTACTTCATAGTATTGTTTCTCGTTGTCTTACTTCTAGGAGTGGTAGCTTTGACTATGTGAATGACCGAGACTTAACTTTCATGTTTCATGTTGTAACCCAAACTCATCTATACCTATCTAGAAAAATGATTTATGTGATAAGAGAGGCTATTAGTAGATCTAGAGCTGCCCTACCCTATGGTCTACTTCTTACCATGTATTTAATCATTTCGATGTTGATGTTAGGGGTGAGAATGTCTACCACCTTAGCGATAATGATTTTTACAATGAGCGTGTCTTAATTCGTATGGGTTTTGCTAAGGTAGATGGCCTTTGGACTATGAGCAAAGGAAAAATGCAAGTAATTCATGCACCTATCCAAGGAGAGCAATTTACTGTGCCTCAAAAATTTTTTACTGAACATCAAAGTTACCCTTCTATTTCTGCTGAAAATCAAAATTATCCTTCTGATTCTAATGTACCTCAGAATTTAACTTCTATGTTTACTGATCCTCCTACAAACTATACTTACATGTTTGCTGAACAAGTTTTATGCCTATGGACCCCAATCCTTCTATTAATATTAATCCTTCTTTTGTTAATAATCCTACTGTTAATTTGAATCCACTCAATGTTCCTCCATCCGCTCAGAATCTTTTCCAATCAAGTCATCCTATGGTTACCAAAATGAACCCTGATGATATGGACTTTGGTTCGTAGGATTTCTGATGTTGTTTCTCTTAGTGGATCTGTCAACAGTTCATCTTCTTATTCTTCTGATACTACCATGATTCCCCACATATCTTCAATGTTCTCTACCCTATATGAAATTAAATTAAGCCTATATGAATTACAACACAGTGTGACCATCATTAAAGGAAAGCTTTCAATTATGGTACTATGATGGACATTTCTAATTTCTTTGCCGAGTTAGGCAAGCTGAGAAAGGATGTGAACTATTTATTGGATAGTATTGGCATTGCAAGTAATGAGATGTCTTCTTTTAGATTGCAAACTGTCAAGGCCTAGCATGCTCTTGATAGTCATTATAGGCTCATTACTGAGTGCAACAATATGCAACAAGAAATTCAATCTTTTATATCTCAGTTGTCTCCTAATGTTGAAGTCCCCACTCGATGTCCTGCCCCTCATTTGAGATCATCTCGTCCTTTCAGACGTGCTCATGGATCTTCATCGTCTTCTCGCGTTGATATCATCGACTGATGTTGCTTCTGGATTTTTGCTTATGCTGCCCCTACCTATGTTACTTCTTTCATTCTGGACTTATGTTGTTTTGAAACTATGTTTCTTATTTATTATGTTTCTATGAATTGTATAACTGCTGCTTACTATTGCAGACCAATTTGTGTATTGACTTGTAAGTTATTAATGACTGGTTTATATTTTTTAAAAGATTTGTTTAATTTCATCTGTACTTTACAATATCTGCTTAATATCAAAATTTTATGCTTATCATTTTTGCTATACTTCATTCATTCCATTGAAGAAAAGATATACAGTAATAGATGCAAACTCTTTCACCTTCTTTTTGATCAATGACAAAAAGAGGGAGAAACGGAAAGCATACTCTCTGATTTTAATTTAAAAGAAATGGAAAGCATACACTCATACACTCTGATTTTATAAAAAAAATTTTGGAAATGAAATGCACTTCATAATCATGGGGGAGAAATAGAAAATACACATTCTAACTTTCAACATTATGTTTCGAAAACTTGTTTTGAAAAATAAAATGGGAAAAATAGAAAACACGCATTCTGACTTTCAACCATATATTTTGAAAACTTGTTTTGAAAAATGAAATGGGAGAAATGGAAAGCACACACTTCACAACTTTAAAGCTTTCATACATTCTATTTTTTCTTTTTCTTTCTAAAAAAATCAAATGAACATTTTGAAAACTTCATTATAATAAAACCAAAGGGAGAGCTTCGCAAGATATTTTTTTTTTAAATCAAGTTTCAGCACGTTACACATATCTTTCAGCACGCACTGTCTCATGCTTCAAAGTTGCAAGGAATGCTTTGATTGAATTACTTGTTTCTTATTGAACACTTAATGGTTTTGTCATCATCAAAAAGGGGGAGATTGTTGATCCCATATTGATTTTGATGAAACACAAAACAATTAAGTATTGTGCTAATATTGTATCTGTCAAGTCCAATCAATTTCAGGTTATTCATCATGGAACAATACACTTCATTTATCCCAGGTATATTGTGATTCATAATATAAGTAATATGGTTCATTTGACAAAATGACTTTCAGGTTTAATTATATTTGCATTATCTTGAATTGGATTCAATTATCCTACAAGTTCCTATTTATAATTCTATTTTGAATCATCACTAGATTATGTTCTTAAACTATCTGTTTTTCTATTGCCTTCGGATTGGATGCTTAATGCTTGAATCTTGGGTTACCAATCTTTGATTTGGAATACCAGATTCTGTTGCTTTCGGTTTACATTCGGGTTGCCTTCGGTTGTTAGCTTACTTAGCTTGCATGTATCTAACGGCTAGTTCCTTGTAGTTGGAGTTTGGGAATGCCCTGGAGCTTCTTCATCTTGGCATGCTAAATGTTGGAGTTGGCATGCTAAGTTTTCCACACCTTCTGCCGGCTCCCTAGTGCTTCTTTTCTCGCATGCTAGAATTCTAGTCGGGCTACTAGATTTTTATGTCCCTCTGTTGGAAGTTTAAGAGCTTTTAGTTGGAATGCCAACTTATCTTTTAGCATGCTAATCTTCATGAGCTCACGGCTAGTTTCTTGTGATTCAAAAATTGAAATTCCAACCTTTCCTCTTGGCATGCCAATTTCATTCGGCTGGTGGCTCTTGGAATCAAGGTTAGAATACCAACTTTTCCTTGGATTGCTGCTTTTGCAATTTTGGAATGCCAACTTTTTTCATTCGGTTGGTGGCTTTTGGAATCAAGGTTAGAATGCCAACTTTTTCCTTGGTATGCCGCTTTTGCAATTTTGGAATGCCAACTTTTGAATTCAATCGGCTGGCTTCCTTGTGATAGTTGTTGAAATGCCAATTTTATGTTTTTGGAATGCCAACTTCTTGGTTCCTTCGGCTGGTTCCTTTCCCTGGCTTCCAATTCTTGTGGAATGAATTTCTACTTCATCTTTTGTTACCGATTGAAATTTTCTTTTCATGGCCTTCTCTTGGCCGGTTCTCTCTCTCTCACTCCCTCCTCTATTTCACAACGGCTATATCTTGATATTCTTGTTATAAATAGTGGAGATGAACAGTGTTTCAGAGAGTGAAAAAAAAAAGAGTTAGTGAATTTGAAAAAGAAAAATTAAAAAAATATCACAAAAATATTGAGAGAAAAATCATTTGAAAGAGAGATTTGTTTGAGGATTGTTGGAACATTGCTTTGATTATTTTGTAATCCACCAGAGTTCATTTATTGCTAATTCTTCAAGTGGTCTTAAAGCTCCATCTACCCTCATTGAAGAGCATTCAAAGCTACCTTGAAGGCTTCTATTGTGTTGCTGTGCTTATTAAAGAAAGAAGCAACTTCGGATTAGCTCTTCAAGTTGATAAGTATTTCTATTGTTTAAATCTGCTCATATCTAGGAGTTTATTGTATTAAACATTCTATCACTTGTGCTTTGATTTGTTTCACAGTGATTGGGTAGAGATCTATCCGGATTTGTATTTGTAAGGCTTGCTTATGCCCGAAAACAAGTGTTGCTAGCTAGGTTGGCTAGTAGTGATTAGTGGAATACCCAAGGTGTTCTTGGGAAGTGGATAGGTGCAAGGTTGGTACCGAACCACTATACATTGTGTGTTTGGTTGTGATATTTTCTGTGATTGATTGCTTACTAGATTCATTTCACTACACGATACTCATTTATAAAAGAATATAAGTGCACATACTTGATGGCTGATTAAATTTTTAAGAAACTCAATTCATCCCCCTCTTGGGTTGCTAGATCTGGGCAACAAAAGAGAATTTTAATTTTTTATTTCTCAAAACATATAGAACAAAATGTAATGCCTAACATAATTGTATGATGTTTAGAATAGATCAAAGTGATGTTTAACCTAGGCTTAATGCTCGATTAACCTAGGATTAGTCTAGGGTTTTGGTTTTTTTTTTTTGGATAGTATTTTGGAGGAGGCTTGTTCACAATTATTTGATGACACTAACTAAGAGTATAAATAATTAAGAGAGGATGTCTAGACACATTGGTAAATGTGTGCCATTAATATGAGATACTTTATTTATAAATATATATCATTAGTGTGAGTTGTAAGGTACTTTGATAAAAAGCACAAGTTCTCGCTGGGCACATTGCATGTTTATCATGCAAATTTTTAACCTTCTATTTTTTATTCTAAGATCGGACCTTATCGTAAATTCCTTTTCAAAATAAGGGGGCATTTGGTTATGAAATGTTTAAAAATTTTTAGCAATCTTTTGATCGCAATGTCATATTGACGTGCTTAGTTCGACGTACTCAAAAAAGTTAATAAATATTTAAGATTACATTCAAAATTAGATTATCAAAACACATCACAATCTAATTCCACCAGGGGTTAGGTAATAAATTACCAGCAAATAGGAATCTTTATCTTACTTTTTCTTTACAAAATTGTTCCTCAAAATAAAACACCGTTCATGGAAAGAGAGAGTTCATTTTCTTCTGAAATAATTTTAATATTAATATACTATATTGAATTAATTTTTTTTTATTATATAATTAATATAGTTATTATTATTGTTTTGGTAATATTATAATTAATTATTATTATTATTATTATTATTATTATTATTGTAATATTTAATTAAATTAAATAGTTATAATAATTATTTACTTATAATAATATTATGAATATTTAATTTTATAATGTACTTTTAAATAATTATTCAAATGAAAATATATTATTCTATTTCTTATATACTATATAATTTTAATAATTATAATATACTTATGATATATTCTATTATTGTGTGTTAATTATATATTCTATAATTATTATATTTAAAAATATTTTTAGAAATTAAATATTATTTTAATTAGCCGTGACTACAGGGTTGGTTACATGATAGGACCGAATAAATTGCAATCACTAAACGACAGTTATTGGCATTGTTAAACAAACTTTTAAGTGTTTGATTCCTTTTCCGGCATTGTGGAAATTTAAGAGTTCTAATGGCACCAAAACAGTACCTTAAAATTTAGCCACACTATTTTAATACTACCAAAACGGGTGGTGCACTTGGCCGCACCCCACACGTGCTGGGAGAGACGTTATCCGGCGGAGGATCCAGCTAGTTCCGAGCTGGTCGCCTTGCTAGGCTCACCTAGGGTAATCTATTTCCCTGTACTCAACTACTTCTTTATTCGGACAATTTGAGCAGCGCGACCATCATCGGCCAGCCTCTCAGAAGCCCAGATCTCTCACAGTCACCCTGCCTCGAGCCCAAGCCCAGATTTTTCCCCAAGAAGAGCTGATATTTTGACATAGTTTGGAAGTGCTCTTTCTCTCTCTCTGGAAATCTTATCGAAGGTCCGTGTGCAGCCATGGCGGCTCCGACCAGAAGGATCTCAGCTGCATCTGCTAGGGCTCACACACGAAAGCAGAAGCATTCCACACCGTTCAACCTTCCTCCAGGTGGGCCTCTGCTCTCCTGTCCTCTTCTCTCTTTGTGTGTTTGTGAATGGTTTACAGGGATTTAACTCTCTGTTGGAATTTATTCTGATCTGAATTTTGAGTGTTCTCTATTTATGGGCATGTCTCTTATGTTTTACTATTTTAGTTTCTTTGGACTGATTTTTCCCACAGGGGTTACTAATTAGACAAAATCTGAAGCAACTAATAGAAGGGTATGATTATTACTCTCCTTTTTTTTTTTTTCGAATTCTATGCTGACTTTTTGAGTGGAACCTTTAACTTTGGAACGAAATTGCTGAAACCATTCAAACTGCCAAAACTAAAACTTTACCAGGTCAGTGACAGCAGGAACCAAAACTAAGTTTTAGAACCCTGCTTGTCCCATTAGTGTGACAGAAAACATTAGTCTTTTTCTTGTTCTCTAGTTTGTTTCACTGCTCTAGTAATACTGGAGTTTTGAGTCTCACAACTCTAAACATACCTAGTTTATTCTCTTTCCTTAGATAGACTTACAATATACTGAGGCATGTCAAAATGATATTTCATGGCTGATTGTTTATGCAGCTAGGCTTGTATTCATGTTTTTAGCCCCTTCTATCAAACTTTTGGGATAAAATAATAGCATAGCTCGACATATGAGAAAATATTGTTCCAGGAGAAAGAATACAAATCATAAATTTCTAGGCTAGGCTAGATCCAATTGAATTTCATTTTTCTTGTCTCTAGGCTGCTTTTTGACAAGTTTGTATTCCATCCAACCCATGCTCAATTGATAATTCATTTCAAGGGCATGTCTCGTTAAGAGGAAGAAGAGTTAAGGAGTTTCCGAGTGAACTTTTCAGTTTAATGAAGATTTTTTATGCTTGTTTGCCTTGTTAAGAGGAAGAGTTAAAGAGTTTGCAAGCGAATTTTTCAGTTTAATGGAGATATTTGAATCTTATCCAGCCTCGAAACAGGATGGATAATCCTAAATGGAGATGGATTGCTTCAGGGGTATTTTCAGTGAAGTCCTATTTCAGATTTCTTAAGCTAGGCAAACAGTAATTTGGAAATCTCAAGGCCCTGAAAGATAAGACTTTCACCTGGTCATCAACTAAGGGGCCATTTGGTTAATCAAATGGTGATTTTTTTTGGTGATAAGATCACTGGTGATAGGATCATCAGTGATCCAATATCACCTTATTTGGTATAAGATATTTCAATAATCAGTGTCGACTTAGTTCTGAATAGAGCAGAGTGAAGGAAGCAGATTCATGTAGCCGACCCCATGTAGTTAGAAAAAGGCTTTGATAAGTTGAGTTGAGTTGATATTTCAATAATTAAAGATTATTAGTGATCATAGATCGTTGTATTTGATATACTATGAGAATGGAAGATCACCATGCAAGCAATACTAATTATTCTCCTGCAAATTTATTTGCATGATATATGAATATGAAACCTACGATTTTATCAAAGAAGTGCAAAAGTATCTAGAAAACATAACTCTTGTCATGTAATTATAAAAGATATCATTTCACTTCAATTTAAATGTCTATAATGCAGACACCAAATTGATTAAACTAAAAAAATTAATCAAATCTAACAATGTTACCAATGTCCCATTCTGTTCCCTTCAGTTTTCCTTGCAAGGTTAGCAATGACTTGCTCCAACAGGAAGCCATGATAAGCTGCCTTTCCAATTTCAGCTTCTCTTTGTTCTCAAACATTTCCAATTTATCAATATATTGTCGCTCAGCCTCTTTCAACTTCTGAAAACCCAACTGTTAAATTTTACCAATGTGAGGAATAGGCACATATGATAAATTGAGAGATATAAGAACAGTATCTTAGGATAGAATTTTATATGTTCTTAAGTTTTAATTATTTTTATTTGTTCCTTAAAGATATGAGAGAGTATTTCATTAGGTTCATTTCATGACCATGTCCTGGTATGATATGAATGCTTTCAAAACATGAAGCTGCCCAGTGAAATATCCAAAACTCAGGACTTTGACTTCTTGATTTAAAAGAAAAAAAAATCAAATAAGATGTTCTCAAATGTGCACATGTTTTGGGAGTCTTCTTGATGTAGAGTGTATCCTAAAGCTTGTTGTTTACCCTTTAAAAAAAAAAAGTAAAGTTGAAATTAGAAAATGATGGAAGCAGTATGAAGAACCTCAAAACAATTCCCAAGAATAAATCTTTCATCAACATCAACACCTAAAACTGGAAAAACAGAACCGCACCTCGAAGAGCCAATAAGACTCCATCTCTCTTGCCGTCTTTGCTCCTTCCAAAGCTGCCTTCGGTGGGGTGGGGGGCAGGTGTGTGTGGGGTGCGAACTGATGGTGTTTGAGATTGGCCCTATAGAATGCAGACAACAGAAGGAAAAGCAGTGAGGGCTTGGAGAGGTGCAAGAGCAACGATGGGGTGAGAGCCGACGATGCCATGGCTTTCTCTCTTCAAGCACTCTCCTTCATTCTCATTCCTCAGATCCTAATAATGGCTAATGTAGGGATAAAATTGTTCACAAATTCCGGTACACATCACCGTCACCATAATGATATAACATTTTTAACTCTTTGACCAAGATTAAGATCATCTTCTTAGACTGTGATCTTTAATCCCTTGATATTTGCAGATCACTATCAAAATGGAGATACCAAACAGGTGATTGTATTACAGTCCCAAGTTCACCGGTGATATTTCAAGTAACGCCCCATACCAAATGCAAACGAAGGGAAAGCTTTTAATTGCTGATAACATTTCAAAGAGAATGTGGCCTCATTCCTTTGCATGTCCGCTTTGTAATATATGCCTTTAGTCTGCCTATCACCATTTCATGAGATGTTACGGAACCAGGTCTCTCTGGAATCTTTCAAAATCAAAATTAAACAGCTAGCTGGAATCTCTAGTCTCATGCTTGGACTCTTGGGGATTAAAGAGGGTTGGAAACATCTTCAAGCTGATTGAGATATTCGGACTATGTTTGTTTGGTGGTGTATTTTGAAAGAAAGAAACTTGAGATTTTTAAAGCCACCTGTTTGACGATATTTTCAATGAAGCGGAAAGGTAATCGTGCTTGTGGTAGAAAAGCAGTGAAGGGCATTAGTTGTTTTAAAGCCTTAGGTTTTGATTCTTGACTTTGTATTGATTTCATTCACTGTATGAAACAAATTGATTGGCATGTGCACATTTGTCTCAAAGATATCTCTGATCTTATATTAATGAGTTTAAGTTCTTGTTTTTTCTATTACTTTCTTGACGTTAATTTCTCAAATTTCATGCTTGACTGCTGTTATATATTTCTATATATTAATGTTTCTATTCTCTTGCACATGTGTGGCACCTTTTGAGGTGAAAATATCAAATGATAATAATAATTTTCTTTACATCAAATATATATTTTTACTCATAAATTTACTGCTTTATTCAGAATCCTTTTTTGCTTTTTTTTTTTTTGTCTACTAATTTACTCCAAAAGTCAATAAGGAAAAGTTTTTAGATATACCTTCATTTTATCGTAACTTTATCATATAAGAAGCATGAGCTATCTAAGTACTCATTTGGTATTTTCCTAAGAAAGTTCTGGTGGAAAAAGTTTTCTATGAATCTATTTTTTTCAGAAAAAGTTTTGCAAAAGAAAATAAAGTTTACCATGTTTGATTGATAGAAAATTTGTAAGGAAAAATAGCTTTAGAAATATTTTCTGTATTTGGTTTGGAAGTAATTTTACATAGGAAATGCAAATTTGTCTATAATATCTCAACAATAAAGATTGCATGGGAATATATATATATATATAAGATAATACATTATATTATGTTTATTATATTATATTATTGTATAATATTATATATTATATTCTAATTTATTAAATCATATTATATTAGTAATATTTTATTTATGGTATAATATAATGCAATGTGATATGTCATATTATATTATATGTTGTCTGTGATATTATAATTCAATATACTCAACTCATCTAAGCCTTTTTCCAACTACATGTGGCCGACTACATGAATCTGCTTCCTCCACTTTGCTCTATTTAGGACTAAATTGACATTCAAATTACAAATAGTTCTATTTTTTAATTATTTCTATCCATATTAGTTTAGGTCTATCTCTACCTCTATTCTTACCATGGATTATTAAAAGATCACTCTTTCTAACTGAAGCATCTAAAAGTCTTCGTTGTATATGCCCAAACCATCGTAATCATTTTCTCTCATTTTATCTTTAATTGGGGCTACTTCTATCATTTCTTTTATATGTTTATTTTTAATTTTATTTTTAAAGTTTTACCTTATATCCATTTTAACATGCACATTTCTATTTACTTAATTATTCACATGTTATATCAGTATTGCCTAACATTCTGTTCCATGTAACATGTTTTAGAAGATTTAATGGAGTTTTAAGCTGGTTGTCAGCTACCTAACGCAACCCTCCTTTACCCAGGCTTAGGATTGGCCTTGGCAGAGTTATGTTATAATTTAATATATTATATTATATATGTTGTGGTAATATAATGTAAATATAATTAGGATAATTTTGAATTTTTAATGCTAAAAATTTTTTTAGTAGGACGGAAAAAGATAAAATACCACCTCTTTCATGGGAAAGCTTTGTTGATGGGGCATAAGAAAAGAAGTGTAGGTCTCGCTAGCCATTTTCTTTCCTTTATCAATCAAACATAGGAAAATAAAGGTGGAAATTTTTTTAATTCTTATTCTCCCCCAACCAAATCACCCTTCTTTTACCTCCTACTAAAAAGACTTATTGTTTGACATGTGGCATCTATTTCAGGGATTTTCAAAAAAATTTCAGCTGTTCTGTTGGTGGTTATAATAGCATTGGCATACCAGGCAATTAAACCTCCACCATCTAAGATCTGTGGATCTCCAAACAGTCCTCCGGTTAGATCATCCAGAATTAAGCTCAAGGATGGAAGGTATTTGGCCTATGCAGAAAGTGGAATTCCAAAGGTGAAGGCCAAACATAAGATAATCTTTATTCATGGTTTTGATTCATGCAAATATGATATGTTCCCCCTATCTCAGGTATTAATTATTTTTCGTATAAATATTCACTTGTTCCTTTTATTCTGGGCATCTTCCTTACTGTCTTGGTGGTAAAACTAGCTGACGCTGGGATTTTTACAGGAAGTTATTCAAGAATTAGGAGTCTATGTGCTATCTTTCGATAGAGCTGGTTATGGAGAGAGTGATCCAAATCCAAAGCAGACAGAGAAAAGCACAGCTCTGGATATCAAAGAACTTGCTGACCAGTTGGATGTAGGATCCAAATTCTATGTGATTGGATATTCAATTGGAGGAGAGCTTATCTGGGCATGTCTGAAATACATACCTCACAGGTAGTGACGATTCATTGCTCTTTTGCATTATGGTAACCCATACACATCCAAAACTTTCATTGTATTTATAGAAGTATAGAAGTATGAGAAGGACATGTTTAACCTCTTGCATAGATATTACATGGTCCTCTCTGACTTCACATCTCCTTCAGCAATTGCTGATGTTCATAATTTACTGGTAAAGTTGGTAGCATCAGCCTATCTATATATAATGGCATTGCTCCTGCCCTCTTGAAGTCAAGGTCTAGAAGATTCCCCTCCCATGAAACGTGACCCTTTCTTTCTTCGCCATTCATATGTTTCCTCTATAAATTGGCTTAGTGGTCAAGTTTATAGTGTATGTAGATCATGGTATTGGTCCTGTTTACATGATTAGACATAGATATCTCTAGCAGCCTTGGGCATGGTCAAATGAACAGACTCAAACTGAGATATCATAAACCTGTAATGTTGAATTGTATGATATTATTATTTCTGTAAACAGAATATATTAGGACTATATGCAGAGATGGCAGCCTAATGATATATTGGCAGAAACTTATGAGGACAACCAAGGTTTCTTCTGGGATTAGGTAGATTGTATAAGATTCGAAAGGAGATAATAGTTTGCATGATACTTAAAGGAGGAATCACTTCAGAAAACATCTTGAAACCAGTTGGCTGTTTGCTAATGTAGAATTTGAAGGCAACATATTGAGCCAGAGATTATCCAGATTCCCAGTCCTGTAGTATTTGTCATGGAATTAGTGGTTGAATCAACAAAAGAGTGGATTAAACTTTCATTTCTTCATCCTAGAATATTGATGTATGGAATGGTGGATTGTCCAGTCATATAGGATAATGCTTAGAAATATTTCATCATTGAACCAATGTTTTCTGCTTATATATGGTTTCTCCTCGTCAACATTGAAGAAATGAATCAGAGCTTCTACACAATTTAAGGCAACCTTGCTCTAATTGTAAATTTTAAGCAATCTCTACCACTTTCTTAATGAAAGCTAAAAATCCCTGGGATTTTCACGATTGAAGTCATCCCCTGCAGTGTCTTTTCTGGTCCTATTGGAGTAAAATACCTCACATTGCTGGCATCTAGAACTGCAAGAAAGTAGTCTCATGGTGGAAGTTGATTGTGTTTTGATTGTGTTATAGATAACAGCATGCTCCTTGGAAAGCTCAAATCATTAATGGAATACAGAGTTTTGCATCTTGAGAAGGTGAAATCATGTTCATACATGCTGCCTTAGATTTCATTGGTTGTTCTCTTGCCAAGAAATTTTATTGTAACTTCATTACCCTCCTTTGTATTTAACTTACTTTTTTTCCTACTTTCATCCCCTGTTGAGGTGATAGATTTTCTTTACAACCAGCTCATATTGTGCTAAATCTTAACCTTAGCAATCAAGAAAGAATCTTCTTCGAATGATCAAATCGTAGCCTTGATTCAATTGCTGAGTTGTACTTTGAATCTAGAAAGAAAGGGGCTTTTGTTTGATTGTTTTTAGTATAACTACACTCAAAAATTTTATTCAATCAGACCCAAGTGTCCAGCATGAAAGAATTATATTCCTTGTTGGGTTGCAGTTCTCTCTTCGGGGGTAATGTTTCATTATACTACCAGTATAAAGTGATCTGTATTCTAAAGAAAGAAAATTTTCATATAGAAGTCTTTTGTGTACTATTTAGGCTAAATTTCATTTCCTTCTTTTTTTTCTTCATCTCATATTGGATCTGAAATAATGGCAGGCTTATGGGAGCAGCTATGGTTGCTCCATTCTCTAACTACTGGTGGCCTGGTTTTCCTGTGAACATATCAAAAGAAGCTTATGATCAGCAACTTGTCCAGGACAAATGGACAGCTCGAGTTGCCCACTATACCCCTTGGTTAACATACTGGTGGAACACCCAAAAATGGTTTCCTGCTTCAAGTATCATAGGTCAGCAATCTGATATTTTCTCTACAGAAGACAAGGAGCTGTTACCCAAGTTAGAAGCTAGAGATCGCAAACTGGTATGTCGTCTTTTCCCATGGATTTGCATATTAACATTTTCTTTTCGCAAGGTACAAATTACCAGGTAATGCAAATGGTTACCGAAGGAATTAGTATACATGTTTATATGATGCTCTTACTGGTTCTTATTATTAGTGCCATGGTTCTTAGCTGATAATCCTCATTCCTAAAACATTTCAGAAATCTTCAAAGAAATTAGTTTAGATTTATGAAATATAACCCAAATCCAATGTGTCTGTGGGCTGAACCTAATTCCTGGAAGCAAAACAAGAATGTGACAGTCATAATAACTCAAGAAAAAGAGTAGCAACAATGATTATAATAGGAACATCATATAATTTGCGTCTTCTAGAAACGAAGTGGTCACCACTTTGGGATGCATATTTGGGTAATGTGGATCCTGTGTTGTGCGTGCATGTTACACCTATTACACACGTCATTCACTTGTGCACTGGCCCCCATCCACAGTAGACCCTTGCTGAGTCAGTGCACAGGGCCTGGCCAATGCACCATGCGAGCCCCTCTATGCATGTTACAGGCACATTTGCATCAGTGCACAACAGAGGATCCATGCTCATAAGGATGCATGGCCAAAAGATTACATGCATGGCCAAATGAGAAGCAGCCTAAAGTTCACTTATGGACATAAAAGAGATGGAAAATGTAAAATAAAAAGAGAGGAGCTTTGTAAAGGATGTTGATTTATACCTTTGATTCTGGTAGTACTTGGAAGAAAAAGTCTCTTGTTATGATGATGGATGATGCAATCAACATTAACAAGCAGCTAAAATTTCTGATGATCGATTTGTGTTCTGTTTGGCAATATCAGGCACAAGCAAGGCAACAGGGAGACTTCGAATCAGTCCATCGCGACTTGATGGTTGGTTTTGGGAACTGGGAGTTCGATCCTTTGGACCTTGAGAATCCATTCCCCCATGAGGGTTCGGTCCACTTGTGGCAGGGTGCCAAGGATATGATCGTGCCGGTGACGCTGGCCCGTTGCGTCAGCCAAAAGCTTCCTTGGGTTCGCTACCATGAGCTTCCAGATTCCGGCCACATGTTCCCGTTTGCAGTGGGGTATGGGCGATGCTATTGTGAAGACGCTTTTGCTCGGAGATCGGTAGCTGCAAGCCACCTTCGACCGGTTGACCTGTGTTATTTATTGTTCTTATTAGTCCTTGGTTCTTCAAATCTCGGTTGTGGTTAGCCAATCTTGATTCCATTTTGATACTGATCGATTGTGTTGTTCCATAATAACATTTACATGGATTGTTCTCTTGATGAGTTTTGTAAGGGAAAAACGTAAGATATAATTTTGGTATAAAAAATTTGTTAAGATGAAGTTGTGTCAATCCGATGAGCTCTCTATGGTTGCTGACACTTGAAAACAATTTTGACGACATTGTTTCTTAAAGTCGATTTTTTATCCCCGCGTAGCTAACGGTCAAAACTCCGCAGTTTAATAATACCATGTTTCAATTACCCTCACTTTTTTTTTTTAATGCAACGAACTATATATATATATATATATATATATATATATATATATATATATATATATATATATATATATATATATATGGAAAGCTGAAAAGACTTTTCCTTGATGGCACATGGATGGTGGTTATATTAAATATTATTTAATTATATATCATACTATTTATATTAAATTAAAATAAACTAAAATATAGTTATTGCTACGGATTTTCGTTCTTCGACTTGGGGACAAGGTAGCAGTGCACATCAAGATTCAGATGGCATTTTTTCATCCTCGAGGACATGTAAAACGGTATTCTCACACAGGAATTTGAGGTAGGTAGTCCCTGCGGAGGACCCTTTGACATCCAAATCAATGAAAATCCTTGGCTACAAACAATCTAAAGAAGGTGTGGAAAGAAATGAAGGCATCAATGGGGTATTTAGTGCCTACCTAGGGGATCCTAGGACCTAATTTTCTGGGTGCAGTTATAAAATTGAAGGAGGATAAGGCCGATTTCGGTGTATACCTTATCAAGGGGATTTTAAATACCGCTAACCACGACGGTGGTTACATTTGGCTCTCATTTCTGTTTAAGGAGACTTATCTCAAGATTCATGCGATCACGGTGATTTGGTGTCCAAAATGTTCGGTGCAGGTCGAAGGTCGACCACGGTGAGGGTTGGTCGGGTGGCTTCTGACTATTGATGTTCGGACCCTCTGACTTGGAAGCGAGACTCGGCAAAGCTAAAGGTTGGTCAGCCGAGGTTCAGTCTGACAATACTCTGAGCGAAGATACCGAGGCAGTAGTTTGGCGAGGCATCCTTTGGCTCGTAAAGGTCCTCTGTAATTGAAAGGTGGGCTGGGTTTGTCCATCCACATCAGCTGATTTGTGCGGAGACCTTTTTACCCCACATCACTTGCCCTCCACTACCTAGTCCGAAGTTTACGTTTGGGCTTAGGGAATAGAGTTCGTGTGGCCGAATTTCATTGGCCAAGGTTGAATTCGTAGAGATGCGGCATGATGATGCCATAAATACCGAGCTGTTGTGCCATCATTTTCGTTCGTTAAACGAAAGGAGCCTTTTCGAATTTCGATCAAGGGTGGCTAGGGGAACAACATGTGGCGAAGCCGGAGATCATGGCGCTTGAACTGAAAGCCCATGGCCCCTAGGGTTTCTCGCTAATGATGTCCTGCTCTTTCATATAGAAGTTTAAAAAGGGAAGACCAGTGTCTTTCCTAGTCATGTCTTTTTAAATATGGCATTATTCTCCCTTCTAAGACTAAGTGTTCCTAGTTGAAGAGTACCATGGCCAGCTTTGTTTTTGTTTGTTCCGAAGACATGGAGCACCCAACTCGCATCGCCTCGATGATGACTCCGAGGGATTTGGAGAGAATCCATCGTAAATACTGGATTCCTAGCAAATATGATCTGTGAGTGCTGGGTCCTAGGCAGAGGGTGGTAGATGAACTGGAGTCTGGGACCTTCTACGAGGATTGCTTCAAAGCAGGCATCTACCTTCCTCTTCATCCAATCATCGAGGGAGTCATAAAGTTTTATGGCATCTACCCCTCAATGATGGCTCTGAACAGCTGACGACACATTATAGGGTTCATCTCCATGTGCCAGTTTATGGGGGTGACAGCTACGGTGCCTCTATTCTGGGCATGCCACAATATTGTCTTCCATAAGAATTCTTTTTGGTCCTACATCGGACCTCAAAACTCCTTTAAGAGGGCTTCATGGCTGCTGATCCTTTCGAAGGGGATAGATGGTCATCTTGTGATCCACCTTCCCACATATAAAGCAAGCACTAATCAACCTATGGCACTACTTGCCCAGGTGGGAGTTCCTACAGTGAGGGCAGTGGATCTCCTTACCCTTTTGTCTGAAGTGGGCTTGCTATGCACCTTTCTTCTTGGCCTACCCTAAAGACTGGCCAAAGGCTCCTTCCTCTTCCTTTGCTGCTCCCACTCCCGCTGGACTATACTCATGTCTCTATCAATCACCAGGGCCTTATTCACCATAGCATTGTATGTGGAGAGCTCAAATGCATTGACTGCTTGCCTCAGTCTGGGCCATAATCCCTCGATGAATCTGGTGATCTTGGCTCTCTCAGTGGTCACTATGTTCGAAGCAAACCAAGCCAACCTGGTGAACTCAGCTTCATACTGCGCCACGAAGAGATTCCTTTGCTCCAGTTTGACAAACTCAAACTCCATCTATCTCTACACACTATTGGAAAAGTATTTGTCGTAAAAGACCTCCTTGAACTCCCCCCAAGAGGTAGCCCATCCACCCAATCACTACTCCTCAAGTAGCCACCAATCATATGCCTTCCCCTAAAGGAGGTAGGTGGTGAATCTGATATGCTCCTCCTCTTAGCTATCATGAGCCGCGAAGGCCTTCTCCATCTCTCTCACCCATTTTTCAACATCGATAGGGTTGGTGGATCCAGAAAAGGGAGCAGGGGCCAAGCTCTTGAACTCAACAAAGCTACGATCCCCTCCTTACCAAGGCTAAGATGGAGCCGACTGGGCAGGCCGTTCGGGCTGAGTCAGCTAAGTCTGAGGAGTGGGAGGGGTAGGCTGAGTCTATGGAGTAGGAAGAGCAAGCTCAGTCTGCACAGTAGGAGCACACTGAGTTTGTGGAGTGAAGAGGCAAGCTGAGCAGGCAAGATTTGCTGAATCTACTGCTGCATGACCTGCATAGCTTGCTACATTCCTATGAAAGCCTGAAGTATCTGGGCCTGAAATTGTTGTTGGCCATTGCCAGCTAGATTAACAGAACCAGAGCCTCTAGAAGCTTGCTGACCTCCTTGCTCACCAGAGTCACCAACCTAAGAGCCCTCAATATGTTGTAGACTTATGGTGCGATGGGGCATTATTAATTCCTGCCAGGGTTAGGTTCCAATCAATATCTTTATAAACCTCTAAATTTTAGGCTTTTAAAGCATGTTTACCTAAAATCTTCTTAAATTTATTACCCTCCCAGTGTCATCTTACTTTTTGCCTAGAGTCGATTATGTGTTTGTCCCTAAGGTCAAACTTAGGCCCTGATACCACTTAATGCTGTCGCACACCCCAAACCCAATGGTGATGGCCCAAGGCTAACAACCCACTACATGCCAAGCATGCAAGGCGTCCTGTAACAATCTAATTTATATAAGGAGGAATAATAACTATATGTCATTCAAAAGTCAATAACATTTCTAATACAAGTCATAATCATAAGTTTTGGACTACATGTCAAAATACATAAGTTCAAGGTTTAGGGCTACAACAAAATATCTTATCTATATTACTCTGATAGAAGCTCCAACTACCCTATATCCCATTGCTTTAGTTTTGTGGCTCTGAAAAATATTATAAGATTTAAATGAACTCACACTCAGTAAGCCTACTATAATAATATAATAATATCAAGATTTTTAGCAAATCATATTTTATATATAAAAACACATGTCAAGCTTTTAAATTTTAAATACATTTTACCATGTTATCAAAACATACATATCATATGCTCAAAAATTTTGGAAGAAAATGCCATGTAGCATTTCAAAATATAATTTCAAATCAAGCCACTGTACCACTGTAATCACCATGTAAAGTTTTATTTTATACCAATGTCCTATAATCACAAACTATGTCTATATAAACAAAACACCCCAAAGGTGTATCCTCCCTAAACGTCCTTTAAGGAGGCAGGGTCTTGGCGCTTATCACATGTAATATCCTATCACAACACACTCTAGGAGTGTGTGTTCTCCACATATACCCCTGTGGAGATGGGTATCGGAGTCAAGTAGCATATCATGCTGCATCCTATCACAGCACATCCAATAGATGTGTGTTCTTCACATATTTTCCCTATGGAGGTGAGTTCCAAAATCATGTAACATATTATATCATATCGTGTTAGTCATAGTGAATCATGGTGGGACATATTGCCATAGGCACAAAGTATTATTTTATGTCATGTTTGCAAGATAGCATATATTATTGCAAAAGCATAATAACTTACTTTCACATATACTGTAGTTTGAACATGTCAAAATATATGTACCCTTGTATACAACTTTTAGCAATTTTAAATATCATGTCAAATAGTCATTTGCATATATAGGTACCAAATAATTGCAGAATTTGATAATTTAAAAAATGACCATGTCCAATAATCATTTGCATGTAAGGGTACCAAATAATTTTACAGAAATTAGCACTTTCAAATAAACAGTCATTTGCATATATGTGGTACCAAATATATTTTCTTATTTTTCAAATAATACATTATGTATCAGCATAGCATTTAAATTCATAAGAAAAAGTCTTGCTGCACCACCCTTCGGTGCAACAAGCATGCACCGGCCATGCAGATTGGCCGTCCACACATGCTGGCACGCATGCGGAGGCCCAATAGGCCTTGTTGCGCACCGCACGTACGTTAGCATGCACAAGCGGCTAATTCGCGCGATCAATGCGTGCTTGTTGCACCGGAGGATAATACAACAAGTCTTTTCTAATTCATAATTTTTATATTTTAATAATTTATAAAAATCATGATAAATAGCTTACTTAATTTCTAACACGGATCCAAGTATGCAAATCAGCAATTTAGGCTCCTAAATACTTACAACATGATTTTTTTAACTTTTAATTTTTAAATATATAAGTCCAAATAGAAAATAAATTTTTTTGATAAATTAGGATTAAAACTAATCCAATTTCCATTTTCCTTTTGTTGGCTGGCCCGATTTGAGGCCCAAAAGGATTTACTGGGCTAGGTCGAACCTGGGCCAGCCCCTCCTCCTTCCTTCCGCTTCACCCCTAGTTTAGCCAAACCAAGGCAGGGAAGGGAGGGCATGGCCGACGGCCTTAGGCCACCACCAACCCTCCCAAGGCTTGCTTGGCCGCCGCCAGCAGTCATCCCCTTTTCTTTTTTTCTTTTCTTTTTTTCTTCTTCTCCCTCTGCTTCTCCTCCCGCTTCATCTCCTCCTTTGGGGCGACATGGCCAACCTCCTTCGGCCGATTGAACCCTATCGGACACCACCCCGGCATTGATAGGGGCCACTGCCCGCGGCCCGAGCCCGACAAGCCTACCGGCATCCATCAGGCTTGAACGAAGGCAGGAATAGGTTCAGCTCCCGCTATGGAGGAGGGCAACCTGGTGGCCCTCTTTTTTCCCTCCTTTGCTGCTCAGCAGTGGCTCCGTTCCCCTCACCAGAGCCACCGATCTGGGAGGCAGCCGGCCTGCCCTTCGCACGATCATGGCATGATCCAGCCGCGCCACGATCAAGGAATGGCCGTGCCTCTCTTTCCCTCTCTCTCTCTCTCTCTCAGTCTCTCTCTCCTCTTCTAGCCGGGATGGAACGCTTATTGGTGGCACAGCAAGACTTCGACGAGGGCGGAGGGGCCATGCCAGTCCTTGTAACGACCCGGGCCCACGGGCCCATTTCGTTACAAGAAAGCAAGACGGACAAGGTCAACACCAACTTGGGCCACCACAGCTCAAAAAGGGATCCAATTGGTGCCTTGTCCTTCTTGCTTAACCGGTTATAAACCACTCAACCAATTCCTAATTTTCAAATGTGGGACTATTAGGAGGGGCATCACAATCTACCCCCCTTATAGAGGCGACGTCCTCGTCGCCAGAGGCAATTGATCACAACCACCAGGCAGGCAGGACTCTAGAGGTGGCCCCCACAGGTTCAAGAGGTGGCTCCCATCCCCCATGAATGTAGCACTTTGCCCTGTGTGGCACTTAGCTCCAGCACTTCCGACTGGTGCGAGGCTCTGATACCATATTGTAACGACCCGGGCCCACGGGCCCATTTCGTTACAAGAAAGCAAGACGGACAAGGTCAACACCAACTTGGGCCACCACAGCCCAAAAAGGGATCCAATTGGTGACTTGTCCTTCTTGCTTAACCGGTTATAAACCACTCAACCAATTCCTAATTTTCCAATGTGGGACTATTGGGAGAGGCATCACAATCTACCCCCCTTACATAGGCAACGTCCTCGTCGCCAGAGGCAATTGATCACAACCACCAGGCAGACAGGATTATAGAGGTGGCCCCCACAAGTTCAAGAGGTGGCTTCCATCCCCCATGGATGTAGCACTTTGCCCTATGTGACACTTAGCTCCTGCACTTTCGACTGGTGCATGGCTCTGATACCATATTGTAACGACCCGGGCCCACGGGCCCATTTCGTTACAAGAAAGCAAGACGGACAAGGTCCACACCAACTTGGGCCACCACAGGCCAAAAAGGGATCCAATTGGTGCCTTGTCCGTCTTGCTTAACCGGTTATAAACCACTAAACTAATTCCTAATTTTCAAATGTGGGACTATTGGGAGGGGCATCACAATCTAAAGCTGTCACGCCCCAGTCTCAAAATTCGAACTAGAATGACAACCCGCCGCATGCCAGGCATGCAAGGCATCTCGAACTTTATCATATAAATCAATATAAAGTAAATTCACATCCATGATTTATTACAAACCATAATTATCAGTCTTGGGCTATTTTCCCTACACACAAGCAAATCTGAACTAAATCAATATAATAAAACTAAGTCTTCTTAATAGAAACTCCTTCTATCTCAATTATCCTTCTTCATTCTTGAGGCTCTGAAAAACATTATGAGAATTTTATGAGCTCACACTCAATAAGTAAGCCTAATAAAATTTCAAAATTTCTTTTATCATGCTATCAGCATGTTCAGGTCATCAAATCAATTAATATGATACTGAATTCAATAATAATTACTAGAATATATGTGATGTAAACAAAACATTGTTTATACTGTCATTATTTTTCTTTGTGTCCCATGGCCCTACAATACACATCATGTGTATCACTCTTAAATATCCCCTAAGAGAAAGGGTCCTGGTATCAGTATTCTGTCATCTATCATGTGATAATCTGTCATGTGATAATGTGATAATTTGTCATGTGAGAATCTGTCATGTGGGAATCTGTCATGTGATAATCTGTCATGTGATAATCTGTCATGTGAGAACCGTGGCGACACATAAAGTTTTACTGTCATTATCATAATTACATATTATCATAGTAACAATATGATTTTGCCAAATTAACATAATTATATTTAACTGTAGTTTCAAAGTTCACAAATTAAATAATTAATAAAATTATAATACTTAACTTACTTACCACAGTACGCAAATTCCAATTGATGACCCAGTTAATTGGATACCTGGAAACCTACAGCATCATTTTTCATTATTAATTTTCTAAAATCTGAATTATAAAATAATTCTTAAACTCTACCCAAATCACTTCACGGGTCCAACTTTGGCCTCAAATATCTCTCAATGTATACACCCAAATAGGGAAACAAAATTATCCCCAGAAACTAGAATCAATCCTGATTCGGGCCATATATTTACTTTGCCATTCTCGGCCTGATACAGGGCCCATAACACTGCCCAAAAAGAGCTCCAGAAATGGCCCAATAGGCCCAAAGACTGGACGGCCCAAACGGCCCAAACACTCTTATCTCCCAGCTCCTCTGTTTCTTTTGAAACAGAGGAGCCGAGAGCCACGCCGGCGGCCAGGGCCACCGCCAGCCAATTGGAGGTGGCCCGGCCGCTGTTGGCCGGACTGGGGCCGGCCGCCGCCACGGCCGGCCTCTCCCCCCCTCTCTCTCATCAATTCCTCTCTCAATCTCTTTCTCTCTTTCGTATCCCATGGTTCTTCACCGTGCCGATGTCAATTCTGGCCAAATTGGCATCGGTCTGGCCATCGTTGGCCGGACCAGAGCCGGCCGCCGCCATGGCCGACCTCCCTTCCTTCTCTCTTTCCCCAATTTCTTCTTTCTTCTTCTCTTTCTCTCTTTCATGGTTCGCACGGCTTGGATTCACGCCGGCAACATTGCCGGGCCAATCTGGGGCGGTCCGGCCACCGGTGGCCGGGCCAGAGCCGGCCACCGCCGCGGCCGGCCTCCCCTCTCTCTCTCTCCCTAATCTCTCTCTCTTTCCCTCCTTCTTCCTCACGACTGTCACCGCGGCCAAGAGGCGTGCCGGCGGCACGGCCGGCCACCGTGGCCGACCGGACCTCCATCGGACGCCTGCCCGGCGCCGGTGGGGGTCTCCGACCGGAGCTCAGGCCCGGCGAGGCGACGAGCACGCCGCCGGGCCCGAACCAAGGATTGGACCGGTGGTCCACCAAGATCTATTTCTCTCTCTCTGGCTCTCTCTCTCTCTCCCCGTCTTAGCTCTCTTCTCTCTCTCTTCCTGACTCTCTCTCTCTAATCCCTGGCATGGATAGGGGACTTACCAGGAGCAGATGCGCGCACGATGACGATAGAAAGAGGGCGTTTGCGAATGGTGGGAAGGAGGTTTCAGTGTTCCTTTAAAGGCCATGCAGAGTCCTCAAATCAGGAATTTGGGACTCTGTTAGATATATTTGAAATTCAAATCTAGACTCCTCAAATCAAGGGATTTGGGATAACATTAATTACGGGGAGATTTGAAATTCAAATCCCTGGAGTCTATTGTTGACCCAATTGATGATTTTGATGATTAACAAAACTATTTGAGTATAATTTTTGAAGGCTCTGATGATTTTGATTTAGTGTTTCAGCCTATAAGACTATTGAAAAATCAAAATCAGAAGTTTCAATGTGTTCTGGATCGAATCTAATGTCTAGGTAAGAATTGCAGACATTAGAGTCGACTCCGAGAATCACAGAGCCGACTCCGGAACTGGCACGGTCATTAGAGTCGACTCCGAGACTGTGAGAGTCGACTCTCACAGACGGAGCAGAAAGTCGATTTTTCTGGCTCCAACCTAGAGTCGACTCCGGGTAAGTTAGAGTCGACTCCGGAAAAGCATCTTGTCGACCCCAGAAAAGCCAGAGACGACTCCGGGAATATTATTTTAAAATGCCTCGAGCTAGAGCCGACTCCAGAAAAGTTAGAGTCGACTCCAACCCACCTGGAACGAAAAACGAAGTTGCCAGATCAGCTCTAACGGTAATTTTCTATTTTTACTCATTTCTAACGGATATATTTTGATACAAGGTACACTCCAACGGATAGTTTTATTCCAAAAGAGTGTAAAAGAAATCTATAAAAAGGGGAGTCTATTGTTCAAAAAAAGGACGGAAAAAACGGAAAAATCTGAAAAAATCTGAGATAGACAAATCCCATTTCAAAAATCTGAGAGCTTGAATCTTGAAAGGAAAACCTTCTAGCTCAAATCCACTCCACTCCAAAAGCTCAAGAGGAATCCAAAGCGTTCAAAATCAAAGTCTTGGAGGATTTCCCAACTTGGAGAAAGGAGATTCGTTTCTTGCTTTTCAACCCTTCTCAACTGCTTCAACCACGAAGAATCGGAGCTGAGGCTTGATTCAATCCAGCAAGGAGAAGAAGAAAAGAAGAAAAGGAGAAAAGCTCAAAAGCCAACCAATCTTCAAATCAGGCTTTTCTAAACCTTGTTATTAATTTGTATATTTGCTCATTGAGGAGCTTTGTATTCACACACAATACTTATCTTTTTTTTGCCTAGTTCAATCTGGGGGATTGAACTAGAGGAGGTAGTTTTACCTCGGGTTAAGCTTGTTTAAGCTTGGGTTAGTTGTGAGCCCGTGAAAAACAACGTGTAGGGTTTTGTGCTGGTAAGCCCGAGTAAAACCAGCTGGGTTCGTTGTGCACCCGGTAAAACAACAAGTTTGAGTTGTGAGCTTGTAAAACAACTCGGCTGTAATCTAGAGAGATTATAGTGTGGACCCAAGTGAATCTTGGGAGTGGACGTAGGTGTTGGATACACCGAACCACTATAAAATCTTTTGTGTTTGCAGTGTCTCATTGTCTCTTTATCTATCTCTATCTTACTCACTGCACTTTATAGTTATCTTGCATTTGCCCTCATTAATCTCAAGCAAACTATTTTAAAAAGGCTAATTTTTAAAGAACCCAATTCACCCCCCCCTCTTGGGTTGCCATCTGGGCCAACAATTGGTATCAGAGCAAGTGCTCATTTAGAATTTGATCTCACGATCAAGGGCTAAAGATCCTTATGGCAACACAAAGTGGTTCATGTTTTGCTGAAGGTCATTCTACGAATAGACCTCCTTTATTTAATGGAACCAACTATTCATATTGGAAAGCTAGAATGAGAATATTCATTCAAGCTTCTGACTATGAATTGTGGGGAGTAATAATAAACGGACCTAGTACACCCACACCTTATTGATGGCACTATTGTTCCTAAGCCCGAAAGGGATTGGAATGATAATGATAGGAGAATGGCACAATTAAATGCTAAAGCCATTAAATTTATATTGTTCCTTAGACTCTAATGAATTCAACCGAATCTCAACATGTAATTCCGCAAAAGAAATTTGGGATAGGTTGGAAATAACACATGAAGGAACAAACCAAGTTAAGGAATCAAAAATAAATATTTTGGTTCATAAATATGAATTGTTTACAATGGAACAAACTGAAACCATCACATGCATGTTCACTAGATTCACTGATATTGTGAATGGTTTAAAGAGTCTTGGTAGAATTTATTCTAATGCTGACCTTGTGCGCAAAATTCTTAGGTCACTACCAAGATCGTGGGAAGCAAAAGTCACTGCTATCCAAGAAGCAAAGGACCTCAATGCACTACCTTTAGAGGAGCTTCTAGGATCCTAATGACCCACGAGCTGACAATGAAGCAGCATGTTGAGGAGGAAACAAAAAGGAAGAAAACTCTTGCCCTCAAACTGCAGAAATGGAAGAGAGCAGCAGTGAAAGTAATGATGAGATGATGATGAAACTGCTCTCTTGGCCAAAAAATTCAGAAGTTTATGAGAAAAAGGCCCTTCCATAAAAAGAAATTTGGAGCAAGAATTGATGGAGAAAAAGATAAGAAAAAGGACAAGGAGAAAGAAAAAGAAAAGAGCCCTTGGTATGTTATGAGTGCAAAAAGCCAGGGCACTTTAAATATGATTGTCCTTTGCTGAAAAAGGCCTAACAAGAAAAAGAAAGAAAAGCATTGGTCAAAGATGAAAATCTTTCTCATCAGAAGAAAATGAACAAAAGAAAGTTTTTAATATCCATTCAAATGGGTTCCGAAAGGAACTGCTACTAACCATGAAGGACCCAAGAAAGCTTGGGTACCTAAACATAAAGTTTAAATTATGTTGCAGGAATGTCTTGTAGCCAAAAGATCAAAGAAAAAGTGGTACCTTGATAGTGGCTGCTCAAGACATATGACGGGTGACAAAGATGAATTCATCACCCTGGAAGAAAAGAAAGGTGGAGTTGTGACGTTTGGCGATAACGGTAAAGGTCAAATTATGGGCCTTGGTAAAGTTCGCATAACTCCATCTATATTATTGATAATGTACTTTATGTTGATGGTTTAAAGCATAATTTAATTAGTATAAGCCAACTATGTGATAAGAACTTTAATGTTTCATTTAAATCTTCTATTTGCATAGTATCTGATTCCATTAATGATAGCATTGTTTTTACTGGTTATAGACATGGCAATGTGTACTTAGTTGACTTAGACAAATTATCTGAAAGTAGTCATTGCCTAATTGCTGACAATGCTAACATAAATGATATTGGATGGTTATGGCATCGTAGATTAGGTCATGCAAGCACACACCTTATTTCAAAACTAATTAAAATGGATTTAGTTAAAGGTTTACCTAAACTAGATTTTGAAAATAACAAAATATGTGATGCATGTCAATTTGGAAAACAAACTAGAAGTTCTTTCAAATCTAAAAATGTTGTTTCAACTTCTAGGGCTTTAGAGCTACTTCACATGGACCTTTTTGGACCAACTAGAACCACAAGTCTAGGAGGAAAGAAATATGGTCTAGTGATTGTAGATGATTATTCTAGATATACTTGGGTAATGTTTTTAGCTCACAAAGATGAGACTTTCTCGATATTCTGAAATTCTTCAAGAAAGTCACAAATGAGAAAAACACTACCATAGTATCTCTAAGAAGTGATCATGGAACTGAATTTGAAAATCACTTATTTGAAAGTTTTTGCACTGAAAATGGAATTAATCATAATTTTTCAGCCCCTAGGACTCCACACAAAATGGTGTAGTTGAAAGGAAAAATAGGACTCTAGAAGACATGGCCCGTACCATGCTATGCGAAAGTAACCTACCAAAGTACTTTTGGGCGGAAGCTATTAACACAGCATGTTACATCTTAAATCGAGCCCTAATAAGACCAATCTTAAAGAAAACACCTTATGAATTATGGAATGAAAGAAAACCAAATATAAAATACTTTCATGCATTTGGATGTAAATGTTTCATTCATAATAATGGTAAAAACAACTTAGGAAAATTTGATGCTAAATCTGATGAAGGAATTTTTCTAGGTTATTCAACAACTAGTAAAGCTTATAGAATCTTTAACAAGAAAACCTTAATTGTTGAAGAATCCATTCATGTAGTTTTGATGAATCTTTAGCAACTGGATCTGAAAAGATTGATGATGAGGAAGATACAAACATAATTGAAAAAGATCTTGAAAAACTTAATATTGAAGTATCTTCAGATCATGAGCAAGAAGCTAAAGATGATGATTCACATAAGGACGATGATGTCAATATTGATCATAATGATATAGATCTTCCAAGAGACTGGAGATATGCTCATAGTCATCCCAAGGAATTGATTATAGGTGATCCATCTCAAGGAATAAGAACTAGATCATATATGAGAAATATTAGTAATCATCTTGCATTTGTATCACAAATTGAACCTAAAACTATGAAGAAGCTGAAAAAGATAATAATTGGATGTTAGCAATGCAAGAAGAATTAAATCAATTCACTAGAAATAATGTATGGACTTTAGTTGAAAGACCTAAAAATCATTCAGTAATAGGATCAAAATGGGTTTTAGAAATAAACTAGATGAAAATGGCATAGTAATTAGAAACAAAGCTAGATTAGTTGCAAAAGGATATAATCAAGAAGAAGGTATTGATTTTGATGAAACCTTTGCACCTGTAGCTAGATTAGAAGCCATTAGACTATTACTTGCATTTGCATGTCACATGAATTTTAACTTATTTCAAATGGATGTTAAAAGCGCATTTTTAAATGGATTTATAAATGAAGAAGTTTATGTAGAACAACCACCAGGTTTTGAAGATCATGAATTTTCAAATCACGTTTTTAAATTGCACAAAGCATTATATGGTTTGAAACAAGCACCTAGAGCTTGGTATGATAGACTAAGTAAATTTTAATTGAAAATGATTTCACAAGAGGAAATGTTGATAAAACATTATTTTTGAAAAGAAAAAGTAAAGATTTACTTGTAGTACAAATATATGTTGATGACATTGTTTTTGGTGCTACTAACGATTCTCTATGTCAAGAATTTGCTAAGTTAATGCAGGGAGAATTCGAGATGAGCATGATGGGAGAACTCAACTTCTTCCTTGGACTCCAAATCAAACAAAGCAAAGAGGGTATCTTTATCAACCAAACAAAGTACACAAGAGAGATTCTAAAGAAATTTGGTATGGAATCAATTAAACCCCTCGGAACACCAATGAGTCCTTCATGCAAGCTGGACAAAGATGAAGAAGGTAAAAAGGTTGATCAAAATATTATCGAGGTATTATCGGATCCCTTCTTTATTTAACAGCAAGTAGACCAGATATTATGTTTTCTGTATGTTTATGTGCTAGATTTCAATCAGAACCTAAAGAATCACACTTAATAGCTGTTAAAAGAATACTAAGATACTTAAGTGGAACAAAAAATGTAGGTTTATGGTATTCTAGAGACTCCACATTAAATCTAATTGCATACTCAGATTCTGATTATGCTGGATGCAAGTTAGATAGAAAAAGCACAAGTGGTGCATGCCAATTTTTAGGAAGTAACTTAATCTCATGGTTTAGCAAAAAGCAAAATTCGGTTGCATTATCTACTGCGGAAGCAGAATATGTTGCAGCTGGAAGTTGCTGTGCTCAAATCCTATGGATTAAGAGACAACTTGAAGACTATGGTATCACACTTGATAAGACACCTATAAGATGTGATAATACAAGTGCAATAAATCTAACTAAAAATCCAATTCAACATTCAAGAACAAAGCATATTGAAATAGATATCACTTTATAAGAGAACATGTAGCCAATAATGAAATTTGTCTTGATTATGTGAATACTGAAGAACAACTTGCAGATATATTAACAAAACCCTTAAGTGAAGAAAGATTTTGTTATCTTAGAGGAGAATTAGGAGTTTGTGATCCTTTGGAATAGTTTTCTGAAACTCTTAAGGACATCTATCTAGATTTCATCATTTTCTTGAAAAATCTTGATATTTCAATAAGGAAATCTATCTAGATCTTGATTCATTGTTTCCCCAATTGCTAAATAACTTTAATCTATAATTTGATGATTAATTTGAATAGTTTCAAATCTTGAAACTTAATTTTTTATCTCTGAAACTGTTAGAGTCGACTCTGACAGTTTGCGGAGTCGACACCTGAGTTTTTGATGTTCTGTCTAAGTGATTAGAGCCGACTCTGGCTTTTGTGGAGCCGACTCTAATACGAGCGCTGACAGATTTTCTGGTTCGGAGCCGACACCCAGTTTTCGGGAGTCGACTCTAAGTCGAGCTAGGTCAAAAATAAAAAGGCGGAGTCGACCCCCAATCATTCCAATCGTCTCCTAAACCTTCCTAAGAACTCCAAAACTTTCCAACTTCCCCAAATCTACTCAAAACCCTTGATTAACCTTCCAATCCTCTCAATGGCTCCAAAGAGGCGCGGATTCGTCGCTGGAGCATCCGTTCCAACGAGAGACGCACGGTTCGAGGCAACCATCGCCTTCTTCCTCTTCGGCCACTCAAGAGGATTCTCCACCTTCACCCTCATCTCCTAAGGTTGATCATTTAGCTGGTAAGACCATTACCACTGGGAGAAAAGTTAACTTTGATTTATTTGAATCGGAAGGTTTCTCTATTGGAAGAAATTTAAGGGATATGGGATGGGAGAAAGTGTGCTCACTAGATTTACCCACTTATCCAGCATTGGTAAGGGAGTTTTATAATGGATTAAGCAGAGGAGAAGGAGGATTGATAAGCACAGTAAGAGGAACTAGGGTTACGGTAACAACTGAGATTCTTGGAACCCTATTAGAAATGCCCACTGTTGGTTTAATGGAATGTCAACTTAATGACAGAAGTGGTGCACTGTCAAGGATGCTAGGAAGAGATGTGACTGAGTTCGAAGAAATCTTTGCAAATCAGTTGAACCTAGAACTCAGATTATTGCATAATATATGTGGTAGAATCTTATTTCCAAAAATAGGGAGATTCGAGTATGTCTCGGAGCGAGACGTTCTGTTGATGGACTGCATTATAACTGGAGGCCAGTCAATTTAGCTGGCATGATGATTGGATACATGGCAGAGGCAGCTACAAAGAAAAGATCAACACTGCCATACGGTATGATTCTGACACTAGTCTTTAGAAGCCAGGGTGTGCTCATATGGAAAATGAACCTTTAAGAAAACTGAGACACACTGATTATTACAGCATTCTACTATTCATAGAATGGGATTCAAGAAAGTTAATGGTGTTTGGATGAGGAGAGAGGAAAGAACAGATAGGGATGGGCAGAGGGAACCAGATAGAAGAAATCCCGGGACCATCTACTGCGGGACCATCAGTCCCTGATTCATCTTTTGCGGGACCTTCTTCAGCTGGACCTTCGGAGGCCGGACCGAGTTCTATTCCATCACCTCCACATCAGCCTATAACAAATTCTGGAGATTTTCTAATGAACAACTTGATCAGTTAAGAAGCTTACTTGCTGAGTATGACAGTCACAGTCAAATGAAATTAATCAATTGAAAGAAGACTTTAATCTGTTGAAAGAAGAACTAAATTCGAGACTGGACATGCTATCCTTTACCTTAGGCAATTCTGTAGAATCCTTTGGAGCTGAGCTTCACAAGATCTTCGAAAGGATGGAAGGCATTGCCGATGGATCAGGATCGTATGTTCATGCAACGGGTCAATTGAAGAAGGATATTGACCTTGCAGTCTCTCAAATCGAAGCCTGCCTTGAAAATTTTAAGAAATCACAAAAAGATGATGTAATGGAGATAATAGGTCATCTAAAGAAAATTGTATTCAAGCACATTGATCTTGTTTTTGAGTTTGATAGTTTGTACTTAGGAAGTTTTTGAATATCTAATGTATTTCATTTTGAAATGTAAATGAATCAACTGATGTAATGGTTCTTGCTTATGAAATACAATTTCACTTTTTCAAATTTTGATTGATTGGATTCCTATGCTTTATTGAGATTATAAATTTTTTTTACTCTCCTTATTGCTAATAACAAAAAAGGGGGAGAGATAGTTGTGTATATGCAAAGAAAGATATTTATATATGCATAAAGAAAGAAAGAAAGGGGGAGAATTAATTGTTTATGCAAAATGAATTGAAATGTTTATCAGTTACAATTTGATGTTTATATATAAGAGGAGCTACTCAATGCAGGGGGAGCTTAACAAAAAGCTCATTTACAATTTATGCACATTAAGTTTAACAATTCAATATTGATGGATTATATTGAACTCATGTACAATTTTAAAGTTTACATTGAACATTGGCATCAAAACCTTAATTTCAATGGTTTAAAGTTAAAATGACTATAATCCTTAGTTTGATTGAATTTTTGAATGCATATACTCAAAGTTTTTGTTATCATCAAAAAGGGGGAGATTGTTGACCCAATTGATGATTTTGATGATTAACAAAACTATTTGAGTATAATTTTTGAAGGCTCTGATGATTTTGATTTAGTGTTTCAGCCTATAAGACTATTGAAAGATCAAAATCAGGAGTTACAATGTGTTCTGGATCGAATCTAATGTCTAGGTAAGAATTGCAGACATTAGAGTCGACTCCGAGAATCACAGAGCCGACTCCGGAACTGGCACGGTTAGAGTCGACTCCGAGACTGTTAGAGTCGACTCTCACAGACGAAGCAGAAAGTCGATTTTTCTGGCCCCGACCTAGAGTCGACTCCGGGTAAGTTAGAGTCGACTCCGGAAAAGTTTCTTGTCGACCCCAGAAAAGCCAGAGACGACTCCAGAAATATCATTTTAAACGCCTCGAGCTAGAGCCGACTCCAGAAAAGTTAGAGTCGACTCCAACCCACCTGGAACGAAAAAAAGTTGCCAGATCAGCTCTAACGGTAATATTTCTATTTTTACTCATTTCTAACGGATATATTTTGATACAAGGTACACTCCAACGGATAGTTTTATTCCAAAAAGGTGTAAAAGAAATCTATAAAAAGGGAAGTCTATTGTTCAAAAAAAAGAAAAAAAGAAAAAGAGAAAATCTGAGATAGACAAATCCCATTTCAAAAATCGAGAGCTTGAATCTTGAAAGGAAAACCTTCTAGCTCAAATCCACTCCACTCCAAAAGCTCAAGAGGAATCCAAAGCGTTCAAATCAAAGTCTTGGAGGATTTCCCAACTTGGAGAAAGGAGATTCGTTTCTTGCTTTTCAACCCTTCTCAACTGCTTCAACTGTGAAGAATCGGAGCTGAGGCTTGATTCAATCCAGCAAGGAGAAGAAGAAAAGAAGAAAAGAAGAAAAGCTCAAAAGCCAACCAATCTACAAATCAGGCTTTTCTAAACCTTGTTATTAATTTGTATATTTGCTCATTGAGGAGCTTTGTATTCACAACAATACTTATCTTTTTTTTGCCTAGTTCAATCTGGGGGATTGAACTAGAGGAGGTAGTTTTACCTCGGTTAAGCTTGTTTAAGCTTGGGTTAGTTGTGAGCCCGTGGTGTAGGGTTTTGTGCTGGTGAGCCCGAGAAAACCAGCTGGGTTCGTTGTGCACCCGGTAAAACAACAAGTTTGAGTTGTGAGCTTGTAAAACAACTCGGCTGTAATCTAGGAGATTATAGTGTGGACCCAAGTGAATCTTGGGAGTGGACGTAGGTGTTGGATACACCGAACCACTATAAAATCTTTTGTGTTTGCAGTGTCTCATTGTCTCTTTCTCTATCTCTATCTTACTCACTGCACTTTATAGTTATCTTGCATTTGCCCTCATTAATCTCAAGCAAACTATTTTAAAAAGGCTAATTTTTTAAAGAACCCAATTCACCCCCCCTCTTGGGTTGCCATCTGGGCCAACATCTATGATCCCGAAATCCGGAGGATTACAGCCCTATTTTATAGTTGTGGGCCATGCTCGCGCGCACGCGCGCTACAGCGGCACGGTCGCTACTGTGCCGCACTACACGCTGCAGCATGCGCAGTGCAATGTGCGCTTCTGTGCGCTGGCATGCACGGCATGCCATCCTTTTCTTTATTTCTTTCGTTTTTTTTTGTTTTTGTTTTTTTAATGTGGAGGATTACACCTTCCATCGGGGAAATTCTATTTGGACCGCGAAAATAGCTGAGGAGCCCCCCATTGAACTTTTTTTTTACTTAAGAGTCCTCCTATTTACTCAGTAGCCCCCCTAGTTTTCTAAAATTTCTAAACTACCCCTTCTCCCTCCCGCCCCCCAACAAATTGCTATTTGCCCCCACCCCCATCCCCCCGTCAGATAGTTCTCCCTCCCGCCCCCTTGCTCATGCTCACCTCCTCACGGTACTCCCCAGTGGCTTCCCCGGCAGTGGTGCATCCTCTCCGGCAAGATAAGCTCTCCCTCCTTCCCTCCCTTCCTCTCTCTCCCTCCCTCCTTTCCTCCTTTCCTCCCTCACTTGATCCGCCTTCCTCAAAAGTTTTTTTTTTTATAGCCAAGCTCCCCTCCCTCCCCGGCATCCGTATCCCTCTGACGGCTCCGCCCCTCTTCGCCATCTCTCCCCTCCCTCCCACCCTCTTCATTCTCTGTTCGGCCCTGGTTGGCCGAACAGAGAGTTTCTATTCGGTCTGCTAGGCCGAACAGAAGGAATTCTGTTCGGCTCTTTTAGGCCGAACAGAACAGAAATCTTCTGTTCGCCCCTTGTGGCCGAACAGAAGAAAGCTATTCGGCCAACCAGGGCCGAACAAGTTGAGGTTGTTCGGCCCTATGTGGCCGAACAGAATTTATATGTTCGGCCACACAGGCCCGAACAACGCACGAATCGATAAAAAAAAAAGACGACGGAAGGGGGAAGGGGCTGGCGGGGGGGGGGGCATGGGGGGTGGGGGGATTGTTGGGTGCCGGAGATGCACGAATCGAAAAAAAAGGGGACTGTTTGGATGGTGGGGACGCACGAATCAAAAAAAAAAACGACGACGAAAGGGGGAAGGAATGGAGGGGGGGAGGGGGGGCTATTGAATAAGAAGGGTTATTTTGTTTCAAAAGTTTTAAGAGCAAATATGTTAATTTTTTTGAAGCAGCGCTCTTAAGTAAAAATCGCGGGCCAAATAAAATTACCCCTTCCATCGGCACCTCTACTGCTCCTTCTCTGCCGTTGACATGCTCCACTGCAACGTGCTTCATCATCACCACCGGGGCCGGCACCTCCCTCGACTTCGCCCTCTTCGTGTGTGACTCCCCTTGCCCAACTCTGGACCGGTTCGATCGACCTCAAGAAAAAGACTCGGACTCACTCTCCGATGCCGCCGCAAGCCCTGTCACCGTCTCCACGCCCTCCAGCACCACATCCAGTCGACGCCGCCGCTGCCGTGGCAGGACGCCCAGGCCTTCCCAACCCCCACACATCAGCTGTAAGTACCCCCGTTCCGCGGCCAAGAATAGGCAAGAAGGTGATCGGAATAGGACTGAAATAAACCTAGAATAAGCTGGAATAAATCTAGATTAAGCTTGGAAAAGTCTGGAACAAGTTTGGAATAGAGTAGAATAACATTGAAATAGAGGAATAACTGTACTACTACTCCAATTTGAAAATTTTCAAATCAATAGGTTTTTTTCTCTGCATGCAACTCCATAATAATCCTACATTACTGTCTTCATCAGCATGAAAGATCGTATCATTTGGATACAGCAATAGTTTCATTCTCGGATAAGATATTGTCAACTTTCAAAGAATGATAATTCAAACTAACTTCTATCAACCGAACCCTTGAGAATTCAACCAAAAATATATCATGCTAACGAAAACATTTACAGAAAAGTTCAACTTTAAGTGCCTAATTTTCAAGGTGATTGGACTCTAAAGCTTTCATTAATTAACTTTCATATCTTAAAGAATATCTCAGCTATCATAAATCAATTAGTTAAAGAAGCATGGAATTGTTAAAAGCAAGCACAAGGAAGAAGCTAAAACTGAGTGGAAGGTGATTGAATACTACTCATAATTGATTTGAACCTATTAATACACCACAACAAATTTTACGGATGACAACCCTTTCTTTCCGAGGCTAGGGGTGCAGCATGGAGAATTTTCAAAAGCTGTCGACGCTTTGGGGAAGCGTTGAGAAGAAATGGGATTAACGATTTTGTTAAGCTGCTCCGTAGAAATGGGATGGCGACGCTTAAATGGAAGGGGCATCACAGACACCACCACACCAAGGCCCACCGTCGAGCACCTCATATCCCAGCCCCGACAGCGAGTACACGGCTGTCCAAGCCTGGAAATTAATTAGCCATAACAGAGGACCCATCTAGAGTCCTAACTTCTTGGGTTAGCCTTGCTGTATGCTCATATAGAGGTGGTATCTTCTGCTCATATCCCCCTGAAAACGTGTCCTCAACCACCACTACTATTAGAGTGGTGGCAGGCATAGATCTCAACTATGCCAACCTCAAGGGATCTCTGGTGAAGGAGCTATCCCTCCCTCCTTACACACCTCTCCATCATCCACCTCAATAGCACAACAGGTTCTTGAGCACGGTCCCTGACTCTTTTAGAGAGTTCCAGTACCTCTCAGAGTTGGATCTCAGCAACAGCCTCCTCTCGGGGCCTTTTCCAAGCCCAACACTGCTCATCCCAAACCTCAAGTATCTAGATCTGAGGTTCTATAAATTCTCAGGGGAGATCACAGATGATGTCTTTGACAAGTACTTGGATGCCATCTTCCTCAACAACAACCTGTTTGTTTGAAGGCCAAATCCCCGTAGGCATCTGGGGATCGCCTGCTGCTATGATCACCCTACCTAACAGCAAGTTCTCCAAGGTCCCTTCTTGCTAGCTTTGGATACGTACGGGTGCTGGGATTAGAGAGATCCTTTTCCTCAACAACGATTTCACAAGTTGATTCCAGAGGAGCTTGGGTTTCTATCAGATATGGAGGTCTTGGACTTGAACTTCAACGTTCCGTCACCGGCTGGTTGCGACGCTGGAGAGGGCATCCTCGGTGGTGAACGCGCTCGCCATGAGTAGTGAAAGGACGGAGTGCTTCGGGGACACCTGCAGTGAAAAAAATTGGCAGTGGAAAATTTTGACCTTTTCGATGCTTTAAAGTGTCAAAAAAATTTTCAACTTTCTGACCCTTTAAAGTGCCAGAAAAAATTTCAACTTTTTGATACTATCCCAAAGCATCGAAAAAATGTCTCCACTTCTTGTTTGCCAATGCTCTTTAAAGCGTTGGGACGTATTTTTCAACGCTTATTAGCATCGAAAAAACTCTTTTTTAACGCCATCTTTTATCGGAATTGTTGTAGTGATACTTAAGGTGCTACATGCATAAAAATTAAAAAGAAAGTATCTATCTGTTGACTATTGCAAATACCTCAAAAGTTTTACTAACAAACCAGTTTTTCAAGCAAAGAGGTGCTATAATACTCTAGTCTCCTATCCTACTACTGCTAAAGTCAGGTTTATAATCCTATACTATCAAAGAACTTTTCTACTAAAGTCAAAGTACAAAAGGTTCTTATAACCACTAAAGAACAAATAAATGATGAAACAACAACGACAATAGAAACTTATAGTTAGAAAAACAATTTCAAAAAGACAAAATATTATGGTTGAAGAAGTAAAAGAAGAGAGCCTAAGCTACTTCAATATGGATGAGCATATCAATGAGGTATTCAATAATCCTCCTAAGTAAAACTAATGGCAGAATTTAGGGCTGTAAACGAACCAAGCCGCTCACAAGCACAAGCTCGTTCTCATTCAGGTCTCGAGCTTGGGCCGAGCTCGAGCTTAATAAAGTTTGATAATAAAGTTTGATTCGTTAGCTCGCGAACATGTTCGTATATAGGCTCGCGAACATATTCATTTAAGGCTTGGTTATATATTATAACTGTTAACTTAATAATAATACCATTAAACCGGTCAGGTTTTGAAGACTCTAGGTTTAAAAATAAAGTTAGAGTTAGATTTTTTACATAGTCTGCCCCTTTGTCTTCCTTCATTCTCATCCTCGCCGTTACCTCACAGTCTGTCCCTTTGTCTTACCTCTGCCTCTCTTCTCGGGTATGCTTCTTTTTTTTATTTTTTTATCCCAATGCTTTTTCCTCTCCTGTCTTTTGATTGCTTTTAACTTTTTTTTTCTACCCAACGTTGTACTTTGTCTTCTTTCTTGTTCTTTTTATGCTCTCTCTTCTCTGTTTCTCATGTCAAAAGCCTTCGTCTATTGGTTTCTTTTACTTTTTTTTTGTCTTCTGGTAGCAAACGAGTGGTTTCTCTGGTTAAAGATTGCGATGGAATAGAGAAACGGAAAGAAATCTATTTTTTAATATTCAATGAGAAGTTAACTTAAAATAACTAGTACAGTTTTAAAATAATAAATGATCTTGTTGTGACTGGTAATATTGGTTATTCTAGAAATCTGAATTTTATGCTTGATTATTAAGCCTTCATTGTTGCTCAATTGGTGTGTTGTGTTTGGTTTTGCAGGGCAGATCATGGTTTATGCACTGACTTGCTTCCTAAATATTTGTTTTCATGGCATGAAAAAGAGAGAGCAGAGTTGAGGAAGATGAAGAGGAAGACTGTATTGTCTTTGGCCCTTGTAGCTTTTATAATTTTTATCTTGCAGTGGACTTCTTGTCATTTCTTGTACTAATTTGTTATAAGGAAAATTGTATTGTGTTTGACTCTTGTAACTCTTGTCATTTTCATCTTGTAATGGACTTGTTGCCATTTCTAGTACTGATTTATTATGGTGTGCTTCTTATAGTTCATGGACTAAGTTGTTATGGTGTTTTTTGTTGTCATATATACTAGTTGTTATTTATGTATCATTAGTTATACTTTTGAGTGAATGCATTAGTTTCTACCGGTTAACTTTTGAGTGAATGCATTAACTTTTGAGTGAATGCTTAACGAGCTCAATTACAGGCTTAACGAGCTCGAGCTCGAATAAAGCTCGTCAAACATGCTAAACGAGTAATTAACGAATCGAGCTCAAGCCGCTCGCGAGCTTGATAAATTTAGTTCGAACCGAGCTCGAGCTTCATTATCAAAGCTCGAACCGAATTCGAGCCGAGCTCGAGCCTACTAAAAAACTGACGAACCGAGCTTGAGCTTATCATTATTCGGCTTGGCTCGGTTCGTTTACAGCCCTAGCAGAATTGTTGAATCTATAATATAAATTGATCAAATGGTTTGTCAAGAAAAAAAGAAAGAAAGATACGATGGCAGATAAATTAATTGATGAAGATATTTTATACTTAAGGTAAGTGAATCTAATGAAAAGAAGAAGATTGAAGCTTACAAAGATTAAAGTATTATACAGATAAATTTAAAAGCTATTATACTTTACCCCGCATTGATTCGTATGGAGCAGAACCTTTTAAGATAAGAAGATTTGATGCAGCTATATATCCATATGTCTTCTAATGGCCTACACCAAAGATAATGATCCTTACAAATAAGGCTTATCAATGAAGCTTATACGATGGAGTGCCACTGAAGCATCAAAAAAAAAAGTATGATTAGATTGCAAGCTATGTTTAAGAAAGTTTAAAGGATGACTCTAATGCTCTGTTTGGATAGAGAGAAAAGTAGAAAGAAAAAAAAATGAAGGGAAAGAAAATGGAGAGAAGAAAAAAGTGGAGAGAAAATATTTTCTCTCCTTATGTTTGAATGAGTGGAAGGAAAGTAAAGAGGAAAGAAAAGTTAACAAATTATAATGATAATAATGCCCTTATTACAAATGCTTTTATACTTTTTATTAATAGCCTAATATTTTTTTCTTTTGAAGGATCAATATCGAAATGAAAAAAAGTGAAAGAACACCCTTGGGTTTTCTCTTCGAAATCTCTCCAATTTCGGAGAGAAAACTTTTAGATGGGTCCACCATTTTTTCCCATTTTCTCTTTTCTTCAGTTTTTTTCATCCAAATAAGGTAAATTTTATTTTTTCTCTTATTTTTCCTCTAGTTTTTTTCTCCCTACTTTTTTCTTCATCCAAATACGAGTTCTCTAGGAATAGCTTATTTCTCTTGTCATTCCAGATTTCTATTTGATTTGAAATATAGTATTCTACCTTATTCTAGTACAATTAATGCAGTATTATTTCAAATGATGTTTGGATGACATGGGAATAAGCCTATATCCTATTAGGATTTTTTTTTAGCCATAAGGAAATATGGAAATACGGTAAGTAAGAATAGGGCTATTCCATGAGGAAATATGGAATACGAATTCCAAAATACGAAGGTTTGATCGAAATATTGATTCTTGGGGGCCCCATCATCTTTTTCTCATCTATTTAGGAGAATATCATGGAATAAGGCCCTATTTTAACCAGGAATAGGACATCCAAACACTACCTAAGAGATTTATATTAAGGTACAATGATGAGATAAATAAGCTCTAAAATATTATCAGATTAATGCACTCATAAAGAAGATATTTAGCTTGAGTTGATCAATTCACCAGGAGCCAAAATTTTTATACCAGAAAGAATTGATGCATCCTAGAACAGTAAGAAAAAAAAAATTAACAGTTAAAGAAATTTTATAGTGAGTCTACTTAAGAGTCTTATTTTTATCCTACTCTTGATATTTGTCTTCACCTCTTTAAGAGTCCTATTTTATTTTCTAGTCTTATCTTATTAATATCAAATCAATTTGTGATTCTAGTATAATTAAGTATTTTAATTAGATTCTTATTGAGACAATTTACTTAGACCGACTCATTGACTTAATAATGTATTGGTTATAAAATTTTTAAAGTTGCTTTCTTTTATTACTGATTTGGAGCAATTCTTTACTTGAGTAGTGTGAAATTATATATATATTTTAAAGGTTAGATATGTTGAATTGAATACCATTAAAAAGCTAATGTGAGACCAATACCCATATTAGATTTAGCATCTCCAATAAATCCTGCCTAGATATGCTAGCATCAATAATTTACCATAAATTATATATTGAAATCAAGATTGAAAAAAGGAAGAAAATATGCTTCAATGGAAATAAATAAGGTTACAAACACAATCCTTTCGAGTTATATTTCATGATAATTGTATCTTTAAAAATAAATATTAGATTTTTTGGACTAAAATAGCATAATGGCTTTAAAATATACTATATTTAAAAATACCATAAAATATGATATTTTATTTTCAAAACATTTTTTTAAAAAAATAAAAATAAAAATTTTTAAATTTATCTCCATCACCAGAAAGAAATTAAGCCATGGTTCCTCATCCAATCTTCTTCTTAATTTACTATTTATATTTTATTTATTTTCTTCTTATTTTTAATTCGAAATCAGTAATTTTAAAATTTAAGTGCAATAATAAAAATTTAGAAACATATATCGATATTCTTTAAATGTTTATCCCTCCTATCCAGCATATCCACCACATCCATGCTGATACGTTGCACATAATTTTTAAAAGTCATATAGGCGCGTTGTTTTTAAATTCTCCCGTTGGTTATTTCAAGGACCAGTCAACCGCACAGAGCCTGTCGAGGATAGATAGCGTCTAATCGGTGCATGGAAGCCGCTGGTCCGAACTAGCGGACAAAGGTCTCCGAGAGAAGCTGCTGGTTTTTTTTTTTTAAGATCTCCAGGTGGCTCCTGTAACATATTCTGAACAGTCTTCCACAGTTCCTGCCTTAATTTGGAGAACGTAGGAGAGAGAGAGAGAGAGGCACTGCAGGTATTTTCTTCGCCCCTTCTCACGAAAAAGGCTATCATCGACTTTGTGCCTCGTTATGCTAAACAAACCAGAGAGACCCTTGTCCTTTCAATAGCACAGCACTTGGCTTAATTAGGAATGACGATCTGTCTGATATTTAATTTAATTTGTTGCACCGGTTCAGGGATGATGCCTACTGCGATAGCAGCAGCAGCAGCAGCAGCAGCCTTGCTGGTAGTTCTTTTTGGATGGATTCGCCAGGCCATCCGACCTCCCGCTCCAAGAATCTGCGGCACTCCAAACGGTCCTCCTGTCACCTCCTCAAGAATTAAGCTCGGAGATGGAAGGTACCTGGCCTACAAAGAATCAGGAACCCCAAAGGAGAAGGCTAAGTATAAAGTCATTGCTGTCCATGGGTTCGGCGGCTCCAAAGACTTCGAGTTCCCTGCATCTCGAGTAAAACAAACAGAAAATTGAAACACTTTTTAACGTTGATATATGCATGATGGTGTTGTGACTCGCGGTTTCAGGACTGTGTGGATGAACTAGGAGTCTACTTCCTATGTTTTGATAGAGCAGGATACGGGGAAAGCGATCCAAACCCGAGGCGCACTGTAAAAAGCGAAGCAATGGACATTCAAGAGCTTGCTGATCAGTTAGAGCTTGGATCGAAATTTTACTTGATTGGTACCTCCATGGGTGGCTACACTGCATGGAGTTGCCTCAACTACATACCACACAGGTAAACCAACTCTCTATTGGCATCCCGCTCTCAGGCTCTGTTCCTTCATCAATCAATCAGCTCAAAATGCATGTGAGAGTACTTTATTAGATAGATATATCTGCTTTAAAAATATTCCAAATACTTTTGCAGGTTAGCAGGAGTGGCCTTTGTTGTACCGGGTGTCAACTACTGGTGGCCTTCTTTTCCTGCCGAACTTGCTAGAATGGCCTATAAGAAGTTGCTGGTGCAGGACCAAAGGACATTCTGGATTGCACACCATTTCCCTTCCCTTCTGTATGGGTGGATATCCCAGAAGTGGTTCCCTGCTTCGGCTGCTATAGAGGGGCATCCGGATCTCTTGTCCTCGCAGGATAAGGAGATCGTAAAGCAGTGGTCTGAACAGCAAGAGTCAATTGGGGTATGTTCTTTCCTCATAGATAGCTTCTAGGATATAATTCATATTCACCTGCTTCTCTTACATCCAAAATATATATATATATATTCACCTGCTTCTATAGGTTTCTCATCAGTTTAATTCACATAAGCAAGCATGCATGAAAAAAAAAGAGAAACCAAAGCAAGACAATAGATTAGATTTATTAAGTATTCCAGTACTCCGCCTAGCAATTCTTTAAATCCTGATGGTATGAAGGGTTGCCCAGTCATTCCGTATCATTCCTATGAAAAAAAAGAACCAGATGTAGTAGGACTTTGAAATCCATCCGCACAGGGAAAGAAGGATTACGAAAGAAGGATATAAAGGGATAAGAAAAGAAGGAATAAGAAAATAAAAAAAAAAAGGAAAGAATAAAGAAGAAATATACATGAACCAAGATAGGGAAAGAGATTTGGGGAGTATCAATCAGGATGTAAAAAGAAGACAAAGTGGCTTGCTCAATGGAGAAACCAGTCCAACCCATCCACAGGATTTAAAATCCTGCTCCATAACTCTTTAAGCCATTATTATGATATCAATAGTTATGATGTGAATTAGTATCTCTTTGGAATCAAAGATGATTTGGTAACCAAATAAGATAAAAAATACCAGTATTTTAGCCAGTATCAAGGGTCTGTTTGTTGCATCTATCTCTTGCTTGCAGTACATCTTAGCCTGATAGGTGAGTGGAATTATTATATTTGCACTTACATGTTGCTTGATTGGTTAGTTGTAGCTTGCCAAATATTATATCATTGCTCTTAAGGCCACTAATTCATTTCTCTCTATTAATGATACTACCATACTAACAGACCTCTGAAACAATGATAAAGGCTATTATAACATCAAAATGACCACTATTTTAAATCTTGGTAGACTCATAACTTGCTCGGGGACCTGTCTGAAAGAATTTCCAGGCAAGCCCATTGTCTAATCATTAGAAATATAATATTCTATGGTGAAAAAATGAACGTTTATAAAAAGATAAGAAATCATCCTGGTCACATCATCAACAAGCATTGAAATATGGAGTAAACTGGAATGTAGGTAGAAGTCGAGTTGCAGTGACTGAAAATTAAGGTTTGTTGAACAAGATGTTGAGATTAGAATCATGGCTATGTAACACATGATAGAGTTAAGACATTGACCAATGTCAGGCCTTCTTATAAATTTAAGGCAAATTTCTTTGATTTTGGAAATTGAAATGAATAATTTATTGGGCCATGGTCCATTTTCTTTCCTCAAAATGAAAAAAAACAAAAGAAATGTACAAATGATTTCACAAACAATGGACAATGGAGCACAAAGTATTTGAACATCATAGAACAAAACAATGAACAATCCACAATAGAAGTTATTAGAATAAAAGAATGATGAAGAACCTGTCTTGAGTATCCTTACTAATAGCAAATGATTAGCATCCCAATATACTAGATGCACAAAATTATCAGATCACTAAGCTCTAATACATGGGACTTGCAAGGTGCATGCCTATGCAATTTAAACAGATTTGATGAAATAATTAGAAACTAGGTAAAAGGCACTCGGTGGTTTCATCTACACTACATAAGAAATAAAATTTGGTGTGGCTAAAAGGAAGTTTATGACCGCATGTATGGAATCAGAAGGATGACAACTAGAGACCAAAAAAAAAAAAAGTTATCAAAAATAGGTGGCTCTAAGTTTGGAACACTTTTTTTATTATTATTTTCCTTTTACCTTTTCCTTCTTCATTAAAGATAAAATTTCTGGCACTCATCTCACATGGTTACATGATATAGGAGCTAAAAGTGAGGATACCAGATGACTGTTGGCTCTTAACTACACTTGTGGCGAGTATGAGAAATCTGTTGAAGAAGTTAACAAAGTGGCAAATTATTACTAAGCAAAACATAAACCCATATATAGGATTTCCTCATATACTTCATCCTAGGGAACGAAAGAACAATCGAAAGAACTATACCAACAAAAATTATGACAGGGGAATTAGGTAGAATGACAAAATCTATGAATTGCAAGAATGTAACTTCTACAAAACAAGGAGGCAAGTTTTTCATGCTAATGTAAGTTTAGAAGCCATTAGTGGGAATAAATGGAAGGTGTAAGATGAAGAATAATTCAATAACAGAAAATGGATCAGAACCATCGAAATATAGACTCTGGATACATATGCTAAGGTAACATGCAAGATTTTTGGTCTCAAATAGAAAGTTAACAATGAGATTCAGGTTGTGGCACAAAAGGCAATAAGCACCCAACAGGTCCCTTCTGCACTTTCTGTTAGAAACATCCTTACAGAAAACTCAAGGTACAGAAAACCTTTTCAATGTCTGATAAGCACTTAGACAACTTCCAGGTATCACACTTAGCTTACCCATCACAATTCCTAGTGGACATCAAATCTGGGTTCATGTTCAAGCATAATACGTGATTTTCATTTTAGCAAGTGAGACAAGACATTGCATAACGGGCATCATCATATCCTAGCGGATGAGCAACTGACATGGTCCTTTTAGCAGAGATAAATGAAAATACTGGCAGGACTCCCTTGTCTAGAGCTGCCTTGGCCAAGAACTCATCAAAGTAGCACAGGCTATGCTAGCTGGACAATGGCATCTAGCTCCTAAATCCAAAATCAAATCATACAGGCATCATATACTTGGATATTTATCGAAATTTCTTGTTACAGATTTTAGAAATTGATACAGTTGACTCTTTTCATAATGAGTTTGACCTAATACGATCACACAAGTTGTTTTTCCTTGCAGAGATTGGTCAATAATAAACAACCATAATCTGCTGAACCAGTATTGGGTATTGTACCACTCAGTGAGTACTATATGGCATGGTACTTATCATAATGACACATGATATGCCATCGCATACTAGTTCGATACTGGTAGATCTTGTTTTTCATTTTTTCAATTCTTATATGTTAGATATTTTGAGAAATTATTTTAAAGATTATAGTATTTAAATTATGACTTATAACAATAGCAATAACAACAACAATAAAGCCTTAATTTCAAATAAGTTGGGTTGACTATATAAATCCTTTTTTAAGAATGATAATTTCTATGCTATTTTGATATTTTTGGTCATAGTAGTAGCGGCAAGCTGCATGATCGATTAACGAGTGCAATGGAGAATACATACGGACATGAAGGTAAAAAAGAATGCATAAAATTATATAATTGAAAATACATCTATCAAAATTCATGTAACAGATACTAGATCAACATCTAATTCCTCATGGAATGTCTATGTTGCTTGTATACAGGGTCCTGATCATATTCTAGGCCTAGAAACCCATGTTGGCATATCATGGTGATATAATTTCATACAAATTTTGAGTTCAAAGTTCTGGTAATGACGATCTAATATTATTTATATGCAATTTCAGAACAAGGCAACACAGCAAAGCATCTTTGAGTCCCTCCATCGGGACATTATGGTTCTGTTCAGCAATTGGGAATTTGACCCTATGAAAATGAGCAATCCCTTCCCGAACAACAAGAGCAGTGTCCACATTTGGCAAGGCTCTGAAGATAGGTACGTCCCAGTGGACTTACAAAGATATGTTGCACAGAAGCTTCCTTGGATACAATATCATGAAAATCCAGAAGGTGGGCACATGTTCATGTACATTGATGGTTGGGGTGACAGAATACTTAAGGCACTTGTACTTGGAGAGGAGTTCACTTTTGCTTAAAACTACTTTTGAGTGCTTGACCATTTTATAGCACCAAAACATACCATGTAATAACTAAGGTGCTGACAATGCTTAGCAAATATAATATTATTGCACAAGTGAAGAAATTTTACTCTTGTAGCCTCCAAATTCTGAATTGCATGCAAAGCACAACTGCTTTCACATAAAAGTAGGACTACTTCAACTGCAGTGCCATTTAAATATTTAACATCAACTACTGTTATGTCCAGGAAATGGAGCATGACATTTCAGGTATCCAGTTCTTGCTAATAAAAAAAAGAAAGAGGTTCAGGTGTTCAAAATACTATAGGAAAAAAAATATATCATGGGGCATGCAGAATAATGTTACTGCTATAGCCTCTTAACTTCTGAATTGCAAAGAACAACTGCTCTTCCAGGCCCTACCATATGGAGGTTATGAAGATAATTATACATTAAGATTCAAATATTGGATGTTTGGAAATGGAGTTTTATGTTCTCACAAAGATATCATGCTTGCAAATTAAAGTGGACATTCTCTGTTTTACCACTTTCTCCTTAAAAAGAATACTTTGGTTAGGTTGAGTTTGCCGATCAAATATGATACACCAAGAAAGTCCTTTCTCAAACCCCCAACAAATATAGATAATTTATACATCAAGACATAGTCCTCAAAGCCCCTTAATGAATTTAAATACCATATCAGAACCCACACCATTGTTTCGATCCCATTAACCTCCAAAATTCTGTGCAAGACATAATTATTAATAATAAACAAATAAAACTCCAAAAATTATGAAACTTAGTGCGAATGTTTTAAATCAATAGAAAAGCCAAATCATGATTACTTTTGGCCAAATCAAGTGACCCCAATATATCCCATCAATTTTAAACCTAAGGCTTTCTTAACACAATAATAGTCCTCAGGTATCAAAATACATTTTCAAAACTAGAATAATGATCTTTTTGAAATCCTTTGAACATTAGGATTCTGTAAATTCACACCAACTACTGCCAACAATATCATGAGCTACAAGGAGTTCACTCAATATCCAAATAGAAGCATCAAAAGCAACTACAGAAGGACAATGTTCCAAAGACAATTGATGCAGCTGGAAATATAAAAGTGGCAGATTTGTTTATGGAAGTGATTGAAGAAGTTGGAGAAGCAAATATTGTATGGATTATTAGAGGCTATGCATCACACTATAGGGTTATTGATGTAACAATTTGAATCAAATCCTCCTATGCCTTTTGGAATCTATCCCATCTGAACTTAAAGAGCGTTTCTCTTCCATTTGAAAATCACCACCAAACTCTCAAGGCACCTAGATTGCCAATTTGATTAATGATGTGTAGAATACAAGTCATTTTGTTTACGATATAGAATTATTTCAACTAAGTTTGCTGGGGGTAGCTGAAACGAGGCCTGAATCAAGTATTGTCATGGCTACATATCTGGGAGAAGTTAGGCCTCCATTTTTGCGAAGATGGTGATGGATGATAGTGAGGAAGATATATAAAGGAGAGATGATATCTCAGTTGAAATTAACATTCATGTGATTAAGTAATGGATCATCAATGGCATTCAATCTAGTCAACCTCTTGAGCTTTATAGAACCGAATCTTGACATATTAAGGGTCGTGGATACCAGATCGTGCGATCGTGCGGTGGTGTTCGGCAGGCCTCGGAGGAGGTACGGCAATCGGACGCCAGAGAAGGATTCGACGGTGAGAGGTGGTGATGAACCGGCCGGAGAAACGTCACTGGCGGAATGGCGGTGGTAGCGGCCTGATTGTGAGGGCCGCGAGGTGGGGAAGGTGAAGGACTGAAGGGAAGAGGGAAAAAAACAGAAGGAAAAAATAAAATCTTTTTTAGGTGATAAAAAGAGAAAGAGGGGCGGGGGTTTCTATTTTTATTTAGTATATGTTTGGATGAAAAAAAAAAATTAGGAAGGAAAGAAAATTGTTAGAACGGAGAGAAAAGTATGAAAAAAAAAAATAGAGAAAAAAATGAAAGGAAAAAAAAATGTGAGCTTCACGTAAAGTTTTCTTTTCGAAATTGAAAAGATTTCAAAAAGAAAACTAAAAAAAATGCTCTTTAATTTTTTTTTTATTGATCCATTCAAAGAAAAAAAATGATGCATTTTTTAATTATTTATAATAAGAATATTATTATCATTATAAATTATTAACTTTCTCTCATTTCTATTTTTCTCCCGCTCATTCAAACAGAAAGAAAAAAGAAAATATTTTCTCTCCACTTTTCTCTTTCTCAATTTTCTTTCCTCACATTTTCTTTTCTTCTTACTTTTCTCTCCATTCAAACAAAGCATTAAAAAAAAAAACTTATTCGAACCTTAGGATAAAATTAAAATAACTATTCTAAAAATTTTTATTTTCTTAGAAAATTTTTAGCAAGAGTTACTTATACCATTTTTCTTCCTTAAAGAGTTGTTGATATCTTTTCTCTTCTACGAGGTATGGCTATAAATCCTCAATATATCTGCTTGATGTTTAAATTTGATAGAAAAACCAATTTCAAAGAGTGACAAGTTCAAAAGCAACTTTTCTTTAAAACTATAAGCTTTTAATGAACTAATAAATAAATAATGTTCAAAATCTATTTTAATGAATTAATAAAGATAAACAAGCCATCAATTGCATATAGACAAAAACGGGTGCATACTTATGTAAATAATGTATATGCTCTTCATCATATATTTTAAAGAATTAAATTATTAGTTTTTCAAAAATTTATTTATGCAAGGACAGTAAAAGAAGCTTGGAATATTTTGGATACATTTTATCAAGGTATAGATAGAGTTAAAAAGATGCCGCTACAAACATTAAAAAGGTAGTTTGATTTTCTTCAACAAGAGAAACATGACAATATTATTAATTTTTGATGGGGCCAGTTGATCCCATGAAAAATGAAATTTTTGGACGGCCCCAAAGGCCCAGACTCTAATGCCAGCTCCAGCGACGGCCTTCAGCGGCAGCCTCCAGCGACGGCCTCCAGCGATGGCCTCCAGCGTCGGCTTCCAGCGCCAGCCCCCTGCGCTAGCCAAAGGCCGACGGACTCCAATGTCAGCTCCAGCGTCGGCCTCCAGCGTTGGCCAAAGGCCGATAGGCTCCAGCGCCGGCCCCCTAGGCCGGCGCATCAAAGACCAACGCCCGCCAAGGCCGGCCTCTCCAAGCTAGCCGGCCCCGGCACATTGCTAGCCGGCCCCGGCGTCTCCAAGACAAGCGGCCCCTACTTCTCCAGGCTAGCCGGCCCCGGCGCATTGCTAGCCAGCCCCGGCGTCTCCAAGCTAGCCGGCACCGGCGTCTCCAGTCCCGCCGAGTCGGCCAAGGCCATCCCAGGCCAGGTTGAGTCGGCCCCGGCGTCTCCAGTCCCACCGAGTCGGCCAAGGCCATCCCAGGCCGGCCCGACTCGGCCCCGGCAACTCCAGTCCCGCCGAGTCGGCCAAGGCCATCCCAGGCCGGCCCGACTCGGCCCCGGCGATTCCAGTCCCGCCGAGTCGGCCAAGGCCATCCCAGGCCGGCCCGACTCGGCCCCGGCGACTTCAGTCCCGACGAGTCGGCCAAGGCCATCCCAGGCCGGCCCGACTCGGCTCCGGCAACTCCAGTCCCACCGAGTCGGCCAAGGCCATCCCAGGTCGGCCCGACTCGGCCCCGGCGATTCCAGTCCCGCCGAGTCGGCCAAGGCCATCCCAGGCCGGCCCGACTCGGCCCCGGCGACTCCAGTCCCGCCGAGTCGGCCAAGGCCATCCCAGGCTGGCCCGACTCGGCTCCGGCAACTCCAGTCCCACCGAGTCGGCCAAGGCCATCCCAGGTCGGCCCGACTCGGCCCCGGCGACTCCTGTCCCACCGAGTCGGCCAAGGCCGTCCCAGGCCGGCTCGACTCGGCCCCGGCGTCCTCTGTCCGCCTAGTCGGCCCAGGCCGTCCCAAGCCGGCCCAACTCGGCCCCGGTGTCCCCTGTCCGCTGAGTCGGCCCAGGCCGTTCCCGGCCAGTCTGGCTCGGCCCGTTGTCTCCAAGTCCGCCGATTCGGCCCCGCCCCGGCGCTGCCTTACCGGCTGGGTGGGCCCCAGCCATCTCAGGTCAACCCTGCTCGGCCCGAGCTAGACAGGACCCCCGGTTCCCGCCAGATCAGCCCCAGCGGTTCAAGAATCCATGACTCTGACGCGCGCCGCCCGACAACGCCGATGCGCACCGCAGCGCCAACATGCGCCGCCCGATAGCGCCAGATCCGACAATCCAACGGCCCCGCCGGCTGATGGGATGTAGACCCATGTGATCGTGTCAGCGTCACCCCCTATAAAAGGGTAAACTACGTCGAGAATCGGGTAAGGCATTCTAACGCACATTTTACACACTCGATGCCCTAACTCTCAAAGGAACTACCTGTTCCCTCTGAGACCTCTCCCTCCTCAAGAGCTCTCTCGAGCTCCTTCTCTACTGTGACCTCTATCACTAACTTGGGTGTCGGAGGGTCCCACCGGAGAACCCTCTCCGGTCTTGGGACTTCTTTGCAGGCGATCCGGTGAGGAAGAAGAGCCTCCGTTCCCGACGTCCAGGAGGGGTGATCGAGCGTCATCAGATTGGCGCGCCAGGTAGGGGGGCTTGCTGCATAAGAAAAGTAGCGAACATCTTCCCTGAGCTACACCTTCCATCCCCTCTCTTCTCCTAGAAGCCATGGTGGTGACACGAGCCCAGGACGTCTCCGTCAGCTGCCCGGCGGGGCTCCCCCGCCAGCTAGACAGCAGGAGGCCAATCCCCCTGCTACCAGCCCTCCGGTTGCCAGCCCGCCGCCAGACGTTGCCCTCCAAACGGCGGAGTAGCTGGCAACCCTCTCCCAGCAAGTTCAGAATCTCACTGCCATGATCCACGGACTCCAGCAGCAGCAGTCTGTGGCCACCCAGCACCAGACTGCTCCTCCCGTTAGCCAGCAGTCGGCGAGGGGAGGTTCTCCTTGGTGAGCCGCCGGACGACGTCAGGTTTCCCCAAGGAAGCCTCGACGCGAGCCCTCCAAGCGGCCGCGGTCCCCTGGCCACGGCCCCAGCGAGCTTCCTCCCAAGCCAATCATCGCGAGGAACCCAGGCAGAAGTCCTGACTTCCGTCTCCATCCTCTACTTCCTCTTCTTCTTCCTTCGAGCCATCCCGAAGGGCTCCGACGATCAACCGCCAGGCGGAGGAACGCCTGGAGGAGTACAACCGGCGCCTCGACGAGCTCGCCAGGAAGATAAACCACTAGCCGGAGGAAGAGTTTGACACTCGTCCTCCTTACACCCGCCGCATACTGGAGGAACCGGTTCCCTCCAGGTTTTGCTTCCCCCAGGTGGACCGTACGACGGTACGACCGACCCTCTCGACCACCTCGAGAGCTACAAGGCCATGATGCAAGTCCAGGGCGCCTCAGATGCCCTTCTCTGCAAGGCCTTCCCTGCAACCCTGCGGAAGGCCGCCCGTGCGTGGCATTCACGCCTGTCCCCCCACAGCATAGACTCCTTCCGGGAGCTGGAGAGGGCATTCCTGGCCCACTTTGACGCCTGTTGCCGATTTCGAATGTGGCGGACAACCTCTTCTCCGTCCGCCAGAAGGAAGGAGAGTCCTGCGGGACTTTGTGTCCCGATTCAAAACCGCCGCCCTCGAGGTCTACCATCTCGATGATACGGTGGCCACCCTGGCGCTGAAGCGGGACTCCTTCCGTCCCGCTTCACCTTCTCCTTGGACAAGAAGCCCCCGAGCTCTTACTCCGACCTCCTCCTCCGGGCCCAGAAGTACATCCGGGCAGATGAAGCCGACCTCACTCGCCGGGAGTCTTCGAAGGGCTCCAGCCACAAATCCGCTCGCCCTGAGCCGAGCGGACCCCTCGACATCGCCGATCCGACCCACCTCGCCGGTCCGACAACAGGCGCCGGAGCCCTGTCCCCGACGAGGGTAAGCTCACTCCTCTCCTGCCCCTCGATCCCACATCCTGATGGAGATCGAGGGCGAGCCCTACCTTCAACGTCCTCCCCCCATGAAGAAGGGTGTATCCCGCGACAGAAGCCGCTACTGTCGATTCCACCGGGACTACGGCCACGACACCGACAGCTGCTACAGTTTGAAACGGGCTATCGAGGAGCTCATCCAATGGGGCTACCTCGGCAAGTACGTCCAGAAGATGCCACAGCCGCTGCCGGCCATCATGGGGCCTCCACCAGCTCAAGCCGCCGTCGACAACACCCCCACGGAGCGGACCGTCGGGATGGTGTCCTGGGGGTCAGCCTCTGCATCCAAGCGGCCGGGGGGAGGATGCTCCAAATAATGTAATGCCCGGGGGAGACGCTGTAATGGAAAATGTAAACAATGAAGGCGTAGTCGTCGCTATGACGATCGCCAACACCCTGTAAAAAGGATTTTAGTTGATAGTGGCAGCTCAGCTGACATCCTTACTTACGACGCCTTTGTTCGGATGGGTTTATCTGTTGACTCCCTTCAGCCCGTGGCGACCCCGCTAGTTGGATTCACCGGAGATTCTGTGAGGGTCGAGGGCGAAATATCCTTGCCCGTGACGGCCGGAACCCCGCCATGCCAAAGCACCGTGATCATGAAATTCCTAGTCGTGAGGGTCCCTTTGGCATACAACGCCATTCTTGGGTCCCGGCCTGAATCTTTTGGATGCGGTTATCTCCACCCGACGTCTACTGGTGCAGTTCCCCACCAGCGAGGGAGTTGGAGAAATGCGCGGGAGATAAGCCCGGTCTTACCTTGCTATCATGCGGCGTCAAGCCCTCTGGAGGCCGACCCGGCCCTGGAGGCGTCTGACCCTAGAGATTCCGCCAAAGGAGGGGAGCCCGCCGAGCACCTCCTGACTTTCCCTCTCAGCGATGACCCAACAAGGACCGTCCGTGTGGGCGGACTCCTTCCCTTGGAGGACCGGGAGCGCCTCTTAGCTTTCCTGCGGGCTAACTCGGACGTATTCGCCTGGTCAGCGTCCGACATGCCCGGCATCCCTCCGAAGTCATCACCCAAAGCTTAACATCGACCCACGCCACCGTCCAATCCGTCAAAAGAAGAGGAGCTTTGCCCCGACCGACAAAGGGCGATTGATGAAGAAGTCCACAAGTTGATCAGCGCCGGCCACATCCGGGAGGCGCACTACCCAAGCTGGCTGGCCAACGTAGTCATGGTGCGCAAGGCAAACGGGAGCTGGAGATATGTATAGACTTCACCGACCTCAACAAGGCGTGCCCAAAACAGCTTCCCCTTGCCAAGAATTGACCAGCTGGTCGATTCCACCTCTGGTCACGAGCTTCTCAGCTTCATGGACGCCTTCTCCGGATACAACCAGATAAGGATGGACCCCAGCGACGAGGAGCACACCTCCTTCGTGACAGAGAAAGGCATTTACTGTTACAAGGTGATGCCTTTCGGCCTCAAGAATGCGGGAGCGACCTATCAGCGGCTGATGAACAAGGTGTTCCAGGACCAGCTCGGCCGGAACATGAAGTCTATGTGGACGACATGCTGACGAAGAGCACCCGTGCGCCGACCACATCTCTGACCTGGAAGAAACTTTTAACAACCTCCGTCGCTTCCAAGTCAAGCTGAACCCTAAGAAGTGCGCTTTTGGGGTCACAGCGGTAAATTTCTGGGCTTTATGGTGACCCAGCATGGAATCGAGGCGAACCCAGAGAAGATCAGTGCCATACTTGACATGAGGCCACCGTCCAACAAGAAGGAAGTGCAACGGCTAACGGGAAGGGTAGCGGCACTGAGTCGTTTCCTCTCTAGATCGGCAGAGAGGTGCTTGCCTTTCTTCAAGGCCCTGCGGAAGGTGAACGGTTTTGCATGGACGGACGACTGCCAGGAAGCTTTCGACGGCTTAAAGGCGTTCCTGTCCTCCCCACCGCTCCTCTCCAAGCCGAGAGACGGGGAGAGTCTTTTCCTTTACTTAGCCGCCTCCTCAGAAGCCGTCAGCTCAGTCCTGGTGCGCCTTGACGCTGACGGAACCCAAAGGCCAGTCTACTACGTGAGCAAGGTCCTGCACGACGCCGAGGTCAGGTATTCCAAAACAAAAAAAGTCATTTTCGCCTTGATAGTCTCTACCCGGCGTCTTCGCCCGTATTTCCAAGCCCATCCCGTCGTGGTGCTGACGGACCAACCTCTCCGAGCCATCCTGGCCCGTCGGATACTTCGGGTCGACTCGCCAAATGGGCCATCAAGCTGGGGGAGTTCGACATCTCTTTCCAAGCGACCGGCCTTGAAGTCCCAAGTCCTGGCCGACTTCCTGGTCGAGTGCACTTGGGCGGAGGAAGATCTCAGGAGGTCCCGGGGAGCAGCCCAGACCCGAGCCAGCGGTGATAGAGAGACCTGGATCCTCCACGTGGACGGCGCATCAAATTCTCAAGGGAGTGGCGCCGGCCTCATTCTTGCGGGCCGGAAGGAGAAAGAACCGAGTGCGCCCTGAGATTTCTTTTTGAAGCCACCAACAACCAGGCGGAGTACGAAGCCCTCTGGCCGGGTTAAGATTAGCCCAGGAGGTTGGAGCAAAGCACCTCAGAGCCTACACGGACTCGCAACTCGTCTCCAGGAAAATCAACGGAGAGTATGAGGTGCGCGACCCGTTATGGCGCAATATCTGAAAAAGGTTCAACTCTTGACCTCCTCACTGCCTTACTTCAGCATCAGTTACATCCTCCGGAGCGAAAACGCAAAGGCCGACGTCCTCTCTCGACTGGCTACCTCCGCCGACGCCTGACAAGGGACGCCTACATCGAATATCTAGAAAGGCCCAGTGTAGAGGGCGGGGAGGAAGTCCTCCCGCTCACCCCGAACCTACATGGATGGATGCCTATGTCCGCTACCTCACGACGGCACCCTCCCTGATGACCGCAACGAAGCCAGATTGCTCAAGTGGAGAGCCTCCAAGTTCATCCTCCTCGACGGGCGCCTATACAGAAGGTCATTCTCCTACCCATTGCTTAAGTGCGTAGGCCCCGCCGACGCCGACTACATCCTCAGAGAAATCCATGAGGGCATTTGCGGGAATCATCTGGGGGGCAGATCCTTGGCCCAAAAGGCTCTCCGTCAGGGGTACTTCTGGCTCACTATGAAGGAGGATGCGGCCAAGCTAGTTCAAAGGTGCGACGGCTGCCAGCACCACGCGCACATCCAGCGTCAGCCACCTGCCCCACTGAGCCCACTCTCGGCTCCGTGGCCCTTCGCCCAGTGGGGAATGGACATCCTTGGGCCGTTCCCCCCAGTTTCAGGACAGCGGAGATTCTTGCTGGTCGCCATCGACTACTTCACCAAGTGGGTCGAGGTCGAGGCGTTGGCCAAAATCACCGAGAGCAAAGTTAAGGCTTTCTTCTGGAAGTCGATCATATGCCGCTTTGGCTTGCCTCACACCCCCGTCACGGACAACGGTTGCCAGTTCAACAACGAGGCATTCAAAACCTTTTGCGAGGAGCTAGGTATTCACCACCGATTCACCTCCGTCGGCCACCCCCAGACCAACGGGGAGGCTGAGGTCATGAACCGCACCATCCTCAGAGGGCTCAGGACTCGCCTAGACAGCTCCAAAGGACGCTGGGTAGAAGAGCTCCCCAGTGTGATATGGGCCTACCACACAACGCCCAGAGCCCCGACGGGCGAAACTCCTTTCAGCCTCTCCTTCGGATCCGAGGCCATCATCCCCGTCGAGATCGGATTGCCCAGTCCACGTGTGGAGTCCTTCAGTAAGGAAAGCAACCCCACGCTGATTCGGGTCAACCTAGACTTCATCGACGAGGCGCATGACAGAGCGAGACTGTGCATGGCGACCTTTCGCCAACAAGCGGCTAAGTACTACAACGCCCGGGTTCGTCCCAAGGTTTTTCGCCACGGAGACTTGGTGCTACGAAAGGCCGAGGTATCAAAGCCTACCGAGGGGGCAAGCTATCCCCCAACTGGGAAGGTTCCTACCGTGTCGCCGAGGCGTTCCACCGGGGGGCATACAAACTAGAAGAGCTTGACGGGAAGCCCATTCCACGTACCTGGAATGCGGACAACCTCCGCCGATATTATCAATAATGTACTCCCAGAGGCATAAGCAATAAAGAAAAAGGTCCTTTCTGGCGACGCAGTTTGTCTTCCCTTGCGCAAGTCTCTCAAAAGGAGCTCACTGGCATCGCGGCCCACGGGACACCACTCGGCCCCGGCACGGCGGCGCCCCCGAGTCGGTTAAGTCCCTAAAGGCTTCGTACTCGGCTGAGTCGCCACCTGAGCGGAACACAAACCCCCAGGCTGGTTCAAAAGGAGCTCACTGGCATCGCGGCCCATGGGACACCACTCGGCCCCGGCACGGCGGTGCCCCCGAGTCGGTTAAGTCCCTAAAGGCTCCGTACCCGGTTGAGTCGCCACCTGGGCGGAACACAAACCCCCAGGCTGGTTTAAAAGGAGCTCACTGGCATCGCGGCCCACGGGACACTACTCGGCCTCGGCACGGCAGTGCCCCGAGTTGGTTAAGTCCCTAAAGGCTCCGTACCCGGTTGAGTCACCACCTGGGCAGAACATAAACCCCCAGGCTGGCTCAAAAGGAGCTCACTAGCATCGCAGCCCACGGGACACCACTCGGCCTCGGCACGGCGGTGCCCCCGAGTTGGTTAAGTCCCTAAAGGCTCCATACCCGGCTGAGTCGCCCCTGGGCAGAACACAAACCCC
>UESW01002285.1:118008-163434 GCA_900491605.1 Calamus simplicifolius
AAGGTTCAACTCTTGACCTCCTCACTGCCTTACTTCAGCATCAGTTACATCCTCCGGAGCGAAAACGCAAAGGCCGACGTCCTCTCTCGACTGGCTACCTCCGCCGACGACCTGACAAGGGACGCCTACATCGAATATCTAGAAAGGCCCAGTGTAGAGGGCGGGGAGGAAGTCCTCCCGCTCACCCAGAACCTACATGGATGGATGCCTATGTCCGCTACCTCACTGACGGCACCTCCCTGATGACCGCAACGAAGCCAGATTGCTCAAGTGGAGAGCCTCCAAGTTCATCCTCCTCGACGGGCGCGCTATACAGAAGGTCATTCTCCTACCCATTGCTTAAGTGCGTAGGCCCCGCCGACGCCGACTACATCCTCAGAGAAATCCATGAGGCATTTGCGGGAATCATCTGGGGGGCAGATCCTTGGCCCAAAAGGCTCTCCGTCAGGGGTACTTCTGGCTCACTATGAAGGAGGATGCGGCCAAGCTAGTTCAAAGGTGCGACGGCTGCCAGCACCACGCGCACATCCAGCGTCAGCCACCTGCCCCACTGAGCCCACTCTCGGCTCCGTGGCCCTTCGCCCAGTGGGGAATGGACATCCTTGGGCCGTTCCCCCCAGTTTCAGGACAGCGGAGATTCTTGCTGGTCGCCATCGACTACTTCACCAAGTGGGTCGAGGTCGAGGCGTTGGCCAAAATCACCGAGAGCAAAGTTAAGGCTTTCTTCTGGAAGTCGATCATATGCCGCTTTGGCTTGCCTCACACCCCCGTCACGGACAACGGTTGCCAGTTCAACAACGAGGCATTCAAAACCTTTTGCGAGGAGCTAGGTATTCACCACCGATTCACCTCCGTCGGCCACCCCCAGACCAACGGGGAGGCTGAGGTCATGAACCGCACCATCCTCAGAGGGCTCAGGACTCGCCTAGACAGCTCCAAAGGACGCTGGGTAGAAGAGCTCCCCAGTGTGATATGGGCCTACCACACAACGCCCAGAGCCCCGACGGGCGAAACTCCTTTCAGCCTCTCCTTCGGATCCGAGGCCATCATCCCCGTCGAGATCGGATTGCCCAGTCCACGTGTGGAGTCCTTCAGTAAGGAAAGCAACCCCACGCTGATTCGGGTCAACCTAGACTTCATCGACGAGGCGCATGACAGAGCGAGACTGTGCATGGCGACCTTTCGCCAACAAGCGGCTAAGTACTACAACGCCCGGGTTCGTCCCAAGGTTTTTCGCCACGGAGACTTGGTGCTACGAAAGGCCGAGGTATCAAAGCCTACCGAGGGGGGCAAGCTATCCCCCAACTGGGAAGGTTCCTACCGTGTCGCCGAGGCGTTCCACCGGGGGGCATACAAACTAGAAGAGCTTGACGGGAAGCCCATTCCACGTACCTGGAATGCGGACAACCTCCGCCGATATTATCAATAATGTACTCCCAGAGGCATAAGCAATAAAGAAAAAGGTCCTTTCTGGCGACGCAGTTTGTCTTCCCTTGCGCAAGTCTCTCAAAAGGAGCTCACTGGCATCGCGGCCCACGGGACACCACTCGGCCCGGCACGGCGGCGCCCCCGAGTCGGTTAAGTCCCTAAAGGCTTCGTACTCGGCTGAGTCGCCACCTGAGCGGAACACAAACCCCCAGGCTGGTTCAAAAGGAGCTCACTGGCATCGCGGCCCATGGGACACCACTCGGCCCGGCACGGCGGTGCCCCCGAGTCGGTTAAGTCCCTAAAGGCTCCGTACCCGGTTGAGTCGCCACCTGGGCGGAACACAAACCCCCAGGCTGGTTTAAAAGGAGCTCACTGGCATCGCGGCCCACGGGACACTACTCGGCCTCGGCACGGCAGTGCCCCGAGTTGGTTAAGTCCCTAAAGGCTCCGTACCCGGTTGAGTCACCACCTGGGCAGAACATAAACCCCCAGGCTGGCTCAAAAGGAGCTCACTAGCATCGCAGCCCACGGGACACCACTCGGCCTCGGCACGGCGGTGCCCCCGAGTTGGTTAAGTCCCTAAAGGCTCCATACCCGGCTGAGTCGCCCCTGGGCAGAACACAAACCCCCAGGCTGGTTCAAAAGGAGCTCACTGGCATCACAGCCCACGGGACACCACTCGGCCCCGGCACGGCGGCGCCCCCGAGTCGGTTAAGTCCCTAAAGGCTTCGTACCCGGCTGAGTCGCCACCTGGGCGGAAACACAAACCCCCAGGCTGGTTCAAAAGGAGCTCACTGGCATCGTGGCCCACGGGACACACTCGGCTCCGGCACGGCGGTGCCCCCGAGTTGGTTAAATCCCTAAAGGCTCCGTACCCGGCTGAGTCACCACTTGGGCGGAACACAAACCCCCAGGATGGTTCAAAAGGAGCTCACTGGCATCGCGGCCCACGGGACACCACTCGGCCCCGGCACGGCGGCACCCCGAGTCGGTTAAGTCCCTAAAGGCTCCGTACCCGGCTGAGTCGCCACCTGGGTGGAACACAAACCCCCAGGCTGGTTCAAAAGGAGCTCACTGGCATCGCGGCCCATGAGACACCACTCGGCTCCAGCACGGCGGTGCCCCCGAGTTGGTTAAGTCCCTAAAGGCTCCGTACCCAGCTGAGTCACCACTTGGGCGGAACACAAACCCCTAGAATGGTTCAAAAGGAGCTCATTGGCATCGCGGCCCATGGGACACCACTCGGCTCCGGCACGGCGGTGCCCCCGAGTTGGTTAAGTCCCTAAAGGCTCCATAACCGACTGAGTCGCCACTTGGGCGGAACACAAACCCCCAGGCTGGTTCAAAAGGAGCTCACTGGCATTGTGGCCCACGGGACACCACTCGGCTCCGGCATGGCAGTGCCCCCGAGTTGGTTAAGTCCCTAAAGGCTCCGTACCCGGCTGAGTCGCCACTTGGACGGAACACAAACCCCAGGCTGGTTCAAAGGAGCTCACTGGCATTGCGATCCACGGGACACCACTCGGCTCTGGCACGGCGGTGCACCCAAGTTGGTTAAGACCCTAAAAGGCTCCGTACTTGGCTGAATCGCCCCTCGCAGAGGTTCCACACCCCCAAGGTGGTTCAAAAGGAACCTGACGACGCCCAGCTCTCAGGTCACCCCCGGGGTTCACTCCCAGACCCCGCGTTAGGAGAGGATTATCGCCACCCTCAGCTAGCCAAAGAAGGCACGCAGATGTCCATCCAAGGCAGCGCAAGGTACCAAGGAAAAGTCCTACACTCCTTTCGCTTAGCCGATGCGGGGCACGCAAGCTCAAGGAGTGTGGGGGGCATTTGATGGGGCCAGTTGACCCCATGAAAAATGAAATTTTTGGATGGCCCCAAAGGCCCAGACTCTAACGCCAGCTCCAGCCTCCAGCGACGGCCTCCAGCGGCGGCCTCCAGCGACGGCCTCCAGCGTCGGCTTCCAGCGCCAGCCCCCTGCGCTAGCCAAAGGCCGACGGACTCCAATGTCAGCTCCAGCGTCGGCCTCCAGCGCTGGCCAAAGGCCGACAGGCTCCAGCGCCGGCCCCCTAGGCCGGCGCATCAAAGACCAACGCCCGCCAAGGCCGGCCTCTCCAAGCTAGCCGGCCCCGGCACATTGCTAGCCGGCCCGGCGTCTCCAAGACAAGCGGCCCCTACTTCTCCAGGCTAGCCGGCCCCGGCGCATTGCTAGCCAGCCCCGGCGTCTCCAAGCTAGCCGGCACCGGCGTCTCCAGTCCCGCCGAGTCGGCCAAGGCCATCCCAGGCCAGGTTGAGTCGGCCCCGGCGTCTCCAGTCCCACCGAGTCGGCCAAGGCCATCCCAGGCCGGCCCGACTCGGCCCCGGCAACTCCAGTCCCGCCGAGTCGGCCAAGGCCATCCCAGGCCGGCCCGACTCGGCCCCGACGATTCCAGTCCCGCCGAGTCGGCCAAGGCCATCCCAGGCCGGCCCGACTCGGCCCCGGCGACTCCAGTCCCGCTGAGTCGGCCAAAGCCATCCCAGGCCGACCCGACTCGGCCCCGGCGACTCCAGTCCCACCGAGTCGGCCAAGGCCATCCCAGGCCGGCCCGACTCGGCCCGGCAACTCCAGTCCCACCGAGTCGGCCAAGGCCATCCCAGGCCGGCCCGACTCGGCCCCGGCGACTCCAGTCCCGCCGAGTCGGCCAAGGCCATCCCAGGCGGCCCGACTCGGCCCCGGCGACTCCAGTCCCGCCGAGTCGGCCAAGGCCATCCCAGGCCGGCCCGACTCGGCCCCGGTGTCTCCTGTCCCACCGAGTCGGCCAAGGCCATCCCAGGCCGGCCCGACTCGGCCCCGGCATCCCCTGTCCACCGAGTCGGCCCAGGCCATCCCAAGCCGGCCCGACTCGGCCCCGGCGTCCCCTGTCCGCCGAGTCGGCCCAGGCCGTTCCCGGCCAGTCTGGCTCGGCCCGTTGTCTCCAAGTCCGCCGATTCGGCCCCGCCCCGGCGCTGCCTTACCGGCTGGGTGGGCCCCAGCCATCTCAGGTCAACCCTGCTCGGCCCGAGCTAGACAGGACCCCCGGTTCCCGCCAGATCAGCCCCAGCGGTTCAAGAATCCATGACTCTGACGCGCGCCGCCCGACAACGCCGATGCGCACCGCAGCGCCAACATGCGCCGCCCGATAGCGCCAGATCCGACAATCCAACGGCCCCGCCGGCTGATGGGATGTAGACCCATGTGATCGTGTCAGCGTCACCCCCTATAAAAGGGTAAACTACGTCGAGAATCGGGTAAGGCATTCTAACGCATATTTTACACACTCGATGCCCTAACTCTCAAAGGAACTACCTGTTCCCTCTGAGACCTCTCCCTCCTCAAGAGCTCTCTCGAGCTCCTTCTCTACTGTGACCTCTATCACTAACTTGGGTGTCGGAGGGTCCCACCGAGAACCCTCTCCGGTCTTGGGACTTCTTTGCAGGCGATCCGGTAAGGAAGAAGAGCCTCCGTTCCCGACGTCCAGGAGGGGTGATCGAGCATCATCAATTTTTATAGAAGATATCTATAATGAAAAAGTCATAAAAAATTCATCGAACCTTAATCAAGTGGTTTGAATATGCGGTGATAGTTATCGATGAAATAAAAGTTATTAAAACTGTGAAAATTGATGAGTTTTAAAGTTCATTAGAGGTTCATAAATAGCATTTAAATAAAAAGCAACAATTATAGTTGAGCAACCATCGAAAGCCTAAGCAATTTAAAGCAAAAAAATAAGTCATCAAATAAGGCATAATCAAATCAGAGGGGTTAAAATTATAAAGGCAAAGGATGGAATTTTTAATCCAGTCAAAGACAATGGAAGCACCAAACTCAAAATAAATCCAATATTCAGTGTTACAAGAGCAAGAAGTATGGGTATTATCTATCCAAATGCAAATCTTATATTCAATTCTATTACCGTAGAAAGTATAGTCACTAGAGTCGTGAATGTCATGCCATGAGATGGACAATCAAGATAATCATGCTAAAGTTGCTAAGAATGGTGACAATAATAAAGTGTTTTTGTTGTTAGCTAGATGATAATTAATTGTTACTGGGTATAGGGTCCAGTAATCATTTAAGTGAAAAAAAGAATATGTGCTCTGGTTTGAATGAGTCTTTTCACGTGATCATAAAATTTGGAAACAACACAAAGTTACTGATTTGTAGAAAGGAAAAAATTGGTACCAAATTAAAGGATGCCTTTCTTACTTATATTTCTGAAGTATTTTATGCTCAAAATATTTTTAGAATCTCTTAGAGTATGAGATAGCTTGTAGAGAACGGTTGTATTTCAACAAAGAATATTGCACTGTCGTGGATAAGAAGAAAGGTTGTATTCTATTAACTATCAATTATAACAATTACTTTTGCTAACATTCTATGATAGCTAATGATAATTGAATATGACATATACCTCTTGAGCACTTGAATTTTGATAGCATCAAATTTCTTTTAAATAAAAGCTAGGTTTTAAGCTTGCCAATAATCAATGTTCCTAATAAAGTTTGTAAGACTCGTGTTCTCAAGAAGAAGCATAGAAAAGTCTTTTTTATAGATCAATCTTAGAGGGCTAGAAGACCACTTGAACTTATTCACTCTAATTTGTGCTCAGTAGAGGTTCTTTCAATAGAGGTAGGAGATGCTTTATTACTTTTATGATGATTTTAGTAGGAAGGTATGGATATATTTTCTAAAACATAAATCTAAAGCTTGTGCTACACTTAAAAAAATTATATCTTATATTGAAAAATAAAGTGAACATTCTATTAAAGTTTTGAGAACAGATAGAAGTACTAATTGTTTGTGATGATTACTTAAACTCAATTGACTACTAGGTATACTTCTCAATAAAATAGAATAGGTGAGAGAAGAAATAGAACTATTATGGATATGACTAGATGTAACTTATGTAGCAAGAATCCAGCTAAAAGTTTTTGCACAGTAGTTGTTGTTTGTGTCATTTAGGTTTTAAACAAGTACCCTACAAGGAGTGTTCGTGACAAGACTCCTCAAGAAGCTTAAAATTGAAAAAAGCCTAATATTAGACATTTGAAGATGTTTGGTTGCATTGCCTATGCATATGTGCCTAATGAATTGAGAAAGAAGACTAAGAAAATTATTGGTCAAAATGTGACTTTTGATAAGGATAGTTGAAGAAAAGAAATCTTTACTAGTAGTATTTGTTATTATTGATAGAGAAATGTGAATGTAATACATAAATAGTGAATGTCTCCATTAAATGTGCCACCTTGTTGATCCATTTATTGATTTTGATGATTAATAAAGGAATTGAGTATATTTATTTGATTATTAATGGATTTTATAAGTGTTTCAGGACTTAAATTTATTTGATCAATTTAAAGGAATTAAGAAATGAATTTTGAATTAATACAAATCAGAGATTTCAAAGTTTCAGAGCTTGGAGTCGACACCTAGAAAACCTGGAGCCGACCCCATGGCTAATTCAATTTTAATCTGATTTTTGATACAGAGTCGACACCTAGATTTCGGAGTCGACACCTAGAGTTTCGGAGTCGACACTTACAGTGTCTGGAGCCGACTCCGATGCGGGACAGAATGCTTATTTTTTGAGCATCCTGAGCTGACACCTACAGTATTCGGGAGCCAACACCTGACGATGGCGAGCCGACACTTACTTTTTCGAAGCGACTCCTCAACGAACTCAAAAATTTCTATTTTTGGTAAAACGATCTGGAGCCAACACTGAAAAGTTGGAGCCGACTCCAACCTGACTGGGACAAAAATTTAAAATGCCAGATCAGCTCTAACGGTAATATTTCCTTTTACCTAATTTTAACGGATATATTTTATTTCCAGGTACACTCCAACGGCTAGTTTCATCCCAAAAATAGATTGAAGAAATCTATAAAAGGGGGGAAAAAACACCCGTTTGAAAAGAGAGGAAAAAGTGACGAAAATAGAAAAAATTTCAAATCAAAAATTCGAGAAAGCCTGAGCCTGAATCTCAAGAGAAAGCATTCAAACTCAAATCTTTCCACTCCAAAAAGCTCAAAGAGGAATCCAAGGCGTTAAAATCAAAAATCGATGGATTTCCAAATTGAAGTAAAAGCTATGTTTCTTCCATTTCCAACCTTCTCAACTGCAACGACTGTGAGGGATTAAAGCTGAGGCTTGATTCATCATTCCAAAGGGAAGAAGAGGAAAGAAGAAAAGAAGAAAAGCTAAAAGCCAAACAACTTCAAATCAGGCTTTTCTAAACTTGTTTACTTATTTTTGAATATTTGCTCATTGAGGAGCTGTGTATCTTTGAAAAATATATTCTTTTTGTTTGTGCCTAGTTCAATCAAAGGGATTGAACTAGTGGAGGTTGTATACCTCGGGTCAAGCTAGATTAGCTTGAGTTTAGGGTTGTGTGCTGGTGAGCCCGAAAAATCGGCTGGGTTCATTGTGATCCCGAGTAAAACATAAGTTTGGGTTGTGAGCTTGTAAAACAACTCGCTGTAATCGAGGAGATTATAGTGTGGACCCAAGTGGATCTTGGGAGTGGACGTAGGTGTTGGATACACCGAACCACTATAAATCTTTGTGTTTGTCGTGCTTCTATTGTCTCTATCTCTATCTCTATCTCATTGATTGTGCTTTATATTTGCATTGCATTTACTTTCATTCATCTTAAGCAAACAATTTTTATTTAGAGGTTAAATTTTTAAAGAACCCAATTCACCCCCCCCCCTTGGGTTGTCATCTGGGCCAACAATTGGTATCAGAGCAAGTGCTCATTAGATTTTGATCACACGATCAAGAGCTAAAGATCCAAATGGCAGTCATGTTGGATCATTTGCCGAAGGTCATTCTACGAATAGACCTCCCTTATTTAATGGTTCCAACTATTCATATTGGAAAGCAAGAATGAGGATATTCATTCAAGCTTCTGATTATGAATTGTGGGGTGTTATAATTAATGGACCTAGTACACCCACACACATTGTTGATGGCACTATTGTTCCGAAGCCCGAAAGGGATTGGAATGATAATGATAGGAAATGGCACAGCTCAATGCTAAGGCCATGAATGTCTTGTATTGCTCTTTAGATGCTAATGAATTTAATAGAATCTCTACATGTAATTCCGCAAAGGAGATTTGGGATAGATTAGAGGTTACCCATGAGGGTACAATCAAGTTAAAGAATCTAAGATCAATATTCTAGTGCACAAATATGAATTATTTAGCATGGAACAAACTGAAACTATAGCATGCATGTACACTAGATTTACTGATATTGTAAATGGTTTGAAAAGTTTAGGCAAAACATATTCTAACTCTGAACTTGTTCGTAAAATTCTCAGGTCACTTCCAAGAACGTGGAAGCGAAGGTGACAGCAATCCAAGAAGCAAAGGACCTCAATATCTTACCCTTAGAGGAGCTTCTAGGATCCCTAATGACCCATGAATTGACCATGAAGCAGCATAGAAGAGGATGTAAAAAAGAAAAAGACCATAGCTCTTAAGGCTGCTGAAAGTGAGGAGAGCTGTAGTGAAAATGATGATGATGATGATACAGCTCTTCTAGCAAGAAAATTCAAAAAATTCATGAGGAGAAAGAAACCTTCCACAAAAAGAAATTTGGAGCTAAGATGGAAGGAGAAAAAGAAAAAGATAAGGACAAGGATAAAGAGAAAGAGCCCTTGATTTGCTATGAATGTAAGAAACCGGGGCATTATAGATATGATTGTCCTCAACTGAAAAAGACTTTTAAGAAGAAGAAGAAAGCCTATGTTGCAACCTGGAGTGATAGTGATGAATCTTCTTTAGAGAAGATCAAAAGGAAGTTGCAAACATTTGCTTTATGGCAAACGACGACAGTGAGGTAAGTTCCGAAAATCCTTGTGATGACTTTGCTTTTGATGAATTGTTTGATGCTTTTAATGAACTTGTTGGTGATTTCAAAGTTTTGAAAAAGAAATATAAGTTTTTGAAAAATAAAAATTTAACTTTCATTAAAGAAAAAAAATCTTAATAATGAAACTAAAGTGCTGAAATCTGAAAATGAAAATCTGTCAAAAGAAAAAGAATAAATTTCCAATGAAAATGATAAACTAAAGAAGGAAGTTGATAAATATAAAAATATTATTGATAAATTCACTTATAGTTTGAAAAACTTAATTTATTGTTAAGTAATCAAAGAGTTGTATATGTAAGGCTGGTTTAGGTTATAGACCTAACTTAAAGCAAAAATTTGTCAAAAACTTTTTTAGAAAGGAACAAAACAATGATAATGTTACATGTCATTACTGTAACAAGAAGGGACACAAAGTTTTTGAATGCAATTTTAAAAAATTGACAAGAAGTTAAATAATAAAGGAAAGAAGATATGGGTTCCCAAAGGAACAGTCTTTTATGCTACTAACCATGAAGGACCCAAGAAGGCTTGGGTACCTAAATATAAGACTTAATTATTTTTGCAGGAGTGTCTTGCGGCCAAAAGATCAAAGCGAAAGTGGTATCTCGATAGCGGCTGCTCAAGGCATATGACGGGTGACAAGGATCAATTCATCACCCTTGAAAGCAAAAGAGGGGGGTAGTTACATTTGGTGATAATGGCAAAGGCCAAATCTTGGGGTTTGGTAACATTCAAATAACTCCCTCCACATATATTGAAAATGTCTTATATGTTAATGGTTTGAAACAAATTTAATTAGCATTAGTCAATTATGTGATAAAGGTTTTAAAGTATCATTTGAATCTTCTATATGCACAGTTTCTAATCCCATTGATAATAGCATTGTTTTTATTGGAAATAGAAATGACAATGTATACTTGATTGATTTAGACAATTTGTCTACTAGTAATCATTGCTTAGTTGCTAATAATGCTAATATGAATGAGATTGGTTGGTTGTGGCATCGTAGATTAGGTCATGCAAGCACACACCTTATTTCAAAATTAATTAGAATGGATTTAGTAAAAGGACTTCCACAACTAGATTTTAAAATAATAAAATTTGTGATGCATGTCAATTTGAAAAACAAACTAGAAATTCTTTCAAAACTAAAAATATTGTTTCCACTTCTAGGCCTCTTGAACTACTTCACATGGATCTTTTTGGACCTACTAGAACCACAAGTCTAGGAGGAAAGAAATATGGTTTGTGATTGTAGATGATTATTCTAGATACACTTGGGTATTGTTTTTAGCTCATAAGGATGAGACCTTTCCATTATTTCTGAAATTCTTCAAGAAGGTCACAAATGAGAAAAACAACACCATAGTGTCTCTAAGAAGTGATCATGGCACTGAATTTAAAAATTTATTTGAAAACTTTTGCATAAAAATGGCATTCATCATAATTTTTCTGCACCTAGAACACCGCAACAAAATGGAGTAGTTGAAAGGAAAAATAGAACCTTAGAAGACATGGCCCGTACCATGCTATGTGAAAGCAACCTACCAAAATACTTTTGGGCGGAAGCTATAAACACGGCATGCTACATTCTTAATAGAGCTCTAATTAGGCCAATCATTAAGAAAACACCTTATGAACTATGGAATAATAGAAAACCAAACATAAGTTATTTTCATGCATTTGGTTGTAAGTGTTTCATTCATAATAATGGCAAAGATAATCTAGGAAAATTTGATGCAAAATCTGATGAAGGCATTTTCTTAGGATATTCAACATCTAGTAAAGCCTATAGAGTATTTAACAAGAGAAACTTAGTTGTAGAAGAATCTATTCATGTAATTTTTGATGAATCTTTAGCATCAAGTTCTGAAAAGATTGATGATGAGGAAGATACAAACATTCTAGAAAGAGATATTGAAAACTGAATATAGATGTATCTTCGGATCATGGACAAGAAGCTAAAGATAATGATTCTCCTAGTGTTGATGTTGTTGATGCAAATCATAATGATATAGATCTACCTAGAGATTGGAGATATGCCTATGGTCATCCAAGAGAATTAATTATAGGTGATCCATCTCAAGGAGTAAGAACTAGATCATCAATGAGAAACATCAATAATCATCTTGCATTTGTATCTCAAATTGAACCTAAAACTTTGAAGAAGCAGAAAAAGATAATAATTGGATGTTAGCTATGCAAGAAGAATTAAATCAATTTACTAGGAATAATGTTTGGACTCTTGTAGATAGACCTAAAGATCATTCTGTTATAGGATCAAAATGGGTATTTAGAAATAAATTAGACGAAAATGGCACAGTAATTAGAAACAAAGCTAGATTAGTTGCAAAAGGATATAATCAAGAAGAAGGAATTGATTTTGATGAAACTTTTGCACCTGTAGCTAGACTTAAAGCAATTAGATTATTACTTGCATTTGCATGTCATATGCATATCAATTTATTTAATGGATGTTAAAAGTGCATTTTTAAATGGATTTATAAATGAGGAAGTGTTTGTTGAACAACCACCTGTTTTGAAGATCATGAATTTCCAAATCATGTTTTTAAATTACACAAAGAACTATATGGTTTGAAACAGGCACCTAGAGCTTGGTATGAAAGATTAAGTAAATTTTTAATTGAAAATGATTTTGTAAGAGAAAATATTGATAAAACATTATTTTTGAAAAGAAAAGATAAAGATTTATTAGTAGTACAAATATATCGATGATATTGTATTCGGTGCTACTAACAACTTGTTATGTCAAGAATTTGCTAAGTTGATGCAGGGTGAGTTTGAAATGAGTATGATGGGAGAACTCAACTTCTTCCTAGGACTTCAAATCAAACAAAGCAAAGAAGGAATTTTCATCAATCAAGCCAAATACACAAAAGAACTGCTCAAGAAGTTTGGAATGGAGTCAATCAAGCCACTTGGAACTCCTATGAGTCCTTCGTGCAAATTGGACAAAGATGAAGATGGTAAAAAGTGATCAAAAACATTATAGAGGTATGATTGGATCTCTTCTTTACTTAATAGCTATAGACCAGATATTATTTGCAGTATGTTTATGTGCTAGATTTCAATCTGAACCTAAAGAATCTCACTTAATTGCTGTAAAAAGAATTTTAAGATATTTAAGTGGAACTAAAAATGTAGGTTTATGGTACTCTAGAGACTCAACTTTAAATTTAATTGCATATTCTGATTCTGACTATGCTGGATGTAAATTAGATAGAAAAAGCACAAGTGGTGCATGTCAGTTCTTAGGATGCAACTTAATCTCTTGGTTTAGCAAAAAGCAAAATTCGGTTGCATTATCTACTGCTGAAGCAGAGTATGTTGCAGCTGGAAGTTGCTGTGCTCAAATCCTTTGGATTAAGAGGCAACTTGAAGATTATGGCATAACCCTTGATAAAACACCAATTAGATGTGATAACACGAGTGCAATAAATTTGACTAAAATTCCAATTCAACATTCAAGAACAAAACACATTGAAATTAGATATCATTTCATAAGAGAACATGTAGCTAATAATGAAATCTGTCTTGAATATGTTAATACAGAGGAACAATTAGCTGACATATTTACAAAACCCTTGAATGAAGAGAGATTTTGTTATCTTAGAGGTGAATTAGGAATATGTGACCCTTTAGAGTGATTTTGAAACCCTAAGGAATGAGAATCTAGATTTCTATAAATTTCTCGAAAATCCTCTCACAATTTTAAGGACAAATTATCTAGTCATTTGAGCTATTTGATCCTTGATATTTCAAAGATTTTTGAAATTTATTGAACTCTTTTTGACAAGTTTCAGTCATTTGAATCTCAATTATTTTTTTCTGAAACTGTCTTTGGAGTCGACACCTCAGAATGAGGAGTCGACACCTCTGACTGTGTCGCTCTCGTCCTTGACCTTGGAGCCGACACCCGTATAAGTGGAGCCGACTCAGTTGAGCGCTGACTGTGTTAGCGATTTGGAGTCGACACCCGACTTTGCGGGAGTCGACACCTGGGATTCAAAATTGATTTTATTAGGGCAGAGTCGACACCTCATCATTTCATAACTTCTCAAATCCTAACCAAACTCCTCCAAAATTCTTCCAAAACTTCCCACCTCTAATTCCATCCAAATCGAAACTTCCAAAAATCTAATGGCACCCAAAAGGAGGGAATCAGTGATTGGAGAGCCGATGACCACAGAAAAATGGTCCGCGCGTCATCCCGCTTGTGAGCCGACTCCAAGTAGTGATTCGTCCACGGATTCAAACAACCCCAACACCTCTTCCACTCAGGTAGATACCTTAGCCGGAAGGGTTATCACAATGGGGAGAAAGATTGATTTTGACCTATTTGAAACCGAGGGTTTCTCAATCGGTAGGCAATTAAAGGAAATGGGCTGGGATAAGCTCTGCTCTCTTGATGTTCCCACTTATCCAGCCTTAGTAAAAGAATTTATTTTAATTTGGCTAGAGGTGATGGCGGTTTAGTTAGCTCAGTAAGAAATAAGAGGATTCACCTTACTTTTCAAAAGCTTGGAAACCTCCTTAGCATCCCAATTACCGGTTTAGCAGCTGACATGCACAGTGATAGGTCAGCGGCTCTTTCGAGGATGTTAGGAAGGGAAGTGACAGAGTTTGAGGAGATTAGAGCTAATCAATTACCCTTGGAATTGAGATTATTACACAACATTTGCAGTAGAATTCTGTTTCCAAAGACCGGTCGGTTTGAGTATGTCTCGGAGCGAGACATTGTTATTATGGATAGTGTTTTGACTGGACAGCCAATCAACCTTGCAGCTATGATGATATTTTATATGGCGGAAGCTGGAGGGAAGAGAAGATCATCCCTACCATATGGCATGGTGCTCACTATGATTTTCAGGAGCCAAGGGGTTGTAATTCAAGAGAATGAACCATCTAAGAACCTGAGGCACACCGACTACTATAGTTTGGCAACATTGCATCGGATGGGTTTTGCTAAAGTGAATGGACAGTGGGATAGGAAAGGACACCTTGGTGAGAGAGCCCCTGCCGAGAGTTTCTGAGCCTTGCGAGGCTGGACCATCAGTTAGGGTTCCTTCTCCACAGCCTAGGAGTCCCATTCCTACTCCTGCACCTGCATATGTTAATGATCAACCATCCACTTCTTCAGCTGGATTCTCAGACCTTCAAATGGAGCAATTAAAAAGTTTGTTTGCTGCTCAGAAGGATGAGTTTGACAGTCAGTTCATGAATATAAAAGAATCACTTTATTCACTTGATGATCGGATTGCAAAGATTGAATCAACTCTCAACTCCTCTGTAGAATCTTTAAGTGGTGATTTGAAGAATATCTTTGAAGAACTTAAAGAGATTTGTGGAGATAGTGAAACTTATTCAAGGTGCAACGCCGAGCTTCAAGATAAAATCTCAACGCTTGCACATTTGTTGATGAGAGACTTAAAGACTATGTTAAGCTTCAATGTGATGGAATGAAAAATATTGTAGATCATTTAACAAGAATAGTGAGGAAGAACTTTTGATGTAATGTAGTTTACATTTTGATGTAATGAAATGTAGTTTACATGTTGATGTAATGAAGGCTATATTTGATGAATGAGTATTTTTTATGTAATACTTGACTTTTGTTGAAATGAAATTATCTTTTGATGCAATGAAAATTATCTTTTGATGCAATGAAAATTATCTTTTGATGCAATATGAAATATTCTTTACCTTTTTGTTGATTACAAAAAAGGGGGAGAGAATTATGGTTGTATATGCATTAAGAGGGTAGTTGTATATGCATTAAGAGGGAGAAAGTTTTATTGTTAATTGCATTAAAGGGGAAGAAAGTTATGTTGCATTAATTGTTTAATATGAAAAATCAAGTTCCTTAATTGATTAATATGAAAACATTAATAAAGTTAATTGATTAAATGATATTGAGTTATTTAATTGATGTGGATTAATAATCAAATTGATTTGACTATGCATAAAGAAATCTTAAGTACCAAATATGTAAGAGGAAGAATAATTTGAACTTCATAGGGGGAGCTACCTTATTCAGATGGAGCTTACTCGTGAAGATCACTTCCTTGATAATTTTTTAAGTTAAGAATTCTATGCATATACTCAATGTTTTTATAATCATCAAAAAGGGGAGATTGTTGATCCATTTATTGATTTTAATGATTAATAAAGGAATTGAGTATATTTATTTGATTACTAATGGATTTTATAAGTGTTTCAGGACTTAAATTTATTTGATCAATTTAAAGGAATTAAGAAATAAATTTTGAATCAAATACAAATCAGAGATTTCAAAGTTTCAGAGCTTGGAGTCGATACCTAGAAAACCTGGAGCCGACCCCATGGCCAATTCAATTTTAATCTGATTTTTGATACAATCTGGAGTCGACACCTAGAGTTTTGGAGTCGACACCTAAAGTTTCGGAGTCGACACTTACAGTGTCTGGAGCCGACACTTACAGTGTCTGGAGCCGACTCCGATGCGGGGACAGAACGCTTATTTTTTGAGCATCCTGGAGCCGACACCTACAATATTCGGGAGCCGACACTAACTTTTTCGGAGCCGACTCCTCAACGAAGTCGAAAATTTCTATTTTTGGTAAAACGATCTGGAGCCGACACCTAAAAAGTTCGAGCCGACTCCAATCTGACTGGGACGAAAATTTAAAATGCCAGATCAGCTCTAACGGTAATATTTTCTTTTTACCTAATTTCTAATGGATATATTTTGTTTCCAGGTACACTCCAACGGCTAGTTTCATCCCAAAAACAGATTGAAGAAATCTATAAAAAGGGGGAAAAATACCCGTTTGAAAAAGAGAGAAAAGTGACGAAAAATAGACAAAAATTTCAAATCAAAAATTCAAGAAAGCCTGAGCCTGAATCTCAAGAGAAAAGCATTCAAACTCAAATCCTTCCACTCCAAAAAGCTCAAAGAGGAATCCAAGGCGTTCAAATCAAAAAATTGGTGGATTTCCCAAATTGAAGTAAAAGCTCTGTTTCTTCCATTTCCAACCTTCTCAACTGCAACGACTGTGAGGGATTAAAGCTGAGGCTTGATTCATCATTCCAAAGGAGAAGAGGAAAAGAAGAAAAGCTCAAAGCCAAACAACTTCAAATCAGGCTTTTCTAAACTTGTTTACTTATTTTTGAATATTTGCTCATTGAGGAGCTGTGTATCTTTGAAAAATAATATTCTTTTTGTTTGTGCCTAGTTCAATCAAAGGGATTGAACTAGTGGAGGTTGTATACCTCGGGTCAAGCTAGATTAGCTTGAGTTTAGGGTTGTGTGCTGGTGAGCCCGAAAAATCGGCTGGGTTCATTGTGATCCCAGGTAAAACAACAAGTTTGGGTTGTGAGCTTGTAAAACAACTCGGCTGTAATCGAGGAGATTATAGTGTGGATCTTGGGAGTGGACGTAGGTGTTGGATACACCGAACCACTATAAAATCTTTATGTTTGCCGTGCTTCTATTGTCTCTATCTCTATCTCTATCTCATTGATTGTGCTTTATTTGCATTGCATTTACTTTCATTCATCTTAAGCAAACAATTTTTATTTAGAGGTTAAATTTTTTAAAGAACTCAATTCACCCCCCCTCTTGGGTTGTCATCTGGGCCAACACACCTACTCCTGCAAGACTTCCAGTTATCCACATCGCCAGCATCATTGCTTGCTTGCTTACAGGATTATGTGATTGGTAAGAATGTTGGCTCATCTGATGATGATGATGATGATGATGATGATGATACATTTTGTTATATTTGTAGACTATGATCCATTGTCATATAAGGAAGCTATTAGTAATGTTTGTTAGACTCAAAAAGAGATTCATATAATTGAAAAGAATAACACTTTGAGAGCTTACTTCTCTTCCTAAAGACAAGAAGCCTACTTGTATCAAGTGGGTATATAAGACAAAGTATAAGCCAAATGGAGAGGTAAATCACTTCAAACGAAGAATGGTGCAAGGGATACAAGAAAAAGCTAGGTTTTGATTACTTTAAGGTATTTGCTCTAATTGCTAGACATGATATTGTTTATATGATTATTTCTTTGGTTGCAAAAAATTCCTGAAAAATCTTTCAAATGAATGTATAGGCTACTTTTTAAAATGTTGTACTTGAAGAAAAAGTATACATTGAACAATAACTAGGATATCTGAAGACGGGGGGAGAAAATAAAGTTTATAAGTTGAAGAAGGTCTTATATGGTTTAAACAAGCACCTAAAGTATGGTATACTTAGATTGACTCATATTTCCTTGATTTTGGATTTCACATGTCTCTATTAAAATATTTTATATATCAAGTCCAATTAATAGTGTGATATTATCATTGTGTGCCTATGCATGGATGATTTGATTTTCATTGGTAATAATTCTCGACTATTGATGAATATGATTGTTCAGTTCGAGATGATAGTATGGGATTGATGTCTTACGTTTTGGTATTAAGATGATTTAGACTTATGATAGTATATATTTCTCAAAAAAATATATAATATTTTAAAAAATTCATGATGGAATTGTGCAAGCCTATTGTAAATCCAATTAAAGAAAGTTGAAGATTGTGAAGGATGGTAGCAATGAATTGGTTGATTCAATAAATTTTAAAAAAATAGTAGGAAGCCTAAGATATTTGACTGCTATCAAACTTGACATAAGATTGGTGTTGGCATTATTGCCCAATTTATGGAAACTCTATATTTGTCTTATTTGCAAGTAAGTTGTAAAACATATTTTGAGATATATCAAGAGAATATAAAGTGATGATATTTTCTATTCTTGTTAATGATGGAGCTTGTTAAATAAATAGATAATGATTGGGTTGGAGATATTGAAAAAAGAAAAAGTATTTTTACCTTTGCTTTCCATTTTGGTTCATGAGTTTATGCTTAGTTATTTAAGAAATAACAAATGGTTACTCTTTCTACTTCTGAGGCATAATATATTACAGCTAGGAGTGGTGCTAGTGAAGCCATATGGTTGCGAAAAATACTTAGTGAGTTACATCGTCAGCAAGTTAAGCTTATAAAGATTTTTTATGATAATAAGTCTAGAATTGCATTGATAGGAATCCAGTATGCTATGATTGCAATAAGCATATTGATATTAAGTATCACTGCATTCATGAGTTAGTCAAAGATAAAAGGATATGGTTAAGTTTGTTTATTTGAAGATCCAGTTGGGGATATTTCATAGAGCCGCTTAAAGTTTATTTGTTTATGAAGCTTAGAGAATGATGCACATGATGGAAGTTTAAAAAGCTTGGTTGAAGGGAGACTATTGAAAATTAAACCAACCATGGTGTCCTATTACTTATTTAATTAGGATTGTTTTAATTAGAATCCAAGTCCTTATTTGATCAAGATTGCTTTTGATTAGTTGTTAAAAGTCCTTGTTGTGTGTATAGGAATTAGTTAGCCTATAAATATGTGCCTGGGTTATTATTTTGGTGTGACTAAGAATTTGAGAGAATGTGAGCACAACAAATTTATGTTTAGCCTATTGAAAGGCAATTTGATGAGTACTAGTTCATTTGTAAAAAAGTTATTTTATGTGACCATTATTTTTGTGTTGCCTACATTAATATTAATATTTTTGTATTTTCAAATTTTAAATTTTGTTGAAACTAATATCTAGGAATTCATTAAACTTGTTTGATTGAAGAAGAAAAAATATTTTAGAAGAATAGATGGTGTATAGGGAGTGGGTACAGATAATGGGGTATAGCTATAGATATTATATAATTCTTATAAGTATCGGTATAAACATAATGGTATGAAAGGATATGGATATAAATTTTTTAGTAGACACAGACATCAAGGTACCTTCTTGTGTACCTGTTTCATCCAATTGCCATCCTATGAAGAAGAAGTTTTCATAGTAAAATACTTGATTCGTGCAGGTGGAATATCGAAGAATAAATGGGTATGCCCTAGTGGACCATATCTCTGTTCACACTTAAGCTGGTATCATTAGACACGTGCAATCCACGTGATAGCATTTAAAAAAAAAAAAAAGGATAGAAGTGGTCTAGTGACTAATTAATTTCATCTTCATTTCTCATCAAAATTCTTCCCACTTTTCAAATTGAAAATTTTAATTTTATCTCTTTTTTAGTTGTATCTTTTGAGATTAAATATTTTAGATATTTTTAATTTCATAAATTATTTCTTTTTAAAAAAAATTACACACACAATTATCTATATTTCATCTCACAAACCGTTGGGCAATCAAATAACTGTACAATGACATATATTCCTCTCAAGTTTCCATTAATCTAGATAAATGTATTAGAATATGTATAAAAAGTCATGATGATGATTTTTTTATATGATTTATAAATAAAATAATATAATTTATAAAGAAGTGATAGAACTTTGTTTTTATAGCATATTTGTCACTATAATATTTACTTATTGCTTGTAATATTGTATAGAAAAGTTAGTTTTAAAATATTGGCTTTCTATATAGAGTTACTCGAACAGTGAAGACTAGAAGAGACAATTTAAAATGTGTTAATGGTACAATATAATAATTGTTGATATAAATGAAACTAGAAGGTAAAAGTTGCATATTAAATGATGTTACTTACGTATCCTATCCTTGATTGTTTGCTTTTCCTCTTGAATGAGAGAGTGCATTTAGGTTCAATGTCCTATTAAGCATAGCTTTAGGGCTTATTCTAGTCTCACCTAGATTTTTCTAGTAATTTGATCCCAGCTTATCATCCATTCTCAAACATTCTCCCCACTATACCTAGAATCCTAGTTGCAATCATACAACCCAACCTAACTAAAAGTGAGATGATTCACAAGCCCAACACCCCAATACTAATGCCTTAAGGCATCTAATGGCAATACTCTGTATTTTTATAATCATTTTACTTTGACAAACACTAATTCACATTTTAAATTTTGTGATAAAATTTAACCGCTAATAAAACTATAGTTACATATAACCCTTGTAATCGGGTTTAGTAAACCGCATTTAACACCTATCAAGTAGGTCCTTTTAGTACCATATTTTAATTCATGCAAATAGTCTTTCACATTTTGAGGTTTTGAAATAAATAGTAGCCTTTGTACAAACCTTGATAGATTAGATACACTTTTATGTAGTCTAATTGTGATTTTACAATATATACATTTTATATCATATATAATTAATTTAGTATTACATTAAAATCCATATATATATATAAACCTTAAAATTTATCCAAACCACATATTGCGATAAAAAAACAAATAACTTATTTGATCCAGGTTTTCATAAAACTAGATGTACTAATAATTAATAAAATTTATAAATTATTTTTATGCCAAAAATATCTTATTATTTACATTTAACCATATATATAATTTTTAGATTAAATTTCATGTATTTTCAAATCATAGGATAAAAATATTTTTTAATGTAATTTAACATATATAATGAATCCCAATATATGAACTAGCAAAATATAACCGAATTGTAATCGACTTATTTAATCTAGGTTTCCATATAATTAAGCATATAAATATCCTACAAAACTTCAAAATTATTTTTTGAGTCATTAACCAATGTAAAACTATGAAATTACATCAAGATTACTTAGTTGCAATGAACAACTTTCACAATCCAGTCTAATTCCTTTTTAAATTTTAATTCAGAATTTAATATTTTTCAACATATTAAAGCATCATATGGAATAATGGCAGAATCATGTAATTTTCTCTTTGTTTTCATTTTGGCTATATCACAATCCTAACTAATTAAATTGAAACATAAAGTCTATTTTGTTACCTAGTGGGGATAGACATTGATTAGGTTTTTTCTAACTCAATTTTTAATCCACACATAACGGTAATATTGATTCCAATCATAATATTAATTAGGTAATTTAAATCTAAGAAATCAATCCAATTTTAGGCTAGAACCTGTAGGAAAAAAATTGATTTTACGATGCCCTAGGATCTCCGGTTTATTTGTATGCATGTATTTTATTTAAATTTAATCTAATTAAATTTATAAAATATGTCATATATATCTATAATTGAAAGTATGCAAAATTTAAAATTAAATTGTATACTTTTCAGTTTGCATACCTGATGCAGAAACTTGATGTAGATCTAATCTCCTATGAATAGTTTCTCTTGATGCCTTTGAGAGTCGCACATGTCACTCCTCTATTTCGTACGCACGCCAGGAAACCTTGAGACAGGGGATATAGAAACAGAAGGGATGGAGAACTCTTTCCAAGAGAGGAGACCCTCTCTTTTGGACTTCTTTGATTTTTGGACTTTCTTTCTCTGCTATAATCCTCGAAGTTCAGAAAAGTTTCTTAAATAAACCCATCGTAAAACAACCCAAAACAACCTTTTTGAATTTGTTTTACGATACGATAATATCCGATCTTCGAAAGTGGATGTGTTACGGACGTTCATGCATTGTCAATGCGTAAAGAAAATTTTATAAAATAAATTTACGGATTCATATCATCTCAATGGCAAGATCATAATTTAAATAAAATTTTAAATTCACGTCATCGAAATGAAAATTGTAATTTATACAAAATTTTAAATTCACACCATCTCAATGAGAATTGTAATTTAAACGAAATGGCAGAATCAAAATTTTTTGAAGTTTTAAACTCATTGGCTGCCCGCAACGATAATATAAAATTATTCAAAATATCTATAAATACAAAATAATCAGATTAAATCCGTTTGAAGTCCAAATGAAATCCGGAAGAATCCATGCGAAGATCTCGAACCATACTTTGCATTGGAATTATTTAATTTCTAATTTAAAGTAATTTATGATTTCAAAATTATAAATAAATGATCAGAGGCTATATTGGATATCCGATTCAAACCACTTTAAAATCAGATCTAAACCACTATATCGTCAAACCAACCATTGGTCTATGGTTCAAGTCCATCCCACAATGGGTCTGAATAAATCCCAAAAATTTACTTAAGTTACAAACTAACTCAAATTTATCCCCAGAATAAGTACTACTGCTAATGCCCAGTGCTAGCTAGACATTGCTAGTACAAACTCGGTATTACCCATATACCAAGTCCCACTTAGATCATGGGTTAAGCTTGTCTTCAGGTCACCTGACTATGTGCGTGACTCCATAGGTTCGAATCTAAGTCGGTAGCATAGGAACACTTCCTATACCAATCGATGTGACCATCTGCAATGGTACCCGATGTCCGAATAGACCGAATGTATGCAAAGCAATATTCAAGAACCTAGGCTATGGTTACTGTATAATTCATCCCCTTGTCCAAATACTCAAGATGAATTTAGAGTTCACTGCCAACTTCCAAAAACATCTAAGTGTGTTTCAACATGTATAATCCTGTGACTCCTCACATGGATTACCCTGGCTAAGGTTTTGCAAAATTAAAATACAAACCGAGTATTAACTCTAATACTTAGAGTGGACAATTCTATCTTGACTCATCACTGATTTAATAAGTACTTGACTATACCCAACCTTCCGTTACTGGATTAGAAATCCAGGTAGTCCAGCGCCTAAGTACATTGAGTTGCTTACTAAGTCACCATGATAGTCTTAGGTCAAAGGGACACTTATACCCATTGCCCTTTTGTGAGATACCCTTGATAGTAGAGTACTCAACAGAGATGAGCCACTGTTCAGTGAATATACTCCTACACTCACCTGCATGCCATACTAATGTCATACACTCCTTGGTTTAAGAGGACAAACCAACATATATGGCACACAATGACCTATACTTGACTACGTTATTGTCCTAGGTAATAACGTATCATTTGATCGCGAACCCATTTAAGAATTACTTGATAATTCCTCCTTTCTTGAATAAATGTAATTCTAAGGACTACAACATATAAGAGTTCTATTGGAAGATGAAAAATATGTTGTACTGCCAAAATAACTTTTATCAATCAAATAAATCATGTACAATGAATCACAACCATCTATAGGCTAGACGATTGACTGTAGAACATATTTCCTAACAATTCCCACTTGGACTAGAGCCAATCGGAACAGTATCTAATACCCATCTTCCATTTGTGTTCATCGAACTCCTTGACTCTGAGAGCTTTAGTAAATGGGTCGGCTAGGTTCTCCTTTCCGTCGATCTTTCGAAGCTCGACGTCACCTCATTCCACGATTTCTCGTACAAGGTGGTAGCGACGCAATATATGCTTGGTGTGGTGATAAGATTTTGGCTCTTTGGCTTGGGCAATTGCTCTAGAGCTGCCACAGTACACTGGAACAAGACAACCCAGGGCAGGCGCCACTTCCAGCTCGCCAAAAAATTTTCGTAGCCATACTGCTTCCTTTGCTGCATCTGATGCTGCGATATACTCGCCTCGCATACAGAATCTGCCACTGTGTGTTGCTTGAAACTTTTCCAGCAGATCGCTCATCCATTTAGGGTAAAGACAAACCTCGATACACTCTTGCTATCATCTTTGTCTGACTAAAAACTGAAGTCAGTATATCCCACAAGCTTCAAGTCAGGTTCTCCATAGATAAGCCATTGGTCTTTAGTATTTCGTAAATACTTAAGGATGGTTTTCACCACTTTCCAATGTGCTTCACCTGGTTAGACTGGTATCTACTCACTACTCCTAGTGAATATGCTACGTCCGGTCTCGCACATGTCATGGCGTACATAATAGAACCCACTGCCGAAGCATATGGAATCCTACTCATACGTTCCCTCTCGTCAGGAGTTGTTGCACAATCCTTCTTAGAGAGTGAAATCCCATGGCCTATCTGAAGATAGCCTTTCTTAAATTTTTCATGCTGAACCTTTTCAGCACAGTCTCGATGTACGTTGACTGTGATAATCCCAACAACTTCTTTGATCTATCTCTATAGATCTTCATCCCTAGAATGTAAGAAGCTTCTCCCAAGTCCTTCATGGAGAACTGTGACATTAACCAAACCTTTATTCCCTGTAATGCAGGGATGTCATTCCCAATTAAGAGAATGTCATCTACATACAATACAAGAAATATAACTATAGAACCATTAGCCCATTTATATATGCAGGGTTCTTCTCCGTTCTTAACGAAGCCATACGTTTTGATACACTTATCAAAACATATGTTCCAACTCCGAGATGCTTGCTTTAGTCCATAGATGGACTTTTGGAGTTTGCATACTTTTGATACATCTGCAGATATGAATCCTTCAGGTTGTATCATATACACCTCCTCTTCCAGCTTTCCATTCAGAAAAGCTGTTCGAACATCCATTTTTTAGATTTCATAACCAAAATATGCAGCCAGAGCAAGCATGATCCGAATGGACTTGAGCATTGCTACAAGAGAAAAAGTCTCGTCATAGTCTATACCATGACGTTGATGATACCCCTTAGCAACCAGACGAGCTTTATAGGTCTCACCTTTCCGTCTGCGCCTCGTTTCTTCTTAAAAATCCATTTGCATCCAAGGGGTTTTATCCCTTCAGGTGGATCCACAAGTGTCTATACACTGTTGATCTCCATGGATTCCATTTTGGATTTCATGGCCTCAAGCCATTTCTCAGAATCAAACCTCTGCATTGCATCCATATAGGTGATGGGATCCTCGTTGTTCTCATCGAGCTCAACAGGATCGCCATCATGGACCAAGTAACTGAAGCATCTATTCGGTTGACGTGGTACTCTATCAAATCTCCTTAATGTTTTCTCAATGGGATATGGGTTTGATTTAATCAAAGCCGGTTCTATAGAGGCTTCAGAGCATATAGGTACTTCTACCTGTCGAACTTCATCAAGTTCAACATTAGCAGCCTTAGTTCTTTTAGCAAGAAACTCCTTTTCCAAAAAGGTAGCTCTAAGACTGACAAACAATTTTCGTTCTTCAGTATAGTAGAAATAATATCCTTTAGTCTCTTTGGGATACCCAACAAAAAACATTTGTCACACCTAGGTCCTAGTTTATCTGTCTGCAATCGTTTGACATAAGCTGGACACCCCCATACCCTAAGTGTGAGAGCATCGGCTTACGTTCAGTCCATATCTCATATGGAGTCTTAGTAACAGACTTGCTTGGAACCCTATTAAGAATATAACATGCTGTCTCAAGGGCATATCCCCAAAAGGAGAGAGACATATTGGCAAAGCTCATCATGGATCGAACCATGTCCAACAGGGTTCGATTCCTCCTTTCAGACACACCATTTAACTGGGTGTCCCTGGAGGAGTCTATTGAGAGAGAATCCATTCTCCTCAAGATATGTCAGGAACTCACTTGAAAGATATTCACCTCCTCGATCTGATCGAAGGATTTTAATATTCTTTCCAGTCTTTTCTCTACATCATTACAATATCGTTTGAACATTTCAAATGACTCAGATTTATGTTTCATCAAGAAAACATAACCAAACCTAGAGTGTCGTCTGTAAACGTAATGAAATAGCTAAACCCACCCATGGCAGTGGTATTCATGGGTCCACATACATCCGTATGTATGAGACTTAGAATATCTCTAGCTCTTTCATCTTTTCCAGTAAAGGGTGATTTGGTCATTTTACAAGAAGACAAGATTCATATATTGTAATTGATTCACAATCAATGTCATTGAGGATACCCTCTCTGACTAGTTTATTAATCATGTTCTTGTTAATGTGACCCAACCTACAGTGCCAGCTATGAATCACCAACATTATCTATCCTAGGCCGTTTGCTTGGAGTACACATCACATTTATAGGTCGTGATAACATAAAAATGCCATTGCACAATTGTCCACACATTACAGAAGTATCATTCACAATGATGTTCATAACGTCATTCTTTATTGAAAAATCAAATCCTTCAATGGCTAATTGGCCTACAGAAATGACATTTAATAAGAAATTAGGACAATAGTGACATTCACTTAGCATGACATTACATGATTCAAAAAATAGCTCTACTACTCATAACGCTAGGACTGGAACTCGACTTCCATCACCCACGTTCAGGAATCTTTCGCCATCCTTGAATCTCCTACTAATTCGAAGTCCCTGCAAAGAATTGCAAATATGAATTGGACTGCCGGTATCTAATACCCAATTAGTAGTATCACAAATAGAGAAACTACAAGGGTTATCACATAAGTACCTTGTCCAGCAACTACTTGCTGCTTTTTCTTCCTTGGTCTGTTAGGATCCAGGGTTGCAATGTATTGAGGATAGTTCCTCTTCCAATGACCCAGCTTTTTGCAGAAGAAACATTTTGCTTGGTTCTTGTCAGCCTTAGCTTTCTTCTTAGCCTGATTATGCCCATCATTTTGCACTTTTTTATTCTTATTCCTTTTTTCATCCCTTTCTTAAAGGAACGATGACTTGCTCCAGAAACTCCCACTAAATTTACCGAGCCCTTTTGGAGCTGGTGATCCTTCTCATAAGTCTGCAGTAAATCCAGTAAACCATGGTAGTTTACTACAGGTTTTTTCATTCTAAAATGACTGAGAAAATCCAAGTAGGAATCAGGCAGGAGTTCAATATAGCATCCTTCCCAAGCTGCTCATGCAAGGGAAAGCCGAGCTTGCCCAGGCGCTCAATCATCTCAATCATGTACAATACATGATTAGTGACCGACGCCCCTTCACGCATTCAAGCATTGAAAATGGCACTAGACACTCTGTAGCTTTCAACGTCATCTGGCATGCCGAAGGACTCCTTCAACTTTTGAAGGATCTCTTTAGGTTGGGCTTCCTCAAACTTCCTATTGAACTCATCGTTCATGGAGGCCAACATAATGCACCGTACTGTGGTGCGATCATTCACCCACTTCTGATAAGTGTCTCTGACCGCAGTACGAGCATTCGAAGCTGGCTCCTTAGGTTCATGATCCATTATCACATAAAGAATCCTTTCATGTTCCAAGACTATCCTGAGTCTTCGATACCAACTATCGAAGTTGGAACCCTTTAGTTTGTCATTGTCCAACAATGAACGGAGCAACAAATTGGTTGACATGATCTGAAAGGATAACCAAAACCTATTAGCTTACATGATTTACTAATCCTAAAGACATGGACTTTAGTCTAAAGGTCTTGCCACTATATTATGCAGATTGGTAGTCTTTACTTCCAATCCGAGAAATTATCCCTAATTCTTGTGGGTACTAGAATCCAATAGACAACACATGAGCCCGACTTTGGCCGGCCCATCCATGTGCATCTAAAGGTAGGTTCTTTAACCAATTGCTTCTCCAAGCAATTTCTAGTAATCTATTTTGCCCTAGGGTGCACTTCAATCGACCTTTGGGCCTCCTATTGAAGGTCCTAGTTAGGTCCAACCATTAACATGACAAAATTTAATATTTCTAACCAACGAATAGTCAAGCCCGACTTTGGCCGGCTCACCTGACTACCGTTAAGAGAGTTGCACTAAGTCATCATATTATGAATGTCAATTCCAATAGCCTGATGAACACCCGACCTTTGGGTCTGCCAATGATCACCCAACTATTGGACTATTACCATCCACTTAATGGGAGGCTAAGACTTAGTTATCTCCATAACTTCATCTTTTTAAGGACCTAATAATTTTTAAGGTTTGATCAAATTGTGACAAATGAGGAAAGACATGAACCTTAATCAAGAATCCCCTGCTAACTATTAGAGGGGTTTATGAACAATTGGTCAAGGGGCTCCTAAAATCATCAGGACTGATAAGCCTTAATTGACATCGGTTAACTCGAATCAATAAGCTATCCAATGGATTCTGGTTGACCACATTGGCCAGGTAAGTGGGATCAAGAGATGGGTTGTGCCATTAACCATCTTGCCTTAGACATCATCTGGTTTACCAGACTCAATTAGACTAGCCTAGAGACTCAGGCTCATCGCTGAGCCAAAATCAAGTCCATTTAGATGTATGGACTGATCAATCTAACTAATCAGAGAGATGTATAGAGAAGAAAACCTAATTCAATATTTGATTAGACTTAATTCTCTACTTGGTCCATTCATTCTAAACTCAGGTCTAACCCAATTACTGAACCTGACCCAAGCTAACCCATTTATCCAGATTTGTGGATTTATGATTTAAAATCTTTTAGTCATCAACTTAATTCTCAATTAAGTTAATCCAATTTTCTAATTTGAAACAATTTCAAAATTTATCTTGTAAAACAATTTTAATATTTTATTTATGATCCAAAATTTTAATGTTAATTTAATTAACATTTATGTCATAATTTAATATTAGATCTAATCTAAAATATCATGACATCAGATCAAAAATGTAAAATAATTTTAACCTTTTTTATTATTTTATTTTAGATCTGTTTCATGGATCATAACTTAATTAGCACCCCATGGTGAGGGTGACAAAGTTGTGAAACCTCAACAAACTAGACGACCAGATGAATCCACCCAATCTAGAATCATCGCAATACATTAGTCCTACTAATAAACATGCTTTAATCATGCTTTATATTTAGATCTACATTAGATATACTTTAGAACATGCTTTGATCATTAATAAACATGCTTTAATCATGTATCATATTTAAATCTACACTAGATCTACTTTAAAACATGCTTTGATCATTACAGATTTACTATGCATTCCTAAACTGGGAGGCTCTGATACCATTTGTATGAAAAAAATTGATTTTACGATACCCTAGGATCTCAGGTTTATTTGTATGCATGTATTTTATTTAAATTTAATCTAATTAAATTTATAAAATACGTCATGTATCTATAATTGAAAGCATGCAAAATTTAAAATTAAATTTTATACCTTTCAGTTTGCGTACCTGATGCAGAAACTTGATGTAGATCTAATCTCCTATGAATAGTTTCCTCTTGATGCCTTGCGAGAGTCGCATGTGCCACTCCTCTATTTCGTACGCATGCCAGGAAACCTTGAGACAGGGGATATAGAAAAGAAGGGATGGAGAACTCTTCTCCGAGAGAGGAGACCCTCTCTTTTTGGACTTCTTTGATTTTTGGACTCTTCTTTCTCTGCTACTGTAATCCTTGAAGTTGAAAAAAGTTTCTTAAATAAACCCATCGTAAAAAACCCAAAACAACCTTTTTGAATTTTGTACGATACGATAATATCCGATCTTTGAAAGCGGATGGATTACGGGAGTTCACGCGTTATCAACACGTAAAAAAATTTTATAAAATAAATTTACGGATTCATATCATCTCAATGAAAAGATCGTAATTTAAATAAAATTTTAAATTCACGTCACCGGAATGGCAAAATTGTAATTTATACAAAATTTTAAATTTATGCATCTCAATAACGAATCGTAATTTAAACGAAATGCAGAATCATAATTTATATGAAATGGCAGAATCGTAAATTTTCTAAAGTTTTAAACTCTCGTTGTGCCCGCAATGATAATTGAAGTCAAATTAAAATCTGAAGAACCCATGCGAAGATCTCGAACCATACTTTGCATTGGACTTATTTAATTTTAATTTAAAGTAATTTATGATTTCAAAATTCATAAATAATGATCAAGGCTATATTGGATATCCGATTCAAACCACTTTGAAACCAGATCTAAACCACTCTATCGTCAAACCAACCATTGGTCTATGGTTCAAGTCCCATCCCACAATGGGTCTGAATAAATTCCAAAAATTCACTTGAGTTACAAACTAACTCAAGTTCATCCCCATAATAAGTACTACCGCTAATGCCCAGTGCTAGTTAGACATTGCTAGTACAAACTCGGTATTACCCATATAACCAAGTCCACTTAGATCATGGGTTAAGCCTGTCTCCAGGTCACCTGACTATGTGCGTGACTCCATAGGTTCAAATCTAAATCGGTAGCATAGGAACACTTCCTATACCAATTGATGTGACCATCTAGCAATGGTACCCGACGTTCGAATAGACCGAATATGCAAAGCAATATTCAGGAACCTAGGCTATGGTTACTGTATAATTCATCCCCTTGTCCAAATACCAAGATGAATTTAGAGTTCACTACCAACTTCCAAAAATATCTAAGTGTGTTTCAACATGTACAATCCTGTGACTCCTCACATGATTACCTTGGCCAAGGTTTTGCAAAATTAAAATACAAACCGAGTATTAACTCTAATACTTAGAGTGGACAATTCCATCTTGACTCATCACTAATTTAATAAGTACTTGACTATACCCAGCAACCTTCCGTCACTAGATTAGAAATTTAGGTAGTTCAGCGCCTAAGTACAGTGAGTTGCTTACTAAGTTACCATGATAGTCTCAGGTCAAAGGGACACTTATACACATTGCCCTTCTATGAGATACCCTTGACAGTAGAGTACTCAATAGAGGTGAGCCACTGTTCAGTGAATGTACTCCTACACTCACCTGCATGCCATACTAATGTCATACACTCCTTGATTTAAGAGGACAAACCAACATATATGGCACACAATGACCTATACTTGACTACATTATTGTCCTAGGTAATAACGTATCATTTGGTCGTAAACCCATTTAAGAATTACTCGATATTCCTCCTTTCTCGAATAAATGTAATTCTAAGGACTAAACATATAAGATTTCTATTAGAAGATAAAAAATATGTTGTACTGCCAAAATAACTTTTATTAATCAAATAAATCATGTACAATGAATCACAACCATCTATAGGCTAGACGATTGGTTGTAGGATATATTTCCTAACAGAACCTATATTTCATGGCATAGAATTGGATCATATTGGCAGGAAACCAAACAAAGATTGGAATAGAGATTGGGGCGGCCCTTAAGCTAGTCAGAATAAAAGCAAACTAGATGAAAATAGGAAGGTGCAAAAGGGTGGCCTTCATGAAATTCATCGGCTATGCTTTAGTAGCCAAAATGAGGCTCGGATATGATCATGACTTATCCCTAGAACATAACATAAAATAGAGTCAACTACTCTTTAAGACACAAGGGTAATATTCATCCCCAAAGTAGAGAACTTTGAAAAACAAAAGTCAAATAAAACTCCACATTCCAGTATCCAACAAAGTTTCAGTCATCGCTATTGTTGGCAATAAAAATTGATGGTGGTTGATTGATTATAGCTGTTGATTAGCCTTAGATCCACTATGAAACCATCACTAAACGAAGCTATGAACATGTGAGAAATAAAGTCGACGACTCAATGCAATGAAGGTATTTTGGATGGTTGGCAATCACCCTCACCACTGGCCATTGCCTCGCTCTTATTTTGATGGGGGGTTTGGTTCACCATGGCTACCCTAATCGACCTCCAATCCGTTGAACCCTTAAACTGATAATTAGAATTTTTAGGCTATGTTAGAGAAAGGGGATAAGGGGGGATATCCCTTGGATAGCCCCCGTATTCCTAAAAGCCACAACTACATCAGTTAATTGGAAATAATTTTAACCAAAGGGGATAACTCATGTTTTACCATGGATTATCCCCTCAATTTGTTCATTAGATAGTGTTTGATAGAAAAAACTCTATTCTTGGATAAATGTACAAAATAGAGCAAATGCAAAAAAGTGAATCTAGAGGATAACCTTTTTTTATCCTCTTTAGTAAATCAGCTATTCTCTCATTCCCTAGGTTGTGTTTGATGCCCTATTCCTGATTGGAATAGGGCCTTATGCCATGCTATTCCCTCAAACAGGCAAAAAAAAGGTGGTGGACCTCCTAGAAATTAATATTTGATCAAACATCCTTATTCTAAAATTTGTATTCAATGCTCTTGGTGCGGGCACCAGGATCAAGCAGAGGATTCTTAACCCTCTGTGGATCTGATTAGTTATGATTCAAGTCTTGAGTTGAAAAATAAAGTTTAGTTTATTTTGAGTCCCGTCCAGTTTATTTTATTCTAAATTGAGTCCTATCCAGTTCAGTTATTTTAATGTGAGTCCTGTAGTAAGTTCATCGGCTTACAAAAGACATCAGTATTGGAGCAAAGACAAGGCCATCACATTCAGACAGCAGCTGCTAAATTCAAGTTGGTGCCACACCTACTTCAAGTAGCCCATATGCCACCAAGCAGAGCAAGCAACCTTCTCGATTTGGATGATCATTTTTCTTATCTGGATGCCACAGATTTTATGCCGAATCCAGCTGCCGCTGATTGCATCTAGAAGATCACCTTCCTCATCTAGACGCTGCAGATTTCATGCCAAAATTAAGCTGCTACTGATTGCATCTCAATCATATCTAGAAGATCACCTGCCTCATCTCGACGCCATAGATTTCATGCCGAATCCAGCTACCGCTGATTGCATCTAGAAGATCACCTTCCTCATCTGGACGCTGTAGATTTCATGCCAAATTTGATTAGGGCACCTTTTTTCTCTCTTTCTATCTGTATTTTCTTGGCCCCAAGTCTCTTGCTCTATAAAAGAGACCATCTTGTATGAATGATGTATCTTTTATTATTAATCAATCAATCCAAGTTTTGAGTTATTGTGATTTTGTTAATTGGTTCTCTGGTGCTCTTGTTTCCCTCCTCCTACACGTGCCGACATCCCAAGTCTCAGGAGAAACCCTGGCCGCCACTTTGTCTTCCAATAGTGGATGCCCAAGAGCCCTTGACCGGCCTTCCTTTTCTCTACTCCTTCCTTGTCTCTTTGCTTCTATTCTAAATTTTCTCTATTATTCTTTAACCCTTATATGGTGATCTTGCAGATCCCTCAGTAGCCACGAATCCAGGATTCAAGGTGATCGTCATCCAGGTCAGCGGATACTTGGTCGCAGATCCGTGGGCTCAAGGCTTGGTCATCTAGGGCACATCCGCTAGGTAGAGCAACCCCTTCAACACTTTAATCTTTTCCTCTTACCAGGTACACCCCTCTAATCTACTAGTAACTTTATTGTAGGAGAGTAAGCCCTATCGGGCTTCTTAGCCTCGACGGTCCTTCTTCTTATTTTTTAGGAACTGTTTTGCGTGCGGATTTACTGTGAATTTTTCTGAATCCCTCTTAGGCTATTACTTTGGAAGAATAATCAAATGCAATTAGTAATCATTAAAAAAAAAAAAAATTTCTTGCATGTAAATCGGTCCTGCATCAGTTTGGTATCAGAGCATGATTAGGGCTTAATTTTAATTCACGTTATTATTAGTATATCATATGTTAATTAAATTGTTTTTGCCTGCATACACATCAAAAATTACAAAATTTATTTCTCTAGATTCGTTATAATTTAAAGTATTTTTTATTATTTTTTAAGAATTTAATTCGATCTGTGAAAAAAAAAAAAAAAAATTCTGAGATTTATTGCTATTTACAGATTTCTGGATTATGGTTTATATTTTACATGTCATTCATCTGCATTAAATTACTCTTAAGGTCTTTCATTGATGTCAGATAAAGGAGGGATTGAGACCCCTTCCTTGGCCCAAAACAACCATCCGTGCATTCCGATCCTAAGCCTCTAATCTAAAATTGAGTAGCAACTTAATTGACATTTGCCCTAGAGGGCTAGGGACACCAACAGTCGGTTTAGTGTACTGGAGGAGACTAGTACAAATCAATCTGGCGTGTGCTCTAAATTGGTGTCTAGAAGGAGGTCAAATGTCAAACGCGGAGTGTTGGGGTTATTCTAATTAGGCACCTGCAATTTGCGGGATGAGCCTCCCCCTTCCACCTATCCCAACTGGCCAATTGAAGAGTTACTGTTAGATTGGCTTACATTAAGCCAAATCCTTTACTCTAGATGACTAGGTCTAGCATACCGTAGTTCGAGTCAGTCTGAGTCTTGTATGCTTGATTGTGCTTGCATGTGCACTAGATCAGGAGCATCTTTTCGCCCGTCACCACCTCCATTACAAGCTGAACCCATGGCTAATCAAAGCATTGATGATCACTTAAGGATCATCACTGAACAACTAGCCCGAATGAACCAAGACATCAACAATCTGAGGCTAGATTAGGGTCCAGGTTCGATCAAGTCAAACTAGGTTGGGCATCCTAGAAGAAGCCCGTAAGCCCCACACTGAGTCTGATCATGAGACCCCACCTCATCCTAGGAGAGCCCAACAGCCTGACCTCTACATAAGGCCAAACCCTAGGAGACCACTTCGACCTGATCCAGTCCTAGATGTCCTCCCTAGGAGACCCAATCATGAGGCAGTAGACCAAGAAGAAAGAGCCCTTAGAAGTGTCAGACTTGAAGCACCTACTTTCGATGGCTCTATGGACCCTAAGGACTACCTAGATTGGGAGGAAGGGATAGGCCAGTACATTGACTAGTATGACATGTGAAGAGCATAAGTTTAGGTTTGCCAAGCTCAAGTTAGTACGACATACTAGGTTATACTGGGCCACTTTAGAGCGAAGGCAATTATTAGATGGAAGAGACCCCATAGTCACCTGGCACGCCATGAAGGCTAGACTTAGGTCCAATTATGTCCCCACATCGTATGAACAGAGCCTATTGGACCAGTGGCAGGGATTAATTCAGGGTAGTAAAACTGTGAATGAATACATTGCTACATTCCAAGAGTATACCATGAGGTGTAATATCGTTCAGTCTGAGGAAGTCACCCTATCCAAGTTTAGGTATGGCCTGAGAGCAGATATTCAAAGAGAACTCTACCTAAGAAGGGTACACGATTTAGAAGAAGCTTACCAAGTTGCTAGGGATTATGAACGTTTTCAGAGAGGGCCACCCTATCATAGATCAGAGGCTACCAAGAGCCCTAGCCCATATCCAGGAACTAGCCAGGCCTATCCTAGTCATCCCAGACCTACCCAGTACTCAGATCCCCGTCAGACTTTCCGAGTCGACCCAACACTAGCCGACCCAGTACAAGCCGAACTGAGTTGAGTCGACCCCAGAATAGTACCCCTATACCCCAGAGAGAGGATAAGGGCAAATTTGTAGAGGTCCAAAGAAATTCCAACCCCCAGATCAAATGCTTTAGATGCAACAAACCAGGACATATGATCAGCCAGTGCCCAGTCAGGTCCCTTCATATAGATGAGTTACCTGAGACTGAATCTGAATCCCTAGTTGAGCCTGAGGGAGAGGTCTATGAGGCTGATACCCATCTGATAGATGAGTACGATAGGGAGGAGGAAACATTTCAGTCTGAAGACCTACTAGGAGTGGTTAGATGTATCTTGACCCAGACTCAAACTAAGGACCAAGAAGATTGGCGTAGGACTAACATCCTACAGACTTTTGTTAAGATAGGGGATAAGGTGTTCAAGATCATAGTGGATAGCGGAGTTGTGTCAATGTCGTATCTACCAATACAGTTAAGTCATTAGGATTGACCACAGTTCCCCATCCTAGTCCTATAAGGTCTCGTGGGTAGATTCCACCTCTATCCCAATCAAGTCTAGATGCTAAATACTAATCAAATTGCAAAATTATGAGGAAAAGGTCTGGTGCGATGTAATTCCTATGGGTGTTAGTAGTATTATATTAGGTCAACCTTGGCTTTACAATCACGATGCCACCTTGTTTGGTTGATCCAACATCTGCTCTTTTAAACACAATGGGAACAAGTATGTGATACATCCAACTCCACCTAGGGACCCAATCAAGAAAGGATCTAGCAACCTTAAGGATAGCAAGCCAAGAGTTAATCTGATTAAAGCTAAGGAATTAGAAAAGGACATCACTGAGGGTAATCCTGTTTGGATTTTGACCACTAAAGAGATCTATGAATCAGTCCAAAAGGAACAACCCCCAGAAGTAATTGAGATCCTAGAGGAGTTTAAGGATGTCTTCCCTGAAGAATTGCCTGATCAGTTAACACCCCTGAGAAACATCCAACATGCCATTGACCTGATCCTAGGATCCATCCTCCCAAACCTTCCCCATTATAGGATGAACCCCACTAAGCATCAAGAACTACAAAAACAAGTGGGAGAATTACTTAGGAAAGGTTTCATTAGGGAGAGCTTAAGTCCTTGTGCAGTTCCTGCACTATTAACCCCTAAGAAGGATGGTACCTGGAGAATGTGCATGGACAGTAGGGCCATCAACAAAATCACTATCAAGTATAGGTTCCTATCCCCAGACTAGATGATATGTTGGACATGATGGCGGGTGCCACTATCTTTTCCAAATTAGACCTTAAGAGTGGCTACCATCAGTGTTGACTTCAGATTGATTTTGATAATTGTAAAACAATTAAGTAATTCTAAGCTTGATACACGGAAGTTCGGTCACCTTGCAAGTAAGTATCTTCGTGCAAAATTGATTGGTAAGCAAATACTTCATTCTATTTTGCCTTAGATAATTTATTGGCTTGGGAGTTAACTGGTTATCTAACTTGTTATTCCATTTAGCTAGCTGGCACACCTTTCAGCTAACTGGTAAGAAATCTCAGTGCTTGGCCGAACATCCACTTTTTTCAGTTAGCTGGATAGCTAGCTTGTTAGCTAGCTGGAGTTCTTTCAGTTAGCTAAGGTGCTCGTCACTATGCTGGCCGAACATTCTTCATTTTTAGCTAGCTGGTTAGCTAGCTTGGGATGCCTTGGAGCTAATTGGATTCCATTTTAGCTAACTCCAGTTGCCTGTTATCCTTCCTGGCCGAATGGTCTTCAATTTTAGTTAACTGTTGAGCTAGCTGCCGATCTTTTAACTAGCTGGCGTTTCTTGGAGCTAACTGCTTAGCTAACTATTTTATCTTGGAGCTAACTGCTTAGCTAACTATTTTTCATAGGAAAAGTTCAAGCCGTGTGGATTCAAATTTTAGTTAACTGAGAGCTAGCTACCTGTTGGTTAGCTGGAGAGTTAACTGCTTCATTCAGACATGTGGCTGCCTTTTTGCTCAACTAGCTAGAGAGTTAACTAAGCTGGGTGGTTTTTATGTTACTTTTGATTTAGTTAGCTAGTGAGCTAACTGACTTTTCTTTAGTTAGCTATTGAGCTAACTCCCCTTCACCTGTAACTCCTGCAGCCATGAGCCTTCAATTTCTAGTTAGCTGGGGAGCTAACTACCAAAGCATGAATTCTTCCATCTGCCGTTTGAATTTCCTGTTAGTTAACTGAAGAGCTAACTATCTTTTGCTTAGTTAGCTGCTGAGCTAACTAAGTGCCTTGCACTTTTTTCTCCTGGCGTTTACTTTTGCTGTTAGTTAGCTGGGAAGCTAACTAGCAACCATTTTAGTTGCCTAATAGCTGCCTCTGGATGCCTTTTTTCTGTCATGGCCTCTCTTGTGAGCTAGCTGACTAGCTAGCTGGGGTTTTTTGCTTATCTCTTGGCCGAATGCATTATTGACTTCAGCTACCTGAAGTTATCTCCAACCAACTGCCGCCTGAGTTCTTGAGTTTGCTCTTTCTCTCTTACTCTCTCTCCATTGCTATTTTAGGTACATTTAACTTTTGATTTTTGAATGGTTCAGGGTTCTTCCTTCCTCAAATGGAGATCTGCATTCAATGCTTAAGGGAAACATCTTACAACGGTTATATTTTCTTCCCGTTTTTATTTCCATTTGTTCCTAATGTGTCTAACGGATATTTTTTGTTGGATCATTATAAATAGCTATAATTTGAAGCACACTGATGATTTTGAAAAAGAGATTTCAAGAGGAAGAAATCCAAGAAAAGAGCATTTACTATATTGTTGAGTGGTTGATAAAGGAGTTGTTGTGCATTGAAGTTCATTCATTGCTCCAAAAAGTCGTCCGGATCATTGAAGTTTTACAAAGCAATCAAGGCTTCAGCTACTTCAACTTCGCTCATTTATTGCTGAAATTATTGCTTCAAAAGTTGTAAAGTATACTGAATATTTGCTCATTATTGGAGCTTCTGTTCTTCATTCTCTGATTATTTTGTTAAAGGGTTAGTGTTAACCCTTGTTTGTTATTGGCTTTCTTGTGCCGTGAAAGAGGACTAGCCTAGGTTTGGCTAGGGGTTTTGGCTTCCTTGTGTCGTGAAACAAGAGGACTAGCCTAGGTTTGGCTAGGGGTTTTAGGCTTCCTTGTGCCATGAAACAAGAGGACTAGCTTGGTTTGGCTAGGGGTTTTTTGGCTGCCTTGTGCCGTATAAACAAGAGGGCTAGCCAGGTTCGGCTCGAGGTTGTAATCGTTGTGATACGATTAGTGGAATTCCCAAAGGTTTTGGGAGTGGATGTAGGTGCTGAGTTTGGCACCGAACCACTATAAACTTTTGTGTGTTTGTGGTTGTTTGTCTCTCTATTGTTACTATTCTGTACACTCCATCACACTGCTGCAAATCTAAATTAGGGTTTAAGCACATACTTGCATAGTAATTAATTTTTTAATAACCCAATTCACCCCTCTTGGGTTGCTACATCTGGGCAACAAGTGGTATCAGAGCAGAGTGCTCTTGATTCCTATGGCTTTGATTAGCTTGGAGCCAAAGATCAGTAGTTATCCCAATGAGTTCTATGTTGACTGAAGGACAATCAACTAATAGACCACCTTTGTTCAATGGAATAAATTACACATATTGGAAAGCACGAATGAAAATCTTCATTCAAGCACTAGATTATGATTTATGGGGAATCATAATTAATGGACCACACACACCCACTATTATGATTGAAAATGTTAATATTGCAAAACCTGAATCTGAATGGGATGAGCAAGATAAGAAATTAGCTCAATTAAATGCTAAGGCTATGAATGTTCTTTATTGCTCTCTTGATGCAAATGAGTTTAATTGCATATCTACTTGCATGTCTGCTAAGGAAATCTGGGATAGACTTGAAGTCACCCATGAGGGTACAAATCAAGTCAAGGAATCCAAAATAAATATGCTTGTTCATAAGTATGAATTATTTAAGATGGATCCTGCTGAAAATATTACTGATATGTTTACAAGATTTACTGACATTATTAATGGACTGAAAAGCCTTGGAAAATCTTATGCTAACAGTGATCTTGTAGAAAAATCTTAAGATCTTTACCTAGGACATGGGAAGCAAAAGTCACTGCAATTCAAGAAGCAAAAGATCTCAACACTCTATCACTTGAAGAGTGGTCGATTCTTTGATGACTCATGAGCTTCAGCAACAACAACATATTGATGAAGATGAATCAAAGAAGAAAAGGACCATGGCTTTGAAGAGTGCAACTCAAGAAGATCAAAGTGAAGAAACCACAAGTGACAGTGAGAAAGATGATGAAATGACACTTATTTTAAGAAAATTTAAAAGGTTCATGAAGAGAAAGAAATTTGAAAAAGAAAACAATTTATCAAAGGAGACCTTAGCAAAGATAAGGAAAAGAGTGAACCTCCTACATGCTATGAGTGCAAGAAGCCTGGACACATCAGACCAGATTGTCCACTTTAAAGAAAGGATCTAAAAGAATAAAGAAGAAGGCAATGATGGCTACTTGGAGCGACAGTGAGCAACGAGTTCAGAAGATGAAGAGAAAACTGAAGTTGCAAATGTTTGCTTCATGGCTGATAATGATGAGGTAAGCCCTAACTTTTTAGATGACTTTACCTTTGATGAATTACAATGTGCATTTTATGAACTTATTGATGATTTTGCAAATTTAAGTTCAAAGAGCAAAAATTAAAAATGAAATCAAAAATCTTACTCTTGAAAAGGAAAGAATTTCAAAGGATAATGAATCATTGTTAAAGGAAAACCAATATTTGAAAAATGAAGTGATAAATTAAAACCAATTGTTGATAATTTAGTCTAAGTTCAGAAAAATTAGAAATGATTTTAAATAGTTAAAGAGCTATTTACAATAGAGCTGGTCTTGGATACAATACTTTTGAAAGATAGAAATTTTTGAAAAATATTTATGAGCATGCTGATGATTCTACTAAAATTACATGTTTTAAATGTGGAAAAATTAGACACAAAGCTTATATTTGTCAAACACAAAAGATAAAAAAAATATGGGTTCCAAAAGGAACCATCTTGACTAACCCTAAAGGACCCAAAAAGCTTGGGTACCTAAAAACAAAAATTGAAATTGTATATGCAGGTGTATCTTGCAACCCAAGCAATTAAAAGATAATGGTACTTGGATAGCGGGTGCTCAAGACACATGACCGGTGATGAATCGCAATTCATCACTTTGGAAGCAAAAGATGAGAGGCTGTTACTTTCGGTGATAATGGCCAAGGAAAAATAATTGGCATTGGAAAAATAGGTATCACACCTCATGCTTATATTGATAATGTTTTGCTTGTGAAAGGACTACATAATTTACTTAGCATTAGTCAATTATGTGACAAAGGATTTAATGTTACATTTGAATCATCTTATGCATTGTTAAAAATCCTGCAAATGAAAACATGAAATTTGTTGGTCATAGGCATGGTAATGTATACATTGTTAATTTAAATGATTTGCATGATCAAAATATTGATTGCCTAGTTGCTACAAACAATAAAACTGATAATAGTTGGTTATGGCATCGTAGGCTAGCTCATGCAAGCATGGATTTACTATCTAAATTAATTAAGAAGGATTTAGTACATGGTTTGCCAAAACTTGTTTTGAAAAAGATAAGATTTGTAATGCTTGTCAATTTGGAAAACAAACCCGAGTATCTTTTAAATCAAAGAATTTAATTTCAACCACTAGACCTTTGGAGTTCTTGCATATGGATTTATTTGGTCCTACAAGAACAACTAGTCTAGGAGGTAAAAGATACGGTTTTGTTGTTATTGATGATTTCTCTCGCTTTACATGGGTTTTATTTCTATCTAGTAAAGACGAAGCATTTCCAGCATTTCAAAAATTATTCAAAAGAATTACAAATAAAAAGAATTCTTCTGTTTTATCGATACGAAGTGATCATGGAAAATAATTTGAAAATAAATCTTTTGAAGAATTTTGTAATGAAAATGAATTGAACATAATTTTTCTGCACCAAGAACACCACAACAAAATGGAGTAGTTGAAAGAAAGAATAGAACATTAGAGGAAATGGCGCGTACCATGTTGTGTGAAAGCAATCTTCCAAAATATTTTTGGGCAGAAGCTATTAACACTGCATGTTATGTTTTAAATCGTGCATTAATCAGACATGTTTTGAAAAAGACTCCATATGAACTTTGGAAAGGAAGAAAACCTAATATAAGTTATTTCATATTTTTGGATGCCGATGTTTTGTATTAAATAATAAAAATCAAACCTTGATAAATTTGATGCTAAGTCTGATGAAGGAATTTTTCTTGGATATTCTTTATATAGTAGAGCTTTTAGAATATTCAATAAAAAGACTTTAGTAGTTGAAGAATCAATTCATGTTATCTTTGATGAATCTAATGATCTTCCATCAAGGAAGGGAAAAGGTATAAATGATGCAGATGACATTGAAGATCAATTCAAGGACATTACACTGAAGATAAGAATGACTCAGATACAGAGGTAAATGGAGAAGGGAACGCTAACCTACCTGAGCCTCACAAGGTAATGATGAATTAGAAAGAGGTTGGAGGTTGTACTCAGTCACCCTAAAGATCAAATTATTGGTGATCCTTCTCAAGGAGTTAGAACTAGATCATCATTTAGAGATGCTTGTAATAACTTAGCATTTGTATCTAAAATTGAACCTAAATGTTATGATGATGCTAAAATTGATGTTGATTGGATTAATGCCATGCATGAGGAACTCCACCAATTTGAAAGAAATAATGTTTGGACTCTTATTGAAAGACCTCATAATCATCAAATTATTGGAACTAAATGGGTTTATAGAAACAAATTAGATGAAAATGGTAATATAATTAGAAATAAGGCAAGATTAGTAGCTAAGGGTTATAATCAAGAAGAGGGAATTGATTTTGATGAAACTTATGCCCTGTTGCTAGATTAGAAGCTATTAGATTAGCTTATGCTTGTTATATGAATTGTTATATGATTTTAAAAGCGCTTTCTTAAATGGATACATTACTGAACAAGTTTTTGTGGAACAGCCACTCGGCTTTGAAAATCACTTGTTTCCAAATCATGTTTTCAAATTAAACAAAGCTTTATATGTTTGAAACAAGCGCCGGGCGTGGTATGAAAGATTAAGCAAATTCTTGATTAGTAATGATTTCATTCGAGGAACTGTGGATACAACTTTATTTATTAAAAGATAAAATAAAGATATATTAATTATTCAAATCTATGTTGATGACATCATTTGGTGCCACTAATGATTCTTTATGCAAAGACTTTGCTAAGCTTATGCAGGAGAGTTCGAGATGAGTATGATGGGTGAGCTGACCTACTTCCTCGGACTACAAATTAAACAAAGCAAAGATGGAATCTTCATAAGCCAATCCAAATATACCAAAAAATGATCAAAAAGTTTGGCATGGAGACATCCAAGAGTATCGGTACCCCTATGAGCTCATCATGTAGACTTGAATCCTATAATTTGAAAAGTCTGTTGATTTAAAATTATATAAAGGCATGATTGGATCATTATTATATTTAACTGCTAGTAGGCCAGATATTTTATTTAGTGTTTGTATGTGTGCAAGATATCAAGCCAATCCTAAAGAATCACACTTGCTTGCTGTTAAAAAAATATTTAAATATTTAAATGAACAGAAAATTTAGGTATATGGTATGACAAACAATCTAGCATTAACTTAATAGGATACACTGATTCAGACTTTGCTGGATGTAAATTAGATAGGAAATCAACCACTGGAACTTGCCAGTTTCTAGGTGTTAACTTAATTTCATGGTTTAGCAAAAAGCAAACTTTAGTAGTACTGTCTATGGCCGAGGCCGAATACGTTGCAGCTGGAAGTTGCTGTGCTCAAATCTTATGGATTAAGCAACAACTAGAAGATTATGGCATTAAACAAAAAGCCATACCTATAACATGTGATAATACAAGTGCAATCAGTTTAACTAAGAATCCTATTCAACATTACAGAACAAAACATATTGAAATTAGACATCATTTCATTAGAGATCACATAAATAATGGAAATGTTGTTATTAAATTTTTAAATACTAAAAATCAAATTGCTGATATTTTCACTAAGCCTCTTGATGAAACAAAATTTTATGAAATTAGAAGAGAATTAGGAATGTTTGATCCAACCATTTAATGAATCAATTAATGAATCGATATGATATCTAATTGATGTGACATCTTTTAATCAAATTAATTAAAGGGAACACCTTATCAAATTAAATGCTTGAGTATGCTGCAAGTTTTAAGCTTTTTCATCTTTATGAAAGTATAACTCCCATAAATTCATCCACCAACTGAACATTTGAAACCTTTTTATTTTATTGATGGCAGTTAACCTACAAGGCAACCAAACAGTCACTTGGCCAGCTAACCATCAAGCTCTCTCCCTATATAACCTTTTCACCAAACCTTTTGTTTCATTCAAGCTTCAAGCTGTCTCCCTCAACCGATTGTCCTCTCCTTCTCTCATTCTCATCCTCTCTTCATTCCATCAATATTTCTATCAATCTTCTTCCATTCACTCCATCTTTAAGATAGTTGATGGCTCCCAAGAAGAAGACAATCGCAAGAGATGACGATTGTGCAGATCTTCGCCGAAAGTCTTCTACTTCTTCATCCTACAACAACTCCCTTCTTGCTTCTAAATCTTTCGCTCATGGAAGGTTAGTTGATTTTAACTTCTTAGAACGGGAAGGTTTTAAAATTGAAAAACTGTTAGTTAATCAAGGTTGGGATAAGCTTTTATCTACCAAGAGACCTATTTATCCTGAGCTTATTAGAAATTTTATGAAAATATCTCTTTTGGTAGTGCGACTATCTCTTCCTTTGTGAAAAAGACTAAAATCGACCTAGACTGCAAAACATTAGGTTGTGCTTTAAATATTCCATCTGATGGTTTCTTAGAAGTCCTACCTAGTGAACGTGGATATAAAATAGGTTTAATCCTTAATATTGACGACAGTGAAGCTAGTAATATTGAAACTCTAGATGCAAACATGTTATCTGTAGAAAATAGATTATTCCATAGTATCATCGCCAAAATCCTTGCCCCACGTGCAGGTTCATTTAATGTAGTAAATGATAGGGACATATGTATAATGTATGACATCTTAATAGAAGACCCTGTTGATCTACCTCAACTAATGATGACCGTAATGAAAGAATCCTTGTCTAGATCTAAGGCTGCATTGCCCTACGGAATGTTTCTCACTTACATATTTAAATTTTTCAATATAAGCTTAAGGGAGAAACTGCAGTGGCATTACGTCACTCTGACTTATTTAATGCACATTCACTACACCGTATGGACTTTGCCAAATGGGATGGTATTTGGTTAAAGATTAGATCAAGAACTGGTCAGTCTAGTATGCCACCGCCAAATGTGACTCAATCCGCTTGTTCTCCTTAGAACTTCTTCAATTTGACTTCAACCAACCGAATCGTGCCTTGCTGCTATGTCTGCTGACCAAAATCCTTTTCTATCTGATCCACCCAATATGAATTCTTCTGGACCTTCATATCGTAATGACAACCAAGCTCCTGCTCCTCTTCCTTTGGTTCGTCTAAGTGATATCAAATTCGCCATATTATCAATGAATTGACCCTTGCCACTTCTAGTTGAAGCTCTGGAGACAGTGCTTCTTTTGTCAATGATCAGACTCTTGTACACATATTTCTTCTATTTTTGAGACATGTCTCAGTTTAAAATTACTCTTAATCAACTTGTCCATGATGTGAACATTCTCAATGGAAGAGTTTTCATCACAATGAATCTATCATGAACCGGATCCTAAAAGAGATAAATTTCCTAAAAGGTAAGCTTGAGAATTTTGAAACTAAGGCAGAGTGGGTAGAATACCAAATGAGATCCAACGAGACCCAGACCCAGATGCAACAAACGCTGTCGACCATTGGACATCTCTCTCTAGGCTGAGTCAACTTGTGGAGACTTACATCACTTTTCTGCCGCTTCTGCACCTGATGCTTCTTATTCTCATCCGCACCTCTGGACTCCGCCGACACAGCCTTCCTCCGAAAGTCTGGATCTTCAAATAAGCCAAATGTTTCTTCAGTGCATATTTCTTCTTCTGATGACGACAAATGAGTGTGCTTGGCTTATGTAATGAACATACTTAGTATGTTTATGTAATGCATGTTTATGACTATGTTTTATGACTTGAAACCATGACATGTAATATTTGTATTACTCTATTTTGTAATGATCTGAATGACTACTTTAATTATGTATGGATGATAACATCTCCTTGATATA